>OZ007578.1:13074888-13131514 GCA_963931925.1 Onchidella celtica | reverse complement strand
ATTGATGGTGTGCTCATCTTGTACAGACAGACAACAGCAGACTTTCCCATGACTCATGGCGGCTTGGGGGATGAGGTTGGTTCGTTACTTTTCCCAGATCAGTACAAACAACTTTTGAGAATTTTTACCACTGCAATAAAATAATATGAATGTTTTTAGTTTTATGTTAAACTTAGAAGCTCTGAATGTGAAACATAAATAACGTATTGTACCCAAGTAGACCGCCAAGGGCGCAATGTGGCCGTTGTTGTGCCGACGCGCCGTAAAACCCAAATTCAAATGACTCCCTGGGCCATGGGCCATTTCTCTTCCAATTGGGCCTAAAAACATTGCCTTGGTCCCTTGTTTGGGCTCGTGAAGAGAAAAGGCAAAAGGCGGTACATTTTTCAGTGGCAATTACATAATATATTATTATGGTTTTGTTTTGCATGACGTCACAAAAGTGGAGCCTCAGACATTTTTTTTTTGGTCACCTCAAAAGACGTACAGTGATAACTAAAGAAGACGGATTACGTTGCCAGATTATTATGTAAGTCTTTCTATTCTATCATTAATATTCCAGGCATCAGAATTTGTTATGCTTTTATTTTAAAATCATAAACGTACTCACTGATATAATATTAAAATATCGTGTATTAATTTTGTAAGCAGATTGTGATTTGCTCAGATGTGACTTGGCTTCCCTTCCCGCCTGCAGTCTCAAGACAGATTTGAAGCGTCTGAGCTAGTGAGATAGACTTGTTTCGGTCTAGCCAGTGAGCGAGGTCCCGTTTAACTTCACGGTCCACATTTCAGACCAAACTTACTCGGCAAGAACGTGCGCTCCTAAAGCCTTAGTGTTATCATCATTGTTACTGTTTAGGTTCAGATTCTTGACGAATGAGTGTTGGCATCATGATGGCCATTGAGAACTAAGAAAAGAAAGAAGAAACGTTTGACAGATGTGAAGGTGGGAAAGGACAAAGGGAGGCTACCACTGTAGAATGTTTCAAAAGGGAAACTACTCTTGGCGATTGCCACCCTGTCATTTGTCATCATTATTTCTGCTTGAATACATTTTCAGAACAAACCACAATCGTGTCTAATCCTTTCACTGGACAAATTCCTCCTTGCAGTTTCCGTTTTACTTGGAAAGTTGTGTGTCAAATTACTGTCGTGCTACTGGAAAAGACGGAATGCGCCCAAAGTCAAATATACAGGGGGCACAAAAACATTTGATTTATTCTCGGTACGATTTCCATTTTATTGTGACCAAAAGAAGCTTTTTTCTGGTACAGAGTTATAACCCACATAGAAATAATAAAACACATTTCATTGTATCAAATGGTGATAAAAAGGGAAGTCAACCCTGATAGGCTTATACGGTCTCTTTCTGTACCACAGAGGATAAACTTTAGAACATGCAGTATTTTTTCCGGGCATTTGGTGAGTGCTGTAGAAAACCCACACTGTCACTTATATTTCTTATACACGTATTACTATCCTCTATGTTCGCCGAGTTTTGAGCCCCCCCCCCCCCCCCCCCCCCCCCCCCCGCGCCTTTGAGAGAAGAGCTCTTTGTTGGTTATCAAGCATACTAATAATGGTTGACATAAATCTCAGCCCAAGCAGCACTTCAGTACACTGTATTGTGCAGTCTCTGCAGTGTGTTGAAATATAAAGCTCAACGTTATACCTGCACCTGTTAGCATGATTGATTATTAGTATTCATGGACTAATATTTTGACGTATTTCTCGAGTTTGGATATTTGGGGGTAAAGACAACAGAATAAAACTACCATGTGAGATAAGCACCTCAGTAACTTTATTATGTAAAATTTAGTATTATTATTATTCGTTGTTGTGGTGTTGTTAATCTAAACAGGAAGAATCCAGAAGTTTATCACGCCATGGGGCCTGTTGTATTGAACAGTCTCGTTATCGATCAGATCCTTTTGCTGTAGTACTTTTGAAGTGTAAACATGAACGTAAATTGTTACATTCGCTCATAGTCCTGACCACTATGAAACAACAGACGTATGTTGCACGTGGCAGTTTCATTTCTAAGGGCATTATTTTCAAAGTCATTTAAAAAAAAAATAAAAAATAAAACAGGTATACGGTGTTTTGTCTTGATATGACAGCATTGCTGTCTTTACCACCGTCAATTCTTACACAAGTCTCGGTCGCTTTTGTTTGGACACCCCCCCCCCCCCGGCCAATAATTGATCTTTGCCTCCAGATCTATCAATGTTTTATGTTCTGTCTTGATGTGAAATAGAATGTTAAAAAAAAAAAAAAAAAGTACAGTGTATTGTAAAGCTTTGCCCCGTCAGCCTATTCTTTCATCACCTTTTGTGACACAAGAGACCTGTTTTCGAATGCACGATTTTCTAGTACAACAGGGCTTGCACCAAAAGACTGTATGTAGAGTTCTTCCTTGATAGCTGAGCGCTTATATGTTAATTCACTGATTGTGTTGGCGAGTCTGGAACAAAAACAATCGATGTTGGACATGCAAATCTGTGCAGGATTGCATTATATCTGATCAATCGAATTTTTTTTTGTTGGTAACATTCGCGAGGACATGTGTATAAAAGAAATGTAACGATTCCCAAGACATCTACAGATAGTTTCATATATTTCACTGTGTTTTGCTATACGAATTCTAAAATTACTTCTTTATTTTTTTCTTATGGGAGAAGTCAAAAAGGAAAAGACTGTATTTTGCAATTTCTCACCATAGCCAAAAATATAACGATAAAAACTAAACAATGAATTATAAAAGGAAAATAAATTAATTACTGTATAAAAATGAAGAAGAAATAAGACTCTGCAAGCATTCTGTCACTGTGCCTTTCATGAGAGAGAGAGAGAGAGAAAGAGAGAGAGAGAGAGAGAGGAGAGAGAGACAGAGATAGAGAGAGAGAGACAGAGAGAGAGAGAGAGAGACAGAGATAGAGAGAGACAGAGATAGAGAGAGAGAGACAGAGATAGAAAGAGACAGAGAGAGAGAGAGAGACAGATAGAGAGAGAGAGAGAGACAGAGAGAGAGAGAGAGAGATTGTATGTGTATCTGAGAGTTTTTTTTTGTTGTTTTTCCCCAATGATTTTTAGTTTTGTACCAAAATCTACTGCGGCGTCTGCAAAAGGTTTCTGTTTTGTTTGTTTGTTTGGTTTCTTCATAATTTAACTTTACAAAAAAAAAATTTAAAAGAAAATAGTGACAAGACCTTTTTCCTCCCTTCGTTAATTACGCTGCCCTGGCATTCGTTGGTTCTCGCGCAGTCAGCCACTCGCTATGTCAGGCACGTTAATCTCTGCTTATGTCAATGTAGAGACAGAATGCACCAGACAAATCTACACCCACTCCGCGCAAGTCTTTTCTCTTTCTCCCCTTCTCTCTCTCTGTTTTGTTTGAGCTTGACTCGGTTCTTTGCACCTCGGAGGGGTCGGTATGTAGAGTAGGAGGTGTAATCGGTACAAGTCTCACATCTGTTCGAGGGCCGCCAAGTAAACTATGGTAACTCGTGTTTTTTCCGAAATTGACATTTTTGGCATGAAGAAGGCATTTCCCACTATACACCTTCCATAAAATTTTCGCAGCTACATTCTTAAAATTAAGAGAGATATCCCATAATTTTAAAATATTGTATCTAAAAGTAGTGGTTATTTGCCGCGTATACTATTGTAAGTCAAGATACCATAGTATACGCGACAGAACTGGAGAAATGAGGTGTTGTAAGTCGGACTTACAATAGTTTACAGGTGTAAAAACCACCAGCTTCTTTCATGGCCCACCCAGATACAATATTTTTTCAAGTAAATGCACATGTGAATGTCTTGAGTATGAAATTGCTCACGTTGTAATTCTGTAAGGCCTACTTAAAACTAAGCTTTGTAAGGTACCCAGTCCAGGGTGTACAGGGCACCATACATCACCGACAAAGGCCGTGCATGGGAATAGTGAGAAGATCCCGACCAGTTAATGAAGTTGCCTGGGAGCACCCAATATTAACCTGAAAACAAACTCACCACAACATGGAATACGCATGATCTGGACCAGATACTATTCCATGGTGATAAACCTACACTCATCACTGTTTGGACATTTCAATGAACAGTATCCACTCATCAGATCTATTCCTAATCAGTGTGAAGCATGTGGCTGTCAGGTTGATCTACAGATCATGGATTCATATACTGGGCTTTTGGAAACCAAGGATGATACTCCACCATACTTCAGTCTCCAACCTGCAATTTCAAGCATGGACAAGCACGCAATCCTGATCATTGGTTCGGACACACCTGCATTTTCATCTGCAATCATCAAGGATGACAATGTCTACCACATCTTTGACCCCCATAGCAGAAACCTGGCCGGTATGGCCTGCCCACATAGAGCTGCAGTTAGAACATCTCACAGTTCAGCAGCGGAAGTGAAGGAGTATCTCCTCTCTCTGGCAACATCATTGGGACTTTCATCAATCCCCTTTGAGCTTACACAGGTGCATGTTCTAGCCCAAGCCACAGAACCAGTGTATCACAATCTGAAGCCGACCGTGCCTTCTAGGTCTGATGAGCCATCAGACTCGGATTTACCGCTGGCTTCAATCAGGAAGCTGAGCAAAGGCCGGAACCAGAGGGTTTCTTCGCAGTAGGATTCTGATGACTTACCTGTCGTGGAGATCTAAAGGAAAACCTCTGTGAGGAGGAAAAACGAAGGGTGTCTGTCCAAACCAGTATCGGTGACAGTAGCTCAGATCTCAATAACTGGGACCCTAACAAAGACCCAGACTATGTTCCACAAGTAGAGCAGCCATCCGAAGAAGAGTGGATGTCAAAAGGTAGAGAGAGAGCACACCAGAGAAAGAGGTACAGCCTGAATCCACCTCACCCTTAAAGTACATGCAAGTGTCTGTATATGCCATGCAGCTTATTGCTGGTGGATCTGATTGTGATCCACAGTACGATCATCGATCGTTTGCATCAACGTTCAACATGGAAGAGCGCTCAGCGGGAAATCAAGATTCCCCTGAGCAGCTCATCCATACGTCTACACCTTCAGAGGCTGGAGTACTGGACTGCAACAACATGACAACAGAAGACATTATCAGCACTGTGGCTTCTTCTGCATCTCTCCGGAAAATGAGAGGTAGGAAGAGAAGACGAAACGAAAACAACTGGAAGGACACTAAGAGAAAGAAGAGCCTAAACTCAGGGGATGAGTTTTCAACCAAAAAAGGCAAATTTGTCCGTAGGAAAACAATGACGGAGGGGTATGGATCGGCTTGCAGAATGCACTGCCATCAGAGAATTAGTACTGCACAGAGAGAGTCTATGTTTCATTTATTCTGGCGGACAGGGAGCATAGACAAGAGGAGAAATTACGTTTGCCACAACGTACATGCCAAGGACAAGGCAACAGGCATTGACACATTTAAGAGAAAGAGAAGCCTGCAGTATTACTTAAACATAGGCGTAAAATTTCCTGTGTGTAAAACCTTCTTTTTGCATAACAAACTTACAGAGCCAATGAAGAAGGAGAATGAAAGAATTAGAGAACACGCCAGGTCCTTTCCAACAGTGGAAAGTCACTACTGCCTGGAGGACAGTGAACGGCGGTACCTTGGTGCCTCCCTAAACTTGGCCACCATGTACAGACTTGACCGAGAGAAAAGGAGGCAAGAAATGACAACTAACATCGCCTCTTCCACAATCTATTGTGAGTTGTTTCGAACTGAGTTTAATCTTGGCTTTCACAACCCTAGCAAGGATAGATGCGATTTTTGTGTATCCTTTGAAAATCTCTCTCTCGAAGAAAAGGAAAAGCAAAGGCAAAAGTACGACGACCACCACCGCAACAAGGTTAGAGTGCAGGAGAAAAAGGCAAGAGACAAAGAAGACAGTCGTACCAACAGAGTGAGAAATTCAGTCTGTTTTGACTTACAAGAAGTCTTGATGACCCTCATTCAAATGTTTCAGTATTGTTCTATAAAAGAAAATTGAACACTTTTAATTTATCATTGTATGACCTTGGAAGAGGGCAAGGTCTGGCATGAAGGTATAGCTGCAAGGGGTTCCAATGAGATAGGATCCTGTGTATTTGACTACCTTGGGTCTGCACATGGAAGGGGCCTTGAGTTGGTAACATTGTATGTAGACTCACGCGGCGTTCAGAATCGCAACAAATATTTCCTCACCATGCTGTGACATGCTTTGAATAAATTTGGCTTTTCAGAAATAGAGCACAATAATTTTTCTCATCAAAGGTCACAGCAAAAATGAAAACCTCAATGTCCATGCCACTATAGAACGTGTCAGTAAACACTAAGATATCTACACTACTCCACAGTGGGCAGGCATTATCAGTGCAGCTAAACATACTAAACCGAGATATATTGTTAGGGAACTTGATGAGCAGTGCTTCTTTGATTTTAAGCAAATTGCTGGGCATTTGAAAAATTTTGACTTTGACATGGATAGACAACAAGCACATTGGTCAAATATAAAATCTATGAAATGACAAAAGACAATCCCAATGTTTTTCAAATTTTATATGATTATGATGGACAGTACCACCAGCTCAATTTAATTCAAAGAATAAGAAAAATACAACAGAGTTTTTCTTTCCATGAAATTCAGCTCAATGTCCACAATCATAGGATAGGTCCAGGAATTGATAAAGACAAGTACACTGACTTGCAGTCCCTTTGTAAAGCCCAAATTATTCCCACAATACATCACCAATTCTTCAATCTATTGAAGATTGAGATGCAATAATTGCCAGACATTACAAGCAGCTTGATCGTTCAACTGTCTCACAATTTTACTCAAGTGCCGCATGTTTGTGGCAGTTTTTTTCTCTGAAAAGATATTGCATCACATACTTCCACATTTACTTGTAAACACTCATCTCATGTGCATTTAATGCATATTTTTTACTGTGTGCGTGAGTGCATTTGTATGAAGGAAATCAATAATTTCATCACTATACAATGTCGTAGTATAAAGGTTGTACTTGGACTCTGGAGCTTGGAATCAAATACTCATTTTCAGGAGAGTCCTCTGGCATTTTTCGAAGTCCAACACAGCCACTCGCTGCTACTGTTATTGATGAAATGGTATAATCAGCCGTTTTACCGCCTGCAAATCCTTTAAACATGAACATGGGACATTTCTCTGTGGTCATAGCAACGTAGTATGTCACAGTTCCTCCATCTAAGTATTCATAAATTATTTATTTCAATACTTTACTTTTTTTGTGTGTGCCTGCCTAATGTTTGCTTTGCAACATGTTCCTCTGTTTCTCAAAATGTACAGCAAGACAGCCCGATGAATAAAAAATATCAAGTTGTGTTACGTGCAAAATTAAGCTGACTTCTTCATGATTTATAGACTATGTATTTGAATGTCATGCTTTAAGTTCACCAATGAATTTTGCTCTAAGTGTAGTCGCTGCTATGTACTGTTATCGCAGTCTCAAAGATCCAATCCTTGCATAAAAATATAGATAAAAATTAGTGTATTTTAGTATACAATGTAAGCCTGCTACTTGAGGTGAGGCAAACTATTGTAAGTTCCCAAATTTCAATTCTGTTCCGCGTGTAAACTATTGTAACTCAGACATACCATAGTTTTTGTGTGGTGCCAGCACCCATAAAATTGTTGTAACTCGAGATACAATACTTTACGTGTGTAATTTTCAGTGGCAAAATATGGTAACTCCAATAACTAAAATATTATCAAATAATCATGTAAAATAAAGACATATACCAATTTGCCATGGCATATATATCTTTACTTGTGAATATCAAGCATATACATATAAAACTGAACGAACTATGCAGTTTTTTGTGTCTCCTGTAAAATTTGCAAAACATGAGTTACCATAGTTTACTTGGCGGCCCTCGTGTTGTTCTCTGAATGTATGTTGGAATGGGGGGGGGGGGGAGAAAGACTGACAGGGGGGCAGCAGGCAGAGAGAGAGAGAGAGAGAGAGAGAGAGAGAGAGAGAGAGGGGTAGGTGGTGGTGGTGGTAATTTTCTTTTCCCACCCCATCCCTCCAGGAGAAATGGCGGTGGATTTTCTTCCTCCTCCCGCCCCTTCCTTTCTTTCTTTCCTCTGGTCTCCCTCCTTCTCTCTTTGTTTCTCTCTCTATCTCTCTCTCTCTGTCTCTCTCTCTCTCTGTCTCTCTCTCTCTCTTTCTCTCTTTCTCTCTCTCTCTCTCTCTCTCTCTCTCTTCTCTCTCTCTCTCTCTCTCTCTCTCTCTCTCTCTCTCTCTCTCTCTCTCTCTCTCTCTCTCTCTCTCTCTATCTCTCTCTCTCTCTCTCCTGTATTTTGAAGTAATGATTATCTTAATTGATGATGTTACCTGAATGAAACAATGTTTACCCCCATAGTTTGCTATGTTTTGTCTACACTTTCAGGACACGTGCCTTATAAAGTTTTTCCATTCTTCAGTTTTGTGTTGACTTCTCTGTCATTAACCTCCAGACGTTGGCAACAGATGTTTCATATCTCTATCTATCTACCTGTGCAAAAGGCCTGAATAGGGAAACATCCGCTAACGTTCTTGCGTTCTGAATATTATACGGACAGGCCATATTTCACCTATACTATCGTCACACAGTAGCGTGGAAACCATCCCTTCCGGCTTTCATTACAGTGAACCCTGATTTCATAACATGATAAATATCTGAAACCAGTGACGTGTTAGAAGTAGGTTAACAGGCAAATGAAAATTATATCATATATTATATTGAGACAGTGGAATAGACGTGAGGAGGTGATGTTGAAGATTTATGCTGTGACACTTTGCAGGATTGATTGGATTTTGATGTCATGACGAGAGAGAGAGAAAGAGAGAGAGAGAGAGAGAGAGAGAGAGAGAGAGAGAGAGAGAGAGAGAGTGTGTGAAGGGGGGAATGGGGGGGGGGGGGGGAGACAAAGTATATAATATTATCTCAACCCCCACACTGTGATGAAGACAAGATGAAATGGTGCTTAACATATTTTGTGCTGTTGCTCTCAAAGAGAAAATTCTGCTGTCTGGACAGGCCCGGGGGGAGGGGGGGGGGAGGGGGTGGAAACCAAAGCGAGCAATATCCCATATCAATGGAACTCCGCATTTTGGAATACACAAGACCAAGTGATATTAAACATTAAACATTTGTGTTGACGCTCTCCCACTTTGAATTCTGATGTTATGATAGGGGTGAAACAAGGCGAATAACATACCGTACTGGTGGAATTCTACACTTTGGTACAGACAAGATGATGCGGTGGTTAACATTAATTTCTGCTTTGTCTCTCACTGCCTGGATTGTGATGTCACAACAAAGGGGGGAAACTAAAGCAAATAACATTCCACTGTAGCGGAATTCCACGCTTTGAAATAGATATATTATGCTAGTGTTCAACACAATCGTGCCGTCACTCTCAAAGGGTTGGCTCTGATGTCTTAACAAGGACACAAGACGGTGAATAATATTCCATTATCGTGGAATTCCACGCTTCGGAACAGACAAGATATTTCTCCTGCTGGTGTTTTACGTCAGGCTGTCGATAACCATCTGAAACCGGTCATGTTTAGTAATAGGTTAACCCTCCCCATTGTTTGCTTTGCTGCTCTAGCCAAGACCCGCCCCTCTCTCCCCTGCACCAGGGCCTTTGTCACCTCCTTACATACCATCCATCAGGGTGTCCAACCAGTGTTGCTCATGCTGTGTTACGGGATCCGCATTAAGAAATGAATTCTGCCCTTTCTGTCTAGCTGTGTTAGGACTTCTGTACGACTAATATATAGTTTCTCTTGGGCATCACAAAATGGATATTGAAGGAAGAATTATGCTGTGTTTTCAGAAACGGAAACGGAAACGGCCACAGAAACCTCAAAATAGAATGTTTTCATGTGTCATTTCCTACACATGGAAACACTATTTCTTTTTATTACTTGAGGGATTTTTGGCTTTTTCTTTTGCAGTTTCCGTTTCCGTACGTATAAAAACCCAGCTTAAATCGCGGTCCAATGCGCACGTTAAAGATACCTTGGCAGTTGGAAATTGAAAAGAGCAGGCCGAACAGGCCGCTGCCCGGGCAAAATTCTAAAAAGTATCCCTAGCACAACAAGAAAAATTCAACAAGAAAAGTAACGTGTACATGCCAAGGGCAGAGAACCCTCCTTAAAGAAAGAGCTAAAGGCAGGTCCAGTGAGTAGCTTTTCCTTGTTCTTGTCCTTGTTGTTGTTGTTGTTGGTGTTGTCTTCTGTAAAAGTTTGTTTTCAGTGCATAAGATCTTTTGTCGGTAGCACGCTGTTTGCAAGCTGTTTGTTGGGGCTGTTGTAGTTACCCAGACCTGCACAGTGTTCTTCAGTTGAAAGGTTAAAAAAAGCTCACACACAGGGGGCATTTATCTTGTTCCTATCCTGAGCTGTGTGTTGGTACAGAGAGAATCCAGAGACAGTGCAGGGAGAACTTTGAGTCAGGTAACAGACAGCTGGCAATAATAAGGCCAACACAAGCGAGGATTTCAGGGCTCAAGTGGAACCAGTGTAGTCTAGTCGGCAGGGGTATTAAACCAGCTGTTTACTTAAGATGTTACTGGTTTGGGTTTCAGACCTGTTACTGTGTGTAAGTCATAATACGTTGCGGGGCAGGTTGAGAGCGAGATAGAGAGAGAGAAAGAGAGAAGGGGGAGAAAGAGGGGACCGAAAGGGAGAGAGAAGGAAGGAGGAAGGGGAAGAGTGGGACGAGAGAGGGAGAGAGAATGAGGAGTAAGAGAGAGATGGGGGGGGGGGGAGAGTGAGGGGGGGTGGAAGAGGTGAGAAAGAGAGTGAGGGATGGAGAGAGAGAAGGGGACAGACAGACGAGAGTAAATTTCATATTATCTGGCGAGCACTGCAAATGCATTTAATCTTTGCTGTAAAACACAAGAAAGAACCTAAGAGTGAGGAGAGAAAAAAAAAAATCAAGCTGTTGTCCCTTCAGCACCCCACAGCCCTCGGTCCTGGTTCCAATATTTGAGCTCGTCATGTACACAACTATTTGGCAATAGAGCGAGCCAGCATGAAGCTGTCCTCACTAAACTGAGAGAAGCCGGAGATTAATTTTGGATTTGAATCTTTTCTTTCACTCCGGTCTGCAAGTAGGCCACCTCAAAGGATCCATCCGATATGCTAACAACGCTGTAACGACCTGGTGGCTTAAGAGGATCTTAATCAACGACAGCCGGCGAAGTGGTGAGGGCAGGGAATGCATTCACTTTGGAGAAAAAGAGTTTAAAAGCGCTCAGAATCCCTGCGGCTGTTTCCATTTACTATTACGCTGGTCCAATACTGTCACGAAACGACACAAGTGTTTTCTCACAACTGCAGATGATGTCTTTTCTATCAACTTTTCTAGGAATTCCTCGTCTGTATATTGGAAATGATGGGGGAAAGGGGGGGGGGGTGCACTATATCAAAATTTTGTTTACATTATAATCAAAAATATATTAAGATAAGAAAATAATACATTTTATTGTACAGCAAAAAAAAAAAAAAGAAAAGAAAAGAAAAAGCAACACACACACCCAGTAAAATCAGGTCTTTCGCACTTGTGTGATTTCATGGCACGGGCTAGTTGTAAATTTGGAAGCAAAGAATAAGTGATTAGAGAACAGTATCTATTACTGGGCCTCAGAAACCCCCAAAGTGGCTCAAAAGGTCGGAATGGAAAGAGTAACGGCACCACGTGGTACTGGTAAACCTTTATAACCTTTGCTCTCCGAGTCCCCATTTTCTCCACAAAGAGAACGCGGAACAGTATCAAGGGACACAACCCAGTTATTTGTAAACCGCATTCCTCACCACGGTATGTATGAAGAACTGAGTATCGTCTCCCGCTTCCTGCAGTGAGTTTGCCCAGTCCCCGTGTTGGCAGGCTGTCCGGAAGAAGAGTGAGGTGTCTTTGACTGGTCATTATCGATCTCACTGATTAATCCCACCACGAAATCGAATCCAGGTTCATGTGCCATTCATCGCTAGCATGGTGATGTTCACAGAATAGGAATCGGATGACACTGTTAGAACCAAATCCCTGGCTGTTGACAGCGTGTTTATGGCCTGAAGTCACATGTTTTGACTAATATAACATTTATTTGTTGAAGATACATGTTCGAGTCTCTGCATGTGCATGTTTGTTTATTTACTTTTATTTGTTCCCTAGCTATTTCAACAAAAAAATGCAGCCTGGAATTGAATATTAATTGTTGAAATTTGTTGTTTAAAGCTTTATTCTTTGTAAAGAGCCATGTTTTTTTCATTTCAACTGATGTGTTGATTTAAATTTCACATCTGGCCATTTCCCGGCACATGTCTGACTGGTTGAATGTGGAAATGGACGAAAGATTGATGAAAGCATTTTTACTGAAAGGAACGACGAGAAGACAAGGGAGGAGCTTGTATGCACTCCGCAGGGCGAGGCACAGCAACCCTTGGTATGCACTCATAACCACGCACGGACACACATAGGCGGTGGAATATCAATGAGCCACGGCGTTGACACAAAGCCGAGAGGACTCATTTTCAAAAAGGTGTCATCACATTGGCCAACAACTTGACACTGGCCTCAAACGTCACTTTTGTACAGTGATTTTCAGCCCACTGAACTAGACAACGTTTATAAATCTACAAATGTGTTCCTCTCATTGAGCAGGTTGACGAGGTAAATTGAAGCAAATTACAAAAAAGAAGTTGAAAGTTACAAAACGCCACTGCAGTAATTTTTTTTTTTTTTTGAGCCAGCAAACTGTTACAGAAGTCTTGTTTAAGCCATAGTTTCAGTCATACTGACTGTTAGGTATTTGGCATAGCTGTGTCATCATTTGTCAGTGACGTCACCGCTCCAGGGTTGAAAACCAGTGATTAGGAGCGTTTCTAGGTTCAGGATGTGACAGGTTTGTCTGGTTGGGAATTTGAAGATCTTTTGAACTATCGCCGTTTAAATATGAGGAGGAAGACAAGACTCTCTGGTGTTGTGAGTGGCGTGTTTATCTTACCTTTGCACAACTACATCAGGAGTGTCGTTTTCATGCCTTCAGAATAGTGGAATCTGGTTCATAACATGAATAATGTAATGAATGAATAGTTTTTCAGTCATCTAAGGGCGAGTATGGGCAAGAACAGTAATTGTTCAGTCATTTGAATATGATTATGAGCCTTGGACTATTAGATGCATTAAAGTTTACGTCCATTTTGAGCTCATAAGAGTAAACATAATCATTATCGGAACTCGGAAATACTTTATTTTATAGTGATACACGAGGCACGAAGGTCGGCGTTAGGAATGGCACATTTGAGTGTAATATAATGCACCTGGGTTTATGTTGTATAGGTAATTGTGTAGATGTGCAGTGGGTTTGTCTTTGAATGTGAGTGGATGTGTGTATGTATTAATTCATACCCGTGTAGGCTGGACCAGCGTGTAAACGTGCATTTCTTTGCTAGGATCTGAATTATGTATTTAAAAATGCTTTTTATGTGGATTTCTTTCTTTCTTTCTTTCTTGGGGTTAATTTTCAAGCCCCCAGTAGAGAGAGTGAGTTCAAATTTGATTGAGGTAAAGGGTTTTCGTTGGCGTTGACATTTGATGAATTTTTTAACAGCGTTTGCCAAACTGCGTTGCCTGGAAGAAAATAAGAGCCACCCTTGCCACGTTTTTTTTTTTTTTCTCTTATGTGTCATCACTTGTATCATCACTTTGTACTTCTGAACAGAGATTGGAAATAACATTTAATGTAACAGTTAGTTTGACTGCATGTGTGGTCTGTACAGAATAATATAATATAAGAGATTAAGCTATTCCCCCGCTGTCATAGACGCACAAACTAGCTGGTCATGGATAAACTATGTTGGTTCTCTTGAGATTCAGCGAACTGCCTATTCCATCTGCTTCACACTTTTCTTCCCTTTATTTTATTACCCTCTGTTTTATCCAGTGTAAAACTTCTCTCTCAGTTTGAAAGAAAAAAAAAAACACAACACATATAAATATTCCATTTTGCCATTATGCCGCGGATGTGTCCATTAGCTGTAGAGCTCCCCGTTGTTTACGTCCATTGCCGAGATGTATAATACGTTTAACACGCCTCGATACGCTTAAGAATGATGAGCGATAGATTAACCCTTCAGATAGAGGCCACGAACTGAATAATTGCCAGTTCAACATTCACCAAAAGGGAGGGGGGGGGGGGGAGAAGCTAAAACTGTTGCGATTAAACGAACACAGAGAGCCCTTCAGCTTTCAGTTAGTCCGGAGAGCTCCCAATAATGGGATGCAGGATGAGGAAATAATTTCTCTTTGCCAGTGTAATGTCTTTTCACTCGGCAGGGGGCCTCTCGGAAACTCGCGAGAAAGGATTGAACGGTTGCGTTTAGCCAGTGTGGAATCGGGTTATTGCAAGGTGGATAATTGCAAGGATGGAAAGAAGTGGGGTTTCATAGTAAATACAACCCAGCTATAGCCAGCTGTCTTACATTCTCTTTTGTAGAGCAATGAACAGTTAAGTTTATCCTCAAATATTGATATACCCGGGGCAAACTGAACGATCTGGCAGAGTTGTGGGTCGCATTGCGGATTGTTTGAAACTGGAAATATGGCCGAATTTTTGCTGGTTTGTTTGTTCTTGTTATTTGTTGCCACCGACGGGATTTGCAAATACACACACACAGACACACACATTACACACTCACTCACTCACTCACCTACCCACCCACTCACTCACTCACCCACGCACTTACCCATTCACTCACTCACTCACTCATTCACTCACTCACTCACACCCTCGCTCCGTCCCTGTTTCTGTCTCTCTGTGCCTCTGTTTGTGTCTTTGTCTGTCTATCTCGTTCTCTGTCTGTCTGTCTCTCTCTCACTCATACACACACACACTCTCTCCCCACCCCTCTCTTTTACTTTGCTCCACCCCCTCCCCCCCCTTTTTTTGTCTGTAATGAAATAACTATGCAAGCTGTTGATTCCAAAAAAAAAAAAACACTTGCGCCCACGAAATTGTTATTGGAAATTATTTTTATTTGAATCAACGATTAGAACACAGCTGCAGCTACAGCTTCTCAGTGGAGGGTGGTAGTGGTGGTGTCCCTTGTGTCATTGCACGTGATGCACACAGTTTAGGCCGAGTGCCCAGTTTAGGAGATCTGTTTAGGTGACGCGGTCAGTCATACGAATTCATTATTGCATTTAGGTATTCTATTCTCACCACGGATATAATTCATGTGAATATATGAAAAATTTAACATATTGGTCTACTTGTGCATGTCCTCATCAATGTACAGTTGAAACCGCGTGAAGGTAAGTGTTGCTTTTCCTGTTAAAGCTTTTGTGTTGTGTTTTTTTTTCTGTTATAGCTTTTGTGGCGCGTAAGGTTTGACTGCCAGGCAAGCACAAAACCTGCCACAGCAGTGAGAATTACCATAACAGTAGAAATGAAAACACCCCCACAAGCTAGATCGGCGGGGGGTGGGTGTAGGGGGAGGGGTAGGGGGGAGGGGTGGGTTTGATTAATAAGAATTAGGAAAGTAGTGCTTTCTTCATCGGTAACTTTTACCGTCAATAGTAATAGCAGTAGTATCATTGTCATCATCAGCTGAAGCACTGTTGCAAGATGCAGCTGTATCACCAGTACGACCACCACGTCACTGGTGGTATGCGCGAGCGTGTACGTGTGCGGTCACTGTCTGTCTCTCTCTCTCTCGTCTCTGTCTTGTCTCTGTCTTCGCAGGTGTGTGTGGTGTTGTCCTGTGTATGCTGCATCTGTTTGTGTGTGTGTGTGTTTTATTATGTGATGTGAGCGCTGTAACTTGTGCACTGTCCAAGTTGTATGTGAGTGCTTGTATTTTGAAGGTATGTTGTATGTGAGTGCTTGTATTTTGAATGTATGTTGTATGTGAGTGCTTGTATTTTGAATGTATGTTGTATGTGTATCTGTGTATGTGTGCGCGCGCGTTTCGTTCCGATTTTCTTCCGAGACAACACAGACACCCTTAGCAATAATACCTCAGTTAGGGCGTTTGGCGGGTTTTCCCGTGTGTCCTCTGGCTTCAATGTGGTCTATTTTGAGCAATTCCTTACTGTCGACACGAAAGGGGCACTGCACTCGGGGAGGAACTCTAACAGACAAAAATGTGTATTATTCTCAAATGTCACTGGGTAATTTATGGCCCCTGAGGATACTGATGCTTCCCGGACATTTCCTTTTTGAAGAGTAACCGCCGGGCGATCTTTTCTGTTGGGTTCATCTTTTGTTCCTTCCTCCCGTCCTTCATTTCTGTCTGCCCAGTTTGGCAGTGTTTATTCAATAGTCAGTGTTCTTTCCGTCCAGCTCACTGCTTTTTTTTTTTGTTTTTGTTTTTTTGCTTGTTCTGTTCGTGTCCGTCTGCCCATCTTTTATGCTAAGCCATTTTTTTTTTCAATCTTTTTTTTTGTTCACTTATTAATTTGTCTTCTGTGTTTCTCCCCTCCTCATGTAGTTCTCCTCTTGCTTCTCCTCTCTCCCTCTACCTCTCCTTCCTCTCTTTCTTTCTCTTCCCCATCAAACCTTCCAGTGGCCTATCCTTAAGATTATAGTGTGAATGACGTAGGCCGTTAGCACTCGGATGTACCATAACGACCATTCAACGTTTCGATATGTGTCGTAATGATCATTGCAGTCTATCCTGTCTATAAAACACCATTTGGAAGGTGTCAGAACTGACGTCATCATTTAACATTAGTACAACGCGGACATTTCCTCGGCGGACACCACAGTCACTGGTGCAGTGCTAGACGTTTCGCACTATAATTGATGTTGCCAGCACAGACGGCTTGGATAATTTCCTGGACATTTCCACGAGAGAACTTCGTGGGCTGTATTGATAGTGGTGTACAAAGTTCCCTGTGTTCACGGTGTCCAAATGAGAGTATTTTTTTTTCCTTCACAACAATGGTAAACACGCCAAAGCTTTGTCCAGTTGGTTTATGTTCCGTGTTTGATGCAACTCCTCCTTTCCATTCTCTCTCTCTCTCTCTCTGTTTTTATTTTCTGTCTGTGAAGTCTAGAAGCTGTGAATATCAAATATGAAATGAGTAGTCTCTACCTGAACAGACCGCGAAAGCGCAAAGTGGCCGTTACCATGCCGATGTGCACGCGCCGTAAAGTCTAAACTCAAACTCAAAACTCACTCACTCACTCTCACTCTCTCTCATCTCATCTTTCTTACATTCTTCTTCTCTTCGTACCTTCCTTATTCTTGTTCTTCTCCTTTCACCCCCCCCCCCCCCCGCCAAGCGATTTCGATCTAGCCAGTGTTAGGGCACGAGTCTGCTCTCCTTGGGTTCCCAACCTCTGGGTTAATAACCTTCATGATATCTCCTCTCCCCTCTCACCTCCCTCCACACACTAACACATTTTTTTTGTCTCCCCCAAATCGTCGCATTCTGTCTACCGCGAATGTCGTTTCCACGGCGAATCCAGGGCATGCAAATGTAAACATAGGCCAGTTTTGTCAAGACAGGTCAGTAAAAAATGGCATGCCGTAAAAGAACAGGCGATGAAAGAAAACGGTAGCTGGTGTGAATGGTGACGGTCACCTCCGCGGTGTTCCGAGTGAACTTGTCACATCTCGAGATGGCTGATGTTGGCCGGAGCAGTTAACGTGGTCTGCCATTCGTGGAACATTATAATTACCTTAGTTTTGACTCGTGCCTCGGAGATATTCAGCAAAACCGTTTTTTGGGTACATGGTATGACCGAATACTACAGCTCTGTCTCGCTTGAATAATAATAGTCCTGGGTTATTGTGCGTTACACAGGAGATAGTACCGGATACTAGAGAAATATATTACTATTGTTATTATTATGAGTTATATAGATACATTGTTACGTTATTGTTCACATATTGTCATTTTGTATTACACAGACTTCCATCATTGTGACGTATGAGTCAAATCATTAAAGGTCTGCTCAACCGACCAAATACTTCTTTTCAAGTTATTTATGATGGAAGTCTGTTCCAATGCCCAGTGGAAGGGAATAGCCTAATTCTGTCCTTGCACACTCGAGCAGCTCTACGTCGGATTGCTCCGTTCCTGTAGATTTTTTTATTTGCCTCCTCATCGCCCAGACCAAGACCGTCAGGGATGCCATCGATAGCATGTCCCATAAGAGGGTGTGCCTATACAACTCCTGAGGAACACCCCATCGATGTGGCTGTCGTACTGCTACAACTGCACGGCAAAGAGCATGAGTCTCATTCCACTGCCAAAGTGGAAAAGGTCAAACGACCTACCATTTCCCTCAGTGGCACCACCGAGACGTGGAATTACTTCAAAGCCAGATGGAACGAGTACAAAACCGCCACAAAAATTTTTGGGGAGGAGGTGGCCATTCAACTACTAGAGTGCTGCGATGAACATCTTCGACGAGATCTGACACGGTCAAACGGCGGCTCACTCAGCCACAAGCCAGAAGAGGATGTCCTCGAAGCTATCCGCAAGTTAGCTGTGAGGGAGGAAAACATCATGGTCCTCAGAGTCGAACTGTCTAACATGAGACAGGACCGAGACGAGCCCATACACAACTTTGCAGCTCGTCTTAGGGGACACGCATCCCAGTGCAAATTCCTAGTCACCTGCAACTCGTGTCAAACAGAGGTGTCATATATGGATCAGCTCATCAAAGACTGCATCATCCGCGGTATTTATGAAAAGGAAATCCAGCTGGAAATTCTTGGCAATCAAAACCAGGAAATGACCTTAGAACAACTAACAAAGTACATTGAAGCAAAAGAGAGTGGCAGGAGGAGCGCACACCGGTTGCATGACTCCGAGCCCCGACCCACTAATAACGCTGTAGCAGCAGCCACCAGCGCCTACCGGGCATCCCAAAAACCGTGCGGCTACTGTGGTAACAAAACCTACCATGGTAAAAAGTTCAAGGAGAGAGAACAAAAATGTCCAGCAGCAAAACACACATGCAAAAAATGTAACATAACTGGCCATTTTGAGAAAGTGTGCCGGAGAAAAGATCGGAAGGACAAAACAAATGAGTGTGAAGATCAGACTGATTTTTTGTGCACCTTAAGTGACGATACAAACTTTGACGAGAGTTTCGATGTGAATGTTGTTGAAAATGACAATGCCCTTGGTGCCATGAATGAACATTTTGTGCATTATCAACATACTGATATCAATGTTACTGAAAATTATTTCAATGACGTCATAAATGAACAACTTATTCATAATGATAATTTTGATGATCATGTCAATGATTCCATGCAGGCTATTGATCCTAACACAAAAAATCATGGAATTATACTAACCACTGACACTAATGGCATCTCATTAACACCCATAGGACATCACATCTATGAGTCACACAGATGGATCCAGCGTCATTCTGACCCACAGCCTTACATGCGGGTAAAGATCAAGGCCGACCCTTCAGGCTATAAAGCCATAGACATACCCTACCCACCCATCAGAAAAGCACCCACTGAGTACGTAGCAATAGCAGACACAGGCTGCCAATCAAGCCTTGCTGGTGTGGAACTCCTAGAAGAGCTAGGTCTGACTGAGACGGATTTGGTGAAAGTCACCATGCGCATGAGCGCAGCCAACAACAAGAGTATAAAAATTCTTGGGGCATTACTCCTCCACATTACCGCCATGGTTGATGAGAAGAGTGGCAAGGAGGTCAGCACCCGTCAGATGGTGTATTTCACGAATGACACCCACAAACTATACCTTAGTAAGAGTGCCTGTACTGACCTAGGCGTAATCTCAGAAAATTTCCCAACTGCTGGAGAGATTCAGACCCCTCCCATTGAAAGCAGTGACGATCACGCGGGGATTAAACCTAATGCCCGAGCACCGTGTGGATGTCCCCTACGTCAGCCTCCACCCACCATCCAATCAGTGCTGGAACTACCCCTCCCACTTACTGAAGAAAACCGCTCTAAAATAGAGAATTATTTAAAAGAGCAATATGCCTCATCTGCGTTTAATGTATGCACCCACCAACAACTGCCCATAATGACAGGACCACCTATGCACCTTATGATAGATCCAGATGCAAAGCCCATAGCATTTCACACACCATTACCCGTCCCCCTACATTGGATGGATGACGTCAAAGCTGATCTAGATAGAGACGTGAGACTAGGTGTGATAGAGCAGGTCCCAATGGGAGAACCAGTGACTTGGTGTCATCGCATGGTTGTTTGTGCTAAAAAGGATGGCAAACCACGGAGAACTGTGGACTTCCAGCCTCTCAACAAATATGCTGCCAGAGAGACTCACCACACGCAGTCTCCTTTCATTCAAGCCAGATCAGTGCCGCAGCACACCAAAAAGACTGTTCTCGATGCCTGGAACGGCTATCACAGTGTAGCATTGCACGAAGATGACAGACATTACACGACATTCATCACCCCTTGGGGGAGATACAGGTACAACGTTGCGCCCCAAGGCTACCTCTCATCAGGGGACTGCTATACCCGCAGGTACGATGAAATAACATCTGATGTCAGAAACAAAACAAAATGTGTAGATGACGCATTAATATGGGCTCATTCTCTCAAAGACAGTTTTCATCGTACGGTCCATTGGCTCAATTTGTGTGGGGAGAATGGCGTCACACTGAACCCAGGAAAATTTGTTTTTGGAGCAGATACTGTTGTATTTGCAGGATTCGAAATTTCCGCAACAACAGTAAGACCGTGCCCAAAACTCTTTGAGGCAATTGAAAATTTCCCGACACCGAAGAACTTAACTGATCTTAGATCATGGCATGGGCTAATCAATCAAGTGTCATACACTTTTGCTTCAGCAGAGATCATGCAGCCCTTTAGGGAACTTCTCAGCTCAAAAACCCCATTCACATGGAATGAAGAACACGACAAATTGTTTGAAACCTCAAAAAGAGTCATTATCAAGGGCATCACTCATGGTGTTGAAATTTTTGACAAAAATCGCCCTACATGCCTTGCCACCGATTGGAGCAAGTCAGGCATTGGATTTTGGTTGTTGCAAAAGCACTGCCAATGTAAAACTAGCAAACCATTCTGCTGCAAGAACGGGTGGAAAATAGCGTTGGTCGGGAGTCGCTTCACCACCCCGGCAGAATCTCGATATCATCCCATAGAGGGAGAGGCGTTAGCAGTTGTGGACGCACTAGAAAAAGCCAGACATTTCCTTCTGGGATGCAAGGATCTAATCATTGCAGCTGACCACAAGCCCCTGGAGAAAATTTTTGGGAACCGCTCTCTTGATGGTATCCCAAACCCAAGACTCAGAAATCTGAAAGAAAAATCTCTTAGGTTCAGGTTCAAACTGGTACACATACCAGGTATCCACAACAAGGCAGCAGATGGAATGTCAAGGTACCCTGTTGGTGAAGCTACTCAGCTGAAACTTCCAGATGACACAGCAACACTGTCACACATTCTGCTAGACAGCATTCGAGACATAGCACCTGAAGATGATGATGACCTGGCAATATCTGCAACTGCATCAACTTTAGACACCATTAGAACTATTACATGGGATGATGTCAGGACAAAGACAATCAACGATGACGAAATGAGAGAACTGCTCTATCTGATTGACGATGGATTTCCTGCAACAAAAAAAGAAATGCCTCCACAAATCCAAACATACTTTAACCTCAAAGACGGTTTATATACATTGGATGGAGTTGTAATGTATAATGATCGCATCATCATTCCCCAATCGCTCAGACCACAAGTCTTAGAGTCACTTCACTCTGCCCATCAAGGGATATCATCAATGACAGCCAGAGCAGAATCGTCCGTCTTTTGGCCAGGCATTACTTCTGACATTCAGAAAATCAGAGCAAAATGCCGCCACTGCAATCGCAATGCACCATCACAGCCGAATCCACCTCCCACCCCACCAAAGGTTCCAATATACCCATTCCAAGCAATATGTGTGGATTACTTCCACTACAGTGGTCAGTACTATTGCGTCACTGTGGACAGATACAGCAACTGGCCAATCGTTGACAAAGCAAAAGAAGGAGCCAGTGGTCTCATAACATGCCTCAGAAAAATTTTTGTTACCTTTGGTATCAGTGAGGAACTTACGTCTGATGGCGGTCCAGAATTTGCAGCCTCACAAACTGAGCAATTCCTCAAAGACTGGGGAGTCTACCACAGAACCTCCTCTGTGGCCTATCCTCATAGCAATTGCAGAGCAGAGATCGCTGTTAAGACTGTCAAACGTCTCCTAATGGACAACACAGGCCCTTCTGGAACCCTTGACACTGATGCTTTCCACAGAGCTATGCTACAGTATAGGAACACACCAGACAAGGAAACTGGCATCTCTCCAGCTCAGTGTATCTTTGGAAGACCAATCAGGGACTTCGTTCCCATACATCCTGGAAGATATGAGCCCCACCCAACCTGGAGAGAGACTCTGCTTGCCAGGGAAGAAGCCCTAAGGAACCGCCACATGAAAATGGCAGAGAGACTGACAGAACACACAAAGAGGTTGCCTCCACTTAAAGTCGGAGACAAAGTTAGGATTCAGAATCAAACTGGACCTCACCCCACAAAATGGGACAAAACTGGGACCATCATCGAAGTGCGCCAATTCGATCAGTACCTTGTGAAAATGGACGGATCAGGTAGGGTTACTTTACGGAACAGAAAATATCTGCGCCATTATGTCCCTGCTACTCCACCTGAAGAGACGAGTATATTCAAATATGCACCCCCTCCACAAACAGCTGAATACCCAGCAGACAGCACTTCTTACGATAATGACACAGGGATCAGAAGCACGCCAGCGAGGAACCCACCACAATTGAGGACACCTACTCGATTGCCACCACCAATCCCAATGCTTCTGTCACCAGAAAAGGAAGAAATGCCGTTAGCCCAATCCCCACCAACAGTCCCACCACTGTTGCCTCCAGAAAAGGAACAAATGCCGTTAGCCCGATCCCCACCAACAGTCCCACCACCGTTGCCTCCAGAACAGGACCCCCAAATAAATAATGGGCCGCCTTTGGAAGTGCCAACAGGCATTCCGAGAGCAATACTCAGATTACAATCCTACAATAAACAAGGAAAAACAGAGACTACTGTACCTCCAGGAGGGAAACGAATCACCAGATCAAGCGCAAAACAGAAGGAAACTTGATTCTTTCACCAGATGTAGTTTTGCTTGCATTTTATTCATTCTTCTCCTTTCTTATAAATTTAATTAACTTCACGTCTTGTTTACTTTAAGCCTTTAACGTTCATGAATAACCATTAACATCACTCATATTAAAGACTCGGGGGGCATAGAGAAATATATTACTATTGTTATTATTATGAGTTATATAGATACATTGTTACGTTATTGTTCACATATTGTCATTTTGTATTACACAGACTTCCATCATTGTGACGTATGAGTCAAATCATTAAAGGTCTGCTCAACCGACCAAATACTTCTTTTCAAGTTATTTAGATACATTCCCTGCCCTTCATGCACTGAAGATAGTACATTCCCTGCCCTTCATACACAGAAGATAGTACATTCCCTGACCTTCATGCACAGAAGATAGTACATTCCCTGCCCTTCATGCACATGTATGCTGTCTGTTTTGGAATCCAGTTGGATTTGAGCATGATTTAAAACTGCTGCCTTGAATTTTTTTTATGTCAAGAATATGCACAGTGCATACTGATAATGGACGATCGGTAGAACCAGATAGATTTAGTGTAAGGTATCTGTGGGTACAACAGGTCAAAATGTTGGGCACTCCTACAGTCATGACATTAGTGGGTGGTTGGCGGGCGCTTCTGGGAGGGTTTCCTTCTGTCCTATCATTCTGTTATATTCTGCCTATTGTCTTGGCTTCTTCCTAGCACAACGTTCTCCAAACTCAGTCTTGATATTCAGTGTGTTTCCTCCGACTTTCAGTTCTACAGTTCGGGAGAGCAGAGATGACAAATCCCTCCATAAATTAAGCTAAACTTTCTTGAGATGTTTTGTGTCGTCTGTACTGAACGGTCTTCCCAGTCTTTAGTAGTGGGTATCTCATTTGCCTTGAGGATGATAAAAAAACAGCAACAACAATCTGTGAAAAATAGTCTTGTCGAAAAATAAATGAAAAAGAAATTCTTTTTTCTTTCCTTGCCGATCTTCTTGAGTTCATTCCGTATCTCATTCATTTACTCTTTCATTCTTTCCCGCCATCTTTCCCCTCTTGATAATTCAGGTGGAGTATCAGATTAGAATGTCCAGTGTAGATGCCGAGTTTTGACAGTAACACCATACAGTGAAGACATAGGCCCAGGCGTAACCCGCACTTCATGATGTTACTGTGTAGCACTGAGGCTAATGTTTACGCCGTTTGTGAGGCTGGTGTCAGAGAAAACAAACTGAAAACGTCTCTTGTCCTGAGGGCCAAAGGTCAGAGCAGTTTTTCGTTGGCGCCCATCGTCTCGAAACAGTGAGGTGCTTGTGGTTTTACTTCTAAAATAAATGAACATTGTAAGGCATGGCTATATTGTTGAAAACCATTTTTCGTCGTGTCTGATATTTTAATGACGAAATTTTTAATTCTTAAGCTCAATTTTGTAGCATGTCACTGAAATTCAGAAGCGATTAAAAAAAAAAACCCAGAATGCCCTTGATTTGCACTTATTACGTTTTGAAAAGCTTCCTCGTTACGAGTGAATTTAGATTCCATTCAAAAGGCCCTACTTTCTTTCTGAAGTTTACGACGAATCTCTTCAAAGTAAAAGGCCCCATGATCAAAAGTCAGAACGGTTTTACTTGCTCCTTTTAGAGTCTGTCTTATTGCTGGGTAAGGTACTGAAAACTGTGACCAAGTTGATGGAAAAAAGCGGTGGATGTTGTACCTGCTTTAACATTCTCGAGCTTATCAAAATGTTGCGTTTTCTCATTTATTAGTTTGGAGTCAGTTCGAAGGAGAAATATGTGGGATTGACGTGGAAAGGTTTATAGCGGTGGGAACATTACAGAATAGTCAAAAACTCACAAGCGCCGACACGGCTGTCTGTGGGTTATGCGTTAATACACACTGTTTGTCAGGCTTCGAATTTGGCTGAATCGTGGGTGGTTGTAATTCTGTTATGTTTTTTCAAATTCTTCAACCAAGTTTGACCTTTATACAATAATTGACATGATGTGGGTGGAACTGGCAAAATCAGGAGGGGAGAGAACTATGTACAGTCAAAAAGTGACTCTTTTGAGTTGTTGCCCGTCCCGGACTAGTTGTCATTATGGCGCCTGGACAAGACCGGAGGGTATATATCTATCTAATTCCGCTTTCAGAGGTAATGGCATTGATCCTTTCTGTTTCTGTCTTCGTGTGTGTCAGTAAGCAGTTAGGATTGTTTGTCTATTTGTCTGTTAATTGTCTTTGGTGCGCCTTCTTCTTCCGCGACGCTTTTGATTGCCCTTTTTTTCCCACACGCACACAAAAGAGACAGAGAGAGAGAGAGAGAGTTCTGTGGAAGTTTCTACTATCTGACAATGGTTACACTTAACCTCTGCCCACCGACCTTGTCATAGATGGCATAAAACCTTTTTTTTTCGTGCCTCTACGGGCCATCTTCCTCCCCCACGCTCCCTTCCATTGTTTGTCCGTCTATCCAAAGGTATTACAATCCATAATTATGTGGGAATCATCCTTCCATTAGTCCGTAAAGAAAAATTGACACTTGTCATTATGACAGACTCAAAAGACGGGGTGTAACGTTAGTAAATTACTGCCAGCTCAGTTTTCCCGACTCAACAAGCCCACAGACGAAACCGAACAGAAACATCAAAAAAACACGAACAACTTGGATAATCATTCCTGCCAACTTCTCGGCTTGTTTTGTCGTAATGCCCCTCACTCTATAGCAACTTCATCGACGGCTTGCGGGGGAGAATCAAGAAACTACATTATCCACCTGGTGAGAGGTAGAAAAGAAAAGTGTGGGGGAGCTCAAGATGTTTGAAGGATTTCTGAAAGAATAACTACAGGTGAGTTCGCGGGAGTCGTCTCCACTTCCAGCTGTAACAGAGCAAGCAAAAAAAGATGCTGCGATGTTGCGTTTGTGGGGGTAGAGACGCAACTCTTTCACTGCCATCATAAAACGGTATTTAGCACCCAGCTGCAGTATCGACCGATGACTTGAAGAGAGGGGATTGTTAATCTGCCAGGCACTTGGGTGAAAATTTGTGTTGTGAAGTGACGGCTGACTGTGATTGCTGAGGCTCACATTTAGTTTTTTATCGGGAGGAAAGGTAAATTACTGAATGTTGTTGGAAATACAAATACAGACTGAGTTGTATTGTGCATCTTCGCCCTTTCTGTGAGATTCAGCGTTCAGGAGAAGGATGTTTTAAAATTTGCATCGTGTAAATATAACGCTTATCTCAGAGCTCGGTAGCGTTGTAGACTCTTCGAATGTTTGGTGTGTTTTAAGTTATTACTCTGACGATGATCACATTGCTCGGGAAAAAAAGATTCTGACATACAATACAACACGGGTCTTGTCATAATGTTTGGTTCTTAAAATCAGAGGTGGACTTCTCATGATGCCCGATGGGGAGAAATGTGGGCTTAATTGTGATGTTATTAATAATTATTATTATTCTGTATCATGTCTCAGATCTCGTAATTGGCAATAAAGCGCCGCCTTTAGAATCCTAAGTTATGTTTGAAAGAGTTTGAATGCGCTTATCTCCTAGTGATAATTTATGGTTGTATACCAGTTTTCCAGTGTTGACAGTCGTTTCCTTGGCATCAGATAGATCTGCGCTGTATCTGTTTCTTTTTCTTTCTCCTTTTCTCCTATTTAGTATCTTGGTAGGGAGATTGTTAGAGGGAGATTTGAATTTGTATTCACGCCAGTGCCGCTGGTTTGGTGTATTGCCAGTGGAACCCATGTATTAAGGGTACATTTCTATTTGTGTTCCTGTGTAGTTAGAAATGCAAGTAAACTGTTGATAGCGTCGATTCGTAGACGGACCGGGTATCACCAATGCTTTGTTTTTGAAGTGACAGGTACGTGTATGTTTATTCTCTGGCTGTTGCCCCGATAGACATAAAACGTTACCTGGCTTGTTGTGGGAGAAGCTGTTTGTTGCTAAATGGGGATTCCCTGCTGAGACGTGTACTGTTTGGATTGTTCAGGACGACTGCACGTATGGATTGCTCTATTGTAAGTTAAAAGCAAAGTTTATGTAGTATTTGGCAAGATGAATTCTGGCGGAAAAATTGGTTATTTTAGTGACGTAAATGCAGTCATTAGTGAATCAGTTACAGAACAAAAGGCTGTGTCTCGAGTAGTGTTGTGACGTTTACCTTATGAGGGAAGAGATGTAGAGATGAAATAGAACATCTGAAGATAAGTTATTGAGGTAGTTTTATCTTGCCGATAAGGACAGAAAGATCGTAAGTCGTAATTGCTGTGAAACACAGAAAATTACAGCGAGAAGGCGAATTTTTTTTTCATCCCTGAAACAGTTCGTACTTGTGAAACTAAATGATGTGAAAGAATCATTGTCTGAGATGAGCTTTAAGTTACTGAACAAGTTCATATTGTCTGAATAGTTTTTCTCGCCAATCACTGAAATTCGTGTCATTTTACACACATTTCGGTCAGCAGTGTCACTGGCAGTCTGCCCCATCCACAGTGTACCACGTCAGCACTGTAATAAGCTGCATTCAGTTTTCTCTAATAGAAACAGTAAGAACATTAAAATTCATAATTACATCACAATTCCAAGATGCCAGGATGGTGGTGAGGCGGTATGATAGTAAAATTACTGGGTTGGTGCCACAGCAGAGGTCGCGGGTTCTAGCCTCGCCAATATCTTCTTTCTTTCACCCACCGAGCACTAACTAGGCATACACTTAAAAAAACAAAAACCGCTTCATTTTGTCATGAATTGATTTACCGATTTCTCTGTCTCCCCCAAGCATCTTTTCACCAGTTACTTCTATATATTGTGTTACTGTACATTATATGGCAATGGGTGTATACCAGTACATTCACCCGCATGCTTGTACTTAAACAGAGTCACAAATAGTGGAAATGTCAACACTTTGCAAAGAGGGAGAAAAAAAAAAGCCGCCTAAATTCCTATTTTGATTGTATCCATCAGTAACCAGACTTAAATTTATAAAATTGTAACACGGTATCGCTCAATTCATAAGTGCGATCTGCAGTGCAAATGAGCACTGATTATTTCCACTGACGGTACGAACGCCCACCATTTCCGACACGAGCACTGCATGTCATGGAACGCTTCGGAATGCTGTGTGAAATGATGCTGGTTGCTAAGGAAGTTGAGATTTCCCTTTGGAAACATGGCGTGACAGGTGTACGGGTAAAAAATACAGGTAAAAAGCAGGGTAATAGTATGCATGCATTGGGCCGAGCCTGGGAAACCAAGCCGCTCAGAGAGCATAATGCGATAGAAATCATTAACTAATGGGCCCCGGAGGGCGTTGGCAAGCGAAATCAATATTGATTACACTGAGAATCTGAGATGATGTCTAGACTAATTATTATTCACTGGTGATAGACAAGTGTACGTGTCGGTCACGAAGAATGCTTTGGCTGAGGTGCTAGGGAAATAATTGCAGGATGTTTAATACTTATGGAATTTAACGTTAATGGGAAGACCATGTTAGATTGTTTATCTGACACTCGCTTTTTGGTGAGTATCAGTGGTAGCAAATTGTATGAAATTGTGCCTTGGCAACGGTAATACGGAGACCCCTTTCTCCTCGTCATCATTGTGTGAAACTAAAGGCCTCTTATGGTACAGATTTATAGATACCATCAGATTCGGCATTATGGTCAGCACTGAATAACACAGACTATCTAAAAACGCATGGGAAAGTGGAAAGGGGGGGGGGGGACTACTGGCTTTAAAATACTAGAGTAATTAATAGAAAGATGAAGAATAGCAAAAAGACAAGAGCCCCCTACCCCTTTCCTCCCACCTGTCCCAGCAAGCAACATTGAACAGACCAAGTAGGGTAGTAAAAGAAGGACCTTCGCCTTCAGCAACAATACCTTTGACAATGATATACAAGGGGGACCGTGACTACATCAGTCTGTGTGGAACCAACAGCTACACGCAGTCCCTTAAATTGGACGGTTTGTCTTCAGAGAGAACATTTCCAGGTATGTGAATAAAGCATTCAGATTCACAACTCCCAAAGTGTCGGTCGTTCAATTCAAAAAAAAATCTCAGGTCGAGTATTGGGCGTGTTCGTTCTCAAGAAGCTCTTGGTCTTTTTTCCAAAGATTAAGGAAGCAGAGTTTAATTGATACGCCCGAGGCGAGAAAGAAACGATTAAGATATTGTTTGAAGAAAAACAAGATATTATTTGGAGTAAAAATCGGTCCTCGGTCTGGATAATACAATGCAGGCGTTGTCGCGCCACATGCTAACCGCACGGCATTAACCGCGTATTTTCTTAGCGTGTTCTACATTAAAAATAACATAAAAAATGGTATTTTTCATTCCAGGAGAGATTATTTGCGAGTCTTTACGTTATTTCGTTCAAGTCGGCCGTGTATACTGAGGATTAACAAAGGATTGGTCACATTAGATGCCGAATCTCAGTTTGGTGGTTTGACCGGGACAAACATGAGAACGGGACAGTCATCGGTACCAACTAAGCTTCATGAAAAATAATAACAATAGAGACATTCTGGAGCCCTTCAGAAGAGTTTGTATTGAATAGTGGTTATTAATGAGATTAATACTTACAGTCGTTATACACCATTGGAGCGTAGATATTCTTGAAGAGACGTGAGTGGATTGCTTTACACTTTTGTCGGAATTTCAAGCAATTCAACTTCAGAAATGTCAGTTTGATGATTGACCAACTTGGGTCATGCAGGAAAACTTTATAGCGTTTCAGAGCAGTTTATGCTAAATTGTAGATAAATTGTAATTTACATTTTGTCCAGTGTTTCCGAAGGGCACTGAAAAACTGCATTGGGAGGTAGATCTATATTTACTGCAAAGCCAAATAACTGAACGGAACTACATTTTGTTCGTAGAGGATACAATTTAACCATTCACTGAGGCTCGTATGGTAAAGAGAAGTGATATAGCGTGAAGACACGGGAACATTGCATTAACACTTTGAGTACAGCGGTGTGTTGTCGGAAATACTGTTATAACTGTGCGCTGACCATAACCGAGCCTTGAAGTGTTCATTACAGTTTGGAGGATTTTGAGGTCAAGATTTCAGGCCTCTGTTGTTTCTGATGTTCACGTAGACCAGTTGTGCTGTCAGGTCTCACATGTGGAATAACGAGAAACTCCCGGAGCTTTCCCAGTAAACAGAGGAACTGTTTAGTTTTGTTAGAGTATACGAGAGGAAGGGGGCCCCTCACGGCCCCTCCTGACCGCTGGTGGATATTGCTCGTGGTGGGTTTGAATAGTGGCCAGCAGAGGGGCAGCGCCAAGGTAAGTGTTGCTGGATGGAAGGCGCGTGTGTTTGTTGACTTGGGGTGTTGGGGGTTCAGGCGTTAGAAGCTGAGGTGGAGGCCGGGCATTTGAAAGAAAACACCTGCTTCTCCTGGGAAGGAATGGGGGATTGGGGAGGGAATGTACAATGTATAATGATAGCGAAGGATGAAGAGGGCAGTGTTCTTCATTGTTGTGGACTATTAGATGTCAGTTTTATCACACCCTCACCTCCTCCCTCCCTACTCCAAGTTTTAAACAGGGTTCATACAGGTCCTTAAAAGTCCTTAAAATCCTTAATTTTCATAGAAGAAAAAAATAAGTACTCAAACAGTTCTTAAATTCTGAAAATGATGCCAAAGTCCTTAAAAAGTCCTTAAAATTTGTGTTTCAGTTGAAACATTTGAGATTCAAATCTTCCAATTGCATACTAGGTAATTAGTGCTCTGAAATAACTGAACTTTTCATAGTGAATATACCATGTTTGAACTCTGGATATTGAAACATTCTGTTTCGATGGGTGCTGCACACCACTTGTATAGTTGTAATATTTCTTGACCACAGGCACACAGGTCCTTAATTTGTTTACTGTGAGTCCTTAGGAAGTCCTTAAAAATTAGTTTTCAAGACTTTGTATGAACCTTGTTTAAATGATTTTGTCAATCATTCAAATACTCACGGCTCGATGCCATTCTTCATCACTTTTTGTACTTTGGTAGAGCTTCTTGACCGCCACCACCATCTCCACCCTCCCTCTCCCCTCCTCCTCTATTTTCCTTCTCTCTCTTACCCCACCCGTATGTATCCATGCGTCTTTATCTGCCGACGCAGATATCCAGCCACGGAAAGATCCAGATATGTAGTAAAGATGGGCCATGTATTGCAGCTTGATCAGTCTACATTCGCTCACGTGTGTACATATTTCTATCTAAAGAAGATGTCTAACAACAGATCCAGATCTCTCTTGTAATGGACAGGCTGTACAGCATTGTAATCAGTGTACATGCATTAGCAGTGTATGCAGTGCGAGCGTCTCCAACCGAAGAAGATAATACAATATACTCTCGGTGTTTGTTCTCTCTAAACACTGGCTGTGCACAGCGAGATTTCGTGATGGCAACCAGCTGGGTTCCAGACCCCGCGACATTTTCCCTTAATAAACCCAGTGCCAAGTACCCCCAGAGCTCAGGTAGATAGATCGCACCCTTACAAATAGTGGCATTGCCCGCGATACTGTACTCCTGGCCCGGAGGTCGGTGAAAAGAAATGCCAGACTCGTCAATTGGATGCAAATAGATATATAGATATACACAGGGATGAAAGTACTAGCCCTACCTGGCTACTGCAACCATCTCCAGCAGGCAGAACGACTTGGACAACTAAGCTCATCATGTATGAAGTCGTTGAAAGGGGAAGTACTAGCCTTACCTGGCTATACGAACCACCCCCGACAGGAAGAACGACATTAAGCAAGCCACTTCGTCATGTTTAAAGTCGCTGATAAGGGAAGTACCCGCCCTCTTTGGCTACAACGACTGTCTTTAATTATAGGTAGCCATTGCTGGTTATAATTAAAGTTCGTGTAAGGGAAAGCTCTGATCCTTCCTGGCTATGACGACCATCTTCAATAGGAATAACGACTTTAACTGAAGCCCTGCGTGTCATCTTTACAGTCATTGAAAAGGGAGGCACTAGCCCTACCTGGCTATGACGGTCATCTCCAATAGGAAGAACGACTTTAATTGAACTAGTGCATGTCATATTTACAATCGTTGAAAAAAGGAAGTGCTAGCCCTGCCTGGCTATAAGGACCATCTCCAAGAGGAAGAGTGGCCTTAACTTAACCACTACATGTCATATTTTTAGTCGTTGAAAAGGGAAGTACTAGCCCTGTCTAGCTATAGTGACCATCTCCTGTCAGGCTATAGTGACCATCTCCAGTAGGAAGGACGCCATTACCCGAGCCACTGCGCGTTCATGTTTGAAGCCGTTGAAAGGGGAAGCACTAGATTTCCCCAGTTTGATGAACGTTGGCGCGTGTGATGTTTTCTGCCAGTAGATTTATACAGGATGAAAGGCAGCCTTGCCGGTGTGCAATGACCATCTTCAGTAGGAATAACGATGTTAAACCGCTGGCTCGCAGACAAAAATTGCTCTTTCAAGCCTTCTAATAATTTTGCATTGCTGAGTTAAATTGGAAGAAATTCAGTTTATGATATTTTAATTGTCACTAAAAAATTATTTGTTGATAAAATAGGAATTTTTAAATTTTTTCTTTTAATGTACGTCTTTAAAGCATTAAGCTAGGTTTCCATGTGTACGGAAGCGGAGACGGCAACGGAAACGTCAAAAACCCTTCAAGTAGTGAAACAGAATGTTTTCATGTGTACGGACACGCCATTTCCGCACAGATGGAGACACTTTCTCTTTTTACAACTTGATGGATTTTTGACGTTTCTGTTGCAGTTTCTGTTTCCGCACCCACGAAAATCCTGCTTTTATATTATACTTTTAATATTTTTGTTTCACCTCTTGCACCAAGGGTTTCAAGGTCTGGCAAGAATGGGCTTTTAGAGACTGGGTATATTTAACAAACTATTGGTTTCAGGTGGCGATTGTACATCATCTAGATAATGTTATTTTAGCTTGGTGTGAGGTCAGTTGAGTGTGAGCAGATTTACTGGCAGAGAGGCGGTGAGTAGCGTGTCATCAGGCATCAGGTATGCAAGATAGGTACTTGTCAGGCATCGGGGATGTGGGAGGGCGGGGGGGGGGGGTATCCTAAGTCACTGAGAAGTCATTAGTCAGGAGTAAATGTGGCGAGAGATAGGTTAACTTGGCTTCGTGTAGCGGGCCATTAAACTTGTATCGCGTTGTCTAGCGGAGGCAGTCTTGGTGGTGGGTTTGATACAGGGGATGCGAGTGTGCGAGATCTGTCTGTCTGTCCGTCTGTCTGTCTGTCTAGCCTGTCAGATTGTCTGGCAGTGTGATTGTCTTTACTTTCCGCCAAATATGTCATGCCTCATTTTGGTCGCTCGCACTGATTGGATTGTTTCTTTGATTCAAAGTACAGAAATTATCCCTCATCATTGCACTTAATTTTTAACATTTTTTGTTTGTAGCATTAGCATTGAGAGAGAGAGAGAGAGAGAGAGAGAGAGAGAGAGAGAGAGAGAGAGAGAGAGAGAGAGAGAGAGAGAGAGAGAGAGAGAGAGAGAGAGAGAGAGAGAGAGAGAGAGCGCGCGAGCGCGAGCCCATTGTTCATAACTGCATGACAGTATTGTAATAGCCTTATGTAAACACGGTTGCTTTTGAAGGTGCCGTTTGGAGATACATGGATGGGTTGAGTGGAGATAACGTTGATGGATTGAGTGGAGATAACGTTGATGGATTGAGTGGAGATAACGTTGATGGATTGAGTGAACACTGCTCATGCATGGCTTCCTACACACTGTCTTGGGCGGTGTCACACAAACCACACCAGTGAAAACGATCATTACACGTTCTGATCGTGCGAGTCATGAACTGAAGTAGTTCATATCATATATCAGCTATCCATGGAGTTGAATAGCCTCTGGTCAGACCTAATTGGTTAAGCTGATACTTTGATGACATGTCAGGGATAACTAATAATTAGTGGCACTGTTCTTGTTTTGTGGAGGAATCGTGCGGGCCGCGCTCACGCACAGGGACAGGAGCCACGGAGTCGGTTAATTTATATCATCATTATCATCATCGCTGCTACTGCCGCAAGAATCATTTCAGTCACTGTTTTCTCTCTCTGTCTTTCTCGCTCTCTCTTTCCCTCTCTCTCTTCCCGCTCTTTCTCTCCTCTTTCTCCCTCTCTCCTCCCCCCCTCTTTCTCTCATCTCTCCCTCTCTTTCTCTCTCTCCCTCTCTCCTCTCTCTCCCCCTGTCCTCTCTCTCTCCTCTCTTTCTCTTCCCTTCTCTCTCTCCCTTCCTCTCTCTATGCCACCCCTCTCTCTCCCTCCCCCTCTCTCTCTCCCTCCCCCTCCCTCTCCTTCTCTTTCTCCCGCTCTTTCTCTCCCCTTCTTTCTCTCTTCTCTCTCCCTCTCTTTCTCTCTCTCTCCCCCCCCCCTCTCCCTCTCACTCGCAGAACGAATTCCTGTCAGCCTTCGACGAAAAACATGACGTCATTCGTGAAAAAAAAAGCGGCGTGAATAAAGCCTCCCTGCATAAAGCCTCCCTGCTTTTGAATGGCTGAGCAGTTACTGTCTCCCTATGTCATAATGTGTGGCCGTTTAGTTTCTCCTGAGATATCAAAAAATGTCTGGCTTGATGTTTTCCGTATTGTCCATGGCTAACTCGTAGACCGGCCGTAGAAAGCAATATTATCGATTCTTTAACGTTATCCAGTCGTTCCAGCCAAAAAATAATTTAAAAAAACTTCCCTTGGGGGTTGGAGTGTTGCGGTGACAAGGGGAAAGGCTCAAATTACTATTTCTTATTAATTCTATTCACTCAGTTGTTTATCCTTTATCTTGCATTCCATTCATCCATGCGTGCTAGTATGTCAGTATCTGTTTTCCACCACCAGATTTCTGTTTCTATCCATCCATCCGCCCATCCTTCCTACCGTCCGTTCATCTGTCGTCCGTCTGTTCACGCGTCCCTCCATTTTCGTCCATCCAATCATCCAACCTCCATCCATCCATCCATCCTCCATCCATCCAATTCCATCTTTCCAGTGCTTCAACTCGTTGCGGCCTGTATAATGTGTTATATTGGGAAGTTTTGTTGAAAACTGTGACTAAGGACTGAACAAAAAGAGAAACACCCTAATAATATGATGTAATTGGCGACAGTTGCTTGTTCAAAGTGTTCATTACCGTGGGACATCTGAGAAACCAATATTGTCTGGAAGTTAATCAGAAACAGGGCTCAGGTGCAGCGACAACTGAAAACGAAAATGTGTTATTCCTCGAAAGGGAACTGCTTGAGGTTAGCTCAGTTGATCTGTCAGGCAGCTGAATGTTTTGGCTCTCTTTTAATCCTGCCCTGTTCAATTCATTTATCCCCGCCGTCATTCTCCCCCCCCCCTCTCTCTCTCTCTCTCTCTCTCTCTCTCATTAGTCACCGCGTCTCTCCAGCTCGCGTGCGGGCAGATAATCACTGTCGCTTTGTTTTCCTGTTTACTGCCCCTTGCCTATTAGCCCTGCTGCTCTGTGATTCCGTCTGAACAAATGAGCGACCTTGTCGATACCTTCATTAACACCGGGAGTCCATCTGGGGGAAAAGCTATGATTTCCAGCCCTAGCGAAACACCGGATAGGCAGGAGGAAACGATCCGCTATGCAAAAACATGGGTGTTAGCAGTACAGTTGGCAGAGGCTCGTCAGCGTATCGCCATGTCTACAAGACATTCAATCAAAATGAACATTATTTGAGGTCTTTATTTTAGGAGGTTCGCTGCCCTTGGCATTTACACCTCACTGTACTTGTTTTATTATTTCTTGTTTTGGCGGGGGGGGGGGGGGGGGGAGATGATATGGATAAATTTTAATCTATTAATTTCAATTTTGCCCGGGCAGCGGCCTTTCGACCTGCTCTTTACGATTTCCAACTGCCAAGGTATCTTTAACGTGCGCAACGTGCACACGGGCCCTCCGAATTTTTTCGTCCTTATCCGAGAAGACTAGTTACTCGATCCTACCCCCAAATAGGACCAGGGACTTGAAAATATGAGAAAAATCCACTTTCCAACATGCCTGCACTGCCTGGGTTTAGAACCCGGGACCCTTGGCATGAGAGGCGAGCACCTTGCCTCTAGATCACCTTGTCCCCTCAAAATGAACATTATTTGAGGTCTTTATTTAAGGAGGTTCCGCTGCCATTGGCATTTACACCTCACTTTTCTTCTGTTGATTTTCTGGTTGTGATAGGGATTAATTTTTAGAATTTTGCCCGGGCAGCGACCTTGTTCGCCCTGCTTTTTTCGATTTCCAACTGGCAAGGTATTTTTGACGTGCGCAGTGTACACACGAGCCCTCCGAATTTTTCGTCCTTATCCGAGAAGACCAGGTGCTCGATCCTACCTACCAAAGGATCAGGGACAGGAAAATATGAGTAAAATCCCAAAATTCCAACATGCCTGCATGACCGGGATTGCAGGACAAACATGGCAACGTCCTGGTACATTGAAAACAAAAAAAAGAAAATGAAGTGAAAGGATGGGGAATTGTTGAGTTAGGAAAATCCAAAACTGCTACGGAAATCATCATTTTTTATTTGTTTCTTCCTTGTATGACTGGGACCTTCTGAATTTTGTAGATGTAGATTTTTAAAATGTTCCCTTTTTTTTTTCCTTCTGTCTTTCCTTTTCATTTCGTAATTATTTTGTGATTTATTGTAACGTTTCTTTATTGTTGTGTATTTGTAATGTGGCAATTTGCAACATACAACCTTTTGTCCTTTTTATGCCACATTTTCTTAGTTTCTTCCAAACCCTGTTGGCACCTGACAGATTTTCTCTTTTTTTCTTCTTTAAAACACTGTGTGGATACTTTGAATGATGGTCTTGGAAGGCACAGAAGTGCTTGAAACGTTATCAGTGATGTTTATTTATTCATTTTTTGAACCGAATGTAAGACTCACACTCAAGAGTATGATAAACAACAACTACACAGAACAACAATAACTATAACAACAACAAAATAGTAAGTTCTTTTTCAGGACGTCAATATTATCGCAAGAATGTATGCTGCCGGCATGCCTCGTTGTTTGTCAGCGATTCTGCCCATTGGAGAGTATGTTTTGTATGTGTTTGTGTGTGTGTGTGTGTGTTGTTTTTTTTTGGGGGGGGGGGGATAAGGAGAGGGCAGTAGTATGTGAAAGAAGTGAAGGGTAGACAGTTTACAATGTACAAACCAACAATACCTCAATCTTCTTTCTCAAGAAAGTAAGGTATTTTCTATGTGTACATACTGTCAGCCCGAGAGCACCAATTCCAATGTTGGTGAGAAGACGTTGCACTCATTTCAAGTCAGTCCTGACCAGTCATTAACATGTCAGGGAAACCTCCCTCGGGCGCGGGCAGTAAACTGTTATTTAAAGTCAGCCTGTCTAACGGTAACGCCTGGTTTTGTCTTTATCATGTTGATGCCCCGCTCACTGGGCCCGGGGAATGCTAAAGGTATTAGAAAACCTTGCTCACGTCGAGCACAGAAGAACCTCCTACCACAGCGTGGGGCGAGTTCCAGTGATCACCAGGTGGGTGAACTCTTTGACATCATTCACAGTGAAAGTATGAAGCATGTCTTGTACATTGTGATTGTTATCAGAAACTGGCACACGAATGCAAATCAGAAACACTTCATTAATTTCAAGATTCACATTCGGATGTGTTAAAATGTCAGAGTTGATGGGGGTTGGGGGGAAGGGGGGGGGGGAGGAGGAGGAGAGACGGGACGCGGTTGGCCATCTGCAGTCTGGCGTCATCCACTGCGTCTTTGTTCCCATCCACACCGTCTCCTCTTTCCCAGGTTTGTTGTAAATATTGGGAATAATGCCCTTAAACTTGTCAACCTGTGGTGACACCGACCTTCTCAGTGAAATTCGAGATTGCAGAATTTTGCCTTGACTCTACGGCAAACCGCTTCCTTAAGTGTATGTATACTGAAAGGTTGGCCATTTTCAACGCCATAAATGTTTGTGGATAATTGGGTTCGACAGTCGTGTTTTATCGCCGCCCCGGTCATTTAAATTCAAACAGCGTCTCCTGCATAGTGTGTCCGATCGATTAGACCCTGATTTCCCCGATTAATTTTCACTTTCCACAAAAGGCGCGTCTCGTAAAATAAGAGAGGAAATGAATCTTCTAATGAAGGCGCTTTTTAGCCGGCTTGTTCAGGAAAGGACAGAGATCGGGCGTCTCTGGATACTGAGATGTTTCAGCGTGAAATGGGGTGGTTTTTGGCTTGCTGTCATAAATTGTAAAGGAAATACAAATTTTTAAAACAGATGTATTGTATTTAAGCAGAGCGTTCAGTTGTAGAAGTACCAGGGTAGCCTGGGTCCCTTTGAAACAAAAAAATGATCCAGTCGTACTTGATCTCAGAAATTGCAGGAGAAAGTCGAATCTTTAAAAAAAAAAAGGGGAGGAGGAGGAGGATTGAGGGCTTTAATGTGGTCAACTTGATCGAAAATCTCTTTTAAAAAACGGAATCGAAGTTAAGGAGGCAGTAGGTCAGTGGGAACGTTTCTGATCAGAGAATCACAACAGCTGTACCCCTTTGGGCCTTCTCTCTCTCTCTCTCTCTCTCTCTCTCTCTCTCTCTCTCTCTCTCTCTCTCTCTCTCTCTCTCTCTCTCTCTCTCTCTCTCTCTCTCTCTCTCTCTTGTGTGTGTGTGTGTGTAAGAGAGAGATAGGGAGAGAGAGAAGGAGGGTCAAACCGTGGACACTTCACAGTATATCCAGCGGGACATAGAGTGTGTAGTGGTGATGTTTGACTTTTGGAAACTGACTTGACTCCAGTATCAAGCCCAGGCCTGGAGTTGGGTAGCCGGGTATGTGGCGTGCATTAACACCCAAGCTCAGGCCATTGATTTTTCACTTTGTTCCCAGCTACTCTTCACTGGCTGACAGTTCACCAACGGCGCGGCCCTCTCTAGTTACACCAATGCACCGCGCGCCACCCTGATTGATGGAGATTTGGGAAGGCGATGGTGGCCATGATACTGGTAGAACTATTCAGTATGGGATCCCAATAACTCTATTTTTGTTAACGTTGCAGCCCAGTCATTTGACGTCAATTGAAGAAAACAACCAAGTACAGTGACATTTTCATGGACAACCTGAACTAAAATAATCGTCTTTTTCTCGATTGGATGTTTAGTGTTAGAGGGCATCATTAATTGTGGTGAAAGGGTTTCAACGGGGTTTTGGCTGGGAAGGAAATAACATGCAGCTGAACACTTTCCACATGTTGGTTGACAATGACGATATCATACGAGAAATGCTTGCGTTGTGAATATCCGACTTCATCGCCGGGTTTTTTAACAAATCATTCTAAAGTGGTTAGTCATCAATTTTTTCACACGGCACACATTTTTCTTTGCTTTTTTTTTTTCCCCTTGCTTTTTAGAATACGGAACGCAATATGTTAACTAAAATAAACAAATAAAAAATAGAAATGTACTAATTAGTGACTATACAATAAATGCTAGAGGTAATCACTCAATGTACATAAAATGGCATAGTGGACAACTAAAAGGATATTCAGCTAAAGCCAGTGGAGGTAAACAATTCATATATAATCATTGAATAAACACTAACTGAGAAGTATATTAAAACGGTGGACCGTTAAAGAGGACGAAAACTTAGTAGTTATAAATTTCAATATTACCCAAATCGCGAAGAACATAATATGTGAAAATTTGATGGAATGCATGTATTTCTTTAGCTGGGTTTTTCTCGCTTTGTGTTTGCTCTACCCCTGTCTTTCGTGCTCACTGCCTCCATTATTTCCTTATGGCCTATTTGTATACATACCAGCTGATGTACAGGAATCACCTGCCCACTTCCAGCGGAGAAATGAGCCAAGCAGGCGTTGAACGTTGATTAAAGAAGGCAGCAGTCCAGGGGGAAAGGGGGGGGGGCAGATTGGGAAAATATAAATCCAAGAATGAGCAAGAAATACACATACACAGGTTGAAGTCTGCGGGAATCCAGATGCCGACAGACTGAGGGTGTAAAACGCTGTAGTCAATTTAGAAATCAGCTTTTAATTCTGATAATGGGTTGTACTTCTTAAAATACGGCCCTTCTGTAAACTCTGTGCAATATACAAGTGTTATTTATAGAGGAAAGAAATAATAACTGAGGCCGACATCTTTAAGAGCAATGGTACACTGATCCTACACACGCGCCAACTGATGACACAATTTTATAATTGAAAAGTGCACATTTGTTTACAGCTGTGTGGGTTTTATTCGAGTTTTCGGTTACTGGTAATTGCGTGTAAGAACAATTTAACACAGACTGCTATACGCACACTCCTCTTGTGTATTTCGTAGCAAGAAAGAGATGTAAAGGTACTTTTAAATGTACACTGGATCTCTGCCAGCTAGGACATAGTTTCATCTCTTTCCCGTTTCTTCTGCCACACACCCATCCATCACCATCAAAGGCACAGCAAATCATGGGCTCATATCCCTTGGGGGGCGGCAACCGGATACTGGATGGAGCAAGACTTGTTTCTTTGACTCAAGTCTACTGAAAACAGGGTTACCAATAATTAGCCTTATCTCCCTTGGCCCGCTTTATGGCGTCCTGGAAATGAAGAAAGAGAGTGTTTGGCCGGTTCAGGCCCCTGTTATGTTGTGTAGTAAGGAAAATAATTTCTTCATGTCACAACAAGCGGTCTATAGATCTCCCCTTGACTCCACTTCTGAGAAACTTGGCTTCTCGATTTGAGCATTTCTAATCAAGAAATAGTGAAAATATGGAATTATTTAGGAGATATTATTGTTTTAGAATATTATCAGAGATAACGCAAGGAGTTGGAATTTACAGGCGATATTAACCAAATGTCAACTGACGTCCATTGATGTCAAGAACTCAGTCTCTGCGAGAAAATGGACGTAGAACAGTAACAGTTGACAACTTGAGGTGACGATGTGTGTAGAGATCCCTTTGGGCGACTTAGATTTTTTTGGGAGTGCTGTCGTCACAGCGATTATGTTTTCTCACCTCATCAATCGAGAAGGAAAAAAGGAGGGAAGGGTCTTGAAGGGGTTAAGACAGTGGTAAGGGGAGCAAAAAGGTACATCAGTTTGTGTAAATGGGGGCATTGAGTACGCTGGTTTTGTTTACGCAGGGAGGAGGCGGAGGTGGAATGTTTATCGAGAGGAAATTGCAAAGATGATAAAAGAGCAGCCAGGAAAAGGGGCTGAGCTGAGGAGAGGGGAAGGAGGTGGAGTCCAGTTTTCGATACTGTGAATTATCAATGTGCCATTGTTTTATCGTCATTTCTAAGTTTTAACCCTCTGACATAGGACCTGACATAGACTATCTGGTCCAAAAAGCATGAACTTCATAATACAGTTGAAATAGTGGTCATTTTCGCAAAATAAAGAAAGAAAGAACGAAAGAAATTAAATAAATGAATAAATAAATAAATACAAATAAAAATGATAATAATAAAAAGACACCTAATATTTGGACATTTATCACGAAAAATTATGTTTTGATATAGTAGAGTGTTCATAATAAAATGTATGGTGCATGTGGTGAGATATGCTAATCTGGCACACCAGGCGCTAGACGGATGTTACATAATAGTTCTGAGAGAAACCACGACATTCCATTAACATATTATGTGAAAACTTCAAAGTCGAGAATACAGTTCTGTTTTTCTAGCTCACTACCTGATGCTCACTTTTGTATCCTGTAGCCTGTCACGGTGAGTCAGTGTGTTTAAAATGTGTGTTGAATCGTTCCATGGACATGCATTTCCCCAAACAGCTTACACGTATTTACAACAATCATTCAACGAAAGCTGCAAAGCTGAGCGAAGACGGCAGCCCAGGCTGGTCTGGTTAATGTAAAATTTGGATAGCAGAGTACTGTTGTTGTTGTGTGCGAGGAAGCCCTGGTGTCCCTCCTGCGGAAGAAGTTACGGCTGAATAGATGTGGCATTTCTGGCTTGGTCACTGCAAGTATGTGGGGGAACCGCCTCTCCACCCCTCTTCCTGTCTCTCTGTCTCGTCTCTCCTCCAACCCGGTACCCCAATCTTTCTCCATCTCTCTCCCTCTCCCGCATTCTTTCTGTCTCTCTCCTTTCTCACCCATCCCCTCGGCCTTCCATAACCTGCATGATTTGGCGCATGAGATGAAGCGGCCGTTTAATTTCGACGACCCCCAACTTGTGTCAAGACCAGCAAAAGGAGATTACCTAAAGTATTGGACGACTGATTTCTGCAATCAAGTCAGGCCAGCTTGAACTTGAAGCTGCAAGATATTTTATACAAGAGACATTCAAAATTTGGACTTTTGCCACGCCTTCTTAGCATGTGAATTTGAAGTAAATCAGCGTGTAAAAGCAATTTACATGGGAAATTCTGAATTATGGTTTATATTAATACTTTCTAGAGCCCTTCGGAGGAATGGGGATGGGGGAAGAGAAAAGGAAGAAGACGATTGACTGTACTCAAGACGCTATAATTATTTTCCAGACCACTCAGGAAAGGATTTGGCAGCCAAGCAACACTGTATTTGGTCAGGTTCTCCGTGAATTAAAACCAAACAAACGAATATGACGATTGTTATCCGGGGGGGGGGGCTGTCTGCATGTCTACTATCTATAAAACATAATTATTTCGACTGAATATGAAGACTTCAGGCGCATATCCGAAGAAGGCACGCGGATCCATGAAAGAATTATTTTCAAAGGTGGACTACAGTGCGCCCTGTCCTTTCTGAGAGGCTAAAATCTATAACTTTATTTAAAAGCTAATTTTATATTCATTTACAGAACTCTTTTCAGATCTATCCGCAACAACTTTCGAGAATTTTATCAGTATGGTCAAATTTATATGGAGTTGTTTAATTCTATTTGTGAAATTTAGAAGCTCTGAAGTCCAGACATAAACGAAGTACCCAAGTAGACTGCGACAGGCGCAAAGTGGTCGTTGTCGTGCCGATGCGCCGTAAAAAAACCAAACTCAAGCAAACGCGCAGTAAATTGAAATGCGACGTGGTCGAGGCGTCGCTGGAAACCAGTCTGAGAGTGTGAAAACCCTTGGGGAAACATTAATTATCATGATTATTGTGTGCGTCTAATTGGTAATTTTTCTAGTTTCAAAGACGGGTTGATTTAATATGCTGAACAGACAAGTTAATACAGTGTTTCTCAACGTGGGGCACACACCCCACTGATGGGGCTTGACAATATTTTGGTTGGGGGTGGGACTTCAGAATGGGGCGTAGAAATATACACTGTATACTAAGTTTATACAAAATAAATTGAAATGGAGCATGGGACCAAAAAAAAAAATGGCCACAGGGTTCAGACAGGTCCTTAAAAGTCCTTAAAGTCCTTAATTTTCATAAAAGAAAAAAAATAAGTACTCAAAAAGTCCTTAAATTCTGAAAATGGTGCCAAAGTCCTTAAAAAGTCCTTAAAATTTGTGTTTCAGTTGAAACATTTGAGATTCAAATCTTCCAATTGCATACTAGGTAATTAGTGCTCTGAAATAACTGAACTTTTCATAGTGAATATACCATGTTTGAACTCTGGATATAGAAACATTCTGTTTCGATGGGTGCTGCGCACCACTTGTATAGTTGTAATATTTCTTGATCACAGGCACACAGGTCCTTAATTTGTTTACTGTGAGTCCTTAGGAAGTCCTTAAAATGTCCTTAAATTAGTTTTCAAGACTTTGTATGAACCCTGGGTTGCGAAACGCAGAGTTAATATCTGGCATGGCAACTTAACAGCTGTGATGCTGCATTATTACAGTTAGTCCCTGTTTTTACTTGACAGAACCTCAGATGGATTTGTAGCCGCATGACTGCAAAATGTCATGTTCCGGGAAACAAATAGAGAGAGGATTAATTTGTGTTGTCTATTTACATTGGCCGTAGACCTCGTCAAAGAAACCGAACCGTTCACATAACGAGTGCAATGCTAGCCGTCATTTCCCGGATAAAAGCATGGTTAAATAACCAGCTTATCGTATTCAGCGTTGCTCGTACAGATAGACAGGTAAATACCCACCTTACCATCATCCTGCTGGGGTAAACACGGCTTCCGTGTTTATTTATTGCTGATGGATCGTCTTTCTCTTCTCTCAGACGTTAACGCGCCTATTCACCGTCCCGTCCCCCCCCCCCCCCGGCTAGTTGGACGTAGGTACGTGTGGAGAGCGTCAGTCTACCGAGTCTTCGCCATTCTAGTAGTGGAGTTTCTCACACTTTCTTTCACTGTAGGTTCTTACCCCCTGGCTTGTTGAGTATGTATATATCACACTTGTGTCTAGATTTCTTACTATACTATTTTATACAAGTAGTTTGCGTTGATGGGTTTTACTAACGTTTTTCAATTATTCATGAACTACGTTGTCTTCAGTACCTTCTTAATTTTGATAAATTATTAATCGTCGTCGTCGTCCCCATCATCATCATCATCACCACCACCACCACACTCCACTACCACCGCCACCACCACTACCATTACCATCATCACTACCACCATCACCTTCATCATCATCATCATCACCATCACCACCACCACCACCACCCTACTCCTCCTCTACTTTATTCACCACCACCATCCTCCTCTCCCCCCTAACCATTATCACCATCACCACCACCACCACCACCACCCTACTCCTCCTCTACTTTATTCACCACCACCATCCTCCTCTCTCCCCTAACCATTATCACCATCACCACCACCACCACCCTACTCCTCCTCTACTTTATTCACCACCACCATCCTCCTCTCACCCCTAACCATTATCACCATCACCACCACCACCCTACTCCTCCTCTACTTTATCACCACCACCATCCTCCTCTCCCCCCTAACCATCATCGTCATCATCATCATCATCATCATCATCATTATCACCACCACCACCCTACTCCCCCTGTACTTCTCACAGGGAAAAGAAAGGAAACACCTCTACCCACAATTTACGAGAACAATTTGTTGCCCAATGTTTTTGCTGATTATTTTGGTAAAAAAGTTACAACTATCCGAGAAAATCTTGACAGTTTTGATGCCATTGATCATTTTGATGAGTTTCAGGGAAATCCTATAGACACTTTTGGTGTTGTGTCGAATGAATCTGTAAAATCTATCATCATGGCATCGCCATCAAAATGTTGTGACCTCGATCCTATTCCTACATTTTTGGTTAGATCTTGTATTGATGAACTGGTTCCAACTATTACAAAAATAATAAACAACTCTATTTTAAGTGGGTCTGTCCCTGATTATTTTAAAACAGCCTGGGTAACACCACTTTTGAAAAAAAACGACTCTTGATCAAAACATGTTGAAAAATTATAGACCCGTCTCAAACCTTCCTTTTCTTTCAAAAATCCTTGAAAAGGTGATATTACAACAACTAATGTGTCATTTGAGAAATAATGACCTGTTGGAACCATTTCAATCTGCTTACAGAAGTAACCACAGTACTGAAACTGCACTATTAAGAATCATGAATGACATATTAGTAAAGGCAGATTCTGGAAATATTACTCTGCTAAATTTGTTGGATCTATCAGCAGCGTTCGACACCATCGATCACGAAATCCTGCTCAGAAGGCTAGAAACATCGTTTGGAATCAGAGGGGTCGCCCTTAAATGGGTCGAATCTTACCTGTCAAATCGCCACCAATTTGTTGTAACCAACAAAATAAGATCTTTTTCTTATGCGCTTCAGTATGGCGTACCACAAGGCTCAGTGCTTGGTCCTATTTTGTTTACTATCTATACTATTCCACTTGTACATGAAATAAAGAAATTTAATTTACAATATCATTTCTATGCTGATGATACCCAGCTCTACAGTTCTGCCTTGCCATGCGATGTTGACAGCCTTCTGCAGCAGGCTGGAAACTGTATAACAGAAATTAAAAGCTGGATGAACCAAAACAAACTGGCACTAAATGAGGATAAAACTGAGGTTATTTTATAAGGCCGTGAGCGGGTTCTGCAAGAAGTGGACAGAACTGAGATGATAATTGGCACTAATTCAATAGAAATTTCAAAAAAAGTAAAAAACCTAGGGGTTTACATTGATTCAAATCTTTCTATGTCATCTCAGGTTAGTCACCTCATTCGTATTCTATACATGGAAATCTGGAAAATTGGTAAAATCAGACATCTTATTTCAACTGAAACTGCGGCTGTTTTAGTAAATTCTTTTGTACTTTCAAAGCTTGACTATTGCAACTCCCTTTTGGCTGGAATTTCACAAAAAAATATTAGAAAACTCCAAATTGCTCAAAACAATGCAGCGAGACTTGTTTTGAAGAAAAAGAAAAGAGATTCAGCACTGCCACTTCTGCAGAGTTTGCACTGGCTGCCAGTCGAGAAAAGAATAATGTACAAATTGTCATCCATTTGTCACAAATGTGTCAATAATACTGCTCCATCGTACCTAGTTGATTTAACTGATTACTATGTTCCATCTCGTCAACTAAGATCATCATCTGACACTACAAAATTGAAAGTACCTGAAATGAATCTGTCCACTGTACGAGAAAAGTCCTTTTCATTTCTTGGCCCTACCATCTGGAACACTCTTCCAAAGACAACCAGGGAAATTAATGACATTGGTTCTTTCAAACGCCATCTGAAGTCCCATTTCTTTCAGACAAACTAGGCTAGGTGTTTTTCGGCAGCAACAATAGTAAATATTTTTGAATTTCTTTTGTGTATGCGTGTGTGTGTGTGTGTGTGTAAGAGTTTGTTAAAGCGCCCAGAGCTTGTCATCGACGGGGTTGGGCGCTATATAAATGCAATATATTATTATTATTATTATTACTTTATCGTCACCACCATCCACCTCTCCCCCCTAACCATAATCATCATCTTCATCATGTTCATCATAGTCATAACCACTACCATCGTCCTTCTCCTCCTCATCACCATTAACCGTATGCCCCACTATGACCTCTCAGCTCTCCTGTACTTCGTGCGGAGACAAAATTAATCCCAAACAGAATCTGCTCATCTTGTCATTAACGAATGCAATGGCATGTTTTTGAATTATTTTTTTTAAAAAACAAACTGCTATTGATTTACCTCGTGGCAGACGCCATATGCTAGGAGAAATCGGATATATTATAATAACTGGATCTCATCAACTGAACAGAACAAAAAACCAAATTAAATGTTTTCCTGAACAAAAACTTACATTGTTTTGAGGAAACAAAACACGCCCCTGTTCTTATTGATAAATAAAGTCGCTTCTTTTTAGTGCAATGATCCGGCTGAAAGGCGTATTCAGTGTCATGTGGGCGTTGAAACAAGCTTGATATTTTCTGATTCTTTAGCCATTTCAGACCTCAATGATTTTATAATGCGGTTGCCCAAACATTGTGTTTATTGGCCAAGGTTTTATTGCCCTCCTTCAAATAACTTCATGGCTTTGTCACGAACAATTTGGTTGACTCTGTTTTTGCCTCATTAGAAGTTTCAGATGACACTTAATTAGTTTAGGCCATCAAAGGTGAATGTTTCTGTTCGTCAAACATCATAGCGCATCCAGGTGATCTTATTAATGTAGTTTAATGTAAACGTGTACAGTCTTCGTTTTATCTGGGTCATAATTGCACAAAACACACGCTTTCTCTTGTCTGTCTGTCTGTCTGTCTGCCTGCCTTCCTGTCTGTCTGTCTCTTTGTGTCACTTTGTTTTCTGTTTGTCTGTCTGTTTTCTTTTCCTTCGTACGCCTCTATGTGTTACTATTCTAATGTTTGATAGCCGAGATTTAATGCAGTTGACAGCCTTCCACAAAATTAATGATATCTTATCATAGAAAAAAAAAAAAGTGGCGGGAGTAATTCATTGTGGTGCATTTTTGGCCCTTTTTTTGCTAGACGCTGCAGCCTAAATGTTAGTTTCAGAAATTATGTATAGAATTAATTTTCTTAAGTGTCAACTAATCCAGCCCAGTCGCTTTTGTATTGACCGATTGTGTAGATTCAAGTTTCAGGTATTTTTAAATAAAAAGTTGTAAAAATGTACGATACAATAATCTTTGTTTTGGCTTCCTGTAGTAAGTCCACTGCACAGGAAACGATATTAATACGCGTTCAATTCCGTACGTACTATTTCCCTATCAGAAATGAGTGAGTAGTGCTGTGGAGCGCATGGAATCTGTAGTAAGACTAGATTATGAGAAGCTGTGTAGACCAAAAAGAGAGAGAGATAGAACGGTGGGTTCACAGGTTTATCCTTGATAATGCCGGGAACTTCATCTAGTTTAAGAAAAAAACAAAACACAACAGGTTCATTGTGTGACCTTAAGGTCAGTTCTGTGTGAGTTCTGAGCCCACAGGTTTGAGAATTTGATGATGACATTTTGTTTTAGGTTATGTGGGAACAATCAGAACTGCCACGGACATTTTTTGACGTGTCAATCTGGAGGCAATTTTGCTCTTTTCATTTGATTTGGTTTTTGTCGAGATTTGATTTGTGTGGAATATAGGAGGAGTAGCTTTAGGAATTTGGTTATCTGGAATTCTCCCTCCCCTCCCCCCCATTCTCTCCTTGTCCCTATTTCTCTCTCCTCTCCCCCCCCCCCTCTCTTTCTCTCTACTGTATCGCTTTATCTCTCTCTACAGCTTATTTTTCTTTTTTATGGCATTTACCTCTTTTGTACCACGCCATTTTTATCCGTGTGTCCCTCTCTCTCTCTCACTTTCTCTCTCTCCCCCTCCCTCCCCCTGCTGATACCACCCAACGGCTTCAGTAAGTTCTAAAAGGAAGAAACGCACGAAGGATTTGCAGACATGAGAAATATTATGAAGGATTAAATGCGGTACGTAAGAGAGAGAGAGAGAGAGAGAGAGAGAGAGAGAGAGAAGGAATGAAGATTGAAAAAAGGAATAGATAAATGAAATAGAAAGCTTCAAAGACATATTAAAATAATCTGCCATACCCGCTTATCAGTCTGTTGTTCAACGCCTTTGACATACTTATGGCAGACCCTTTCGCTTAAACACTCTATTGTCGCAGGTCAGGTTCGATTAACTTTGATTTATTACGGCCTGGACCAAGCAGGTAAACGACAGCTTGACAAAAGCCCTGGCTGGAGACAAAGGCGATAATGAATGTTGTATCCAGATTTGATACACTCTTGTAAGGTTGGCTTGGCGAGGCAAGGTGACGGTGACGTACGTTTGACAGTATAAAGTACCGTATTGTGGAAATGATTTGACGGTCAATTACGTAACAGTCCTGTACAAACACACCACCTATAGTCGGCTTGAGAAGTGTTATTTCTCGTTGCTGAAGTTTCTTTCCGTGTTATAATTATTGTTTCCTCTCTGCGTCTTCTAACTTCAAATATTTTATACTTTTAGTTTTACCTACATTTTCCATGTATCATGTTATATTATTAGTTCACTTGTGTCTTCCATGTGCTGGCTTCTGTTATGCGCTGTTTTAAACATATTTTTTTCTATACTGTATTTTTCTTGCTTTGTTTTGTTGTAACGAGATGTAGATCTACATGAAAAAGTACAAGATCGACGGCTTTGCTTGGTGCAAGTTGTGTAAGCAAGGATTCAGGAGGATTCATTAAAACAACTCAGGCAAATCTGACATAATTGAATAGTCTATTGATTTCATTTGTTGCTTATGAAGATTCAACTTTGGGAATTGTCCGTGGCTTGTTTTGCTATGCTATTGATCGGTTTGGCTGAGCTTGTTTGATCAATTCTATGTCCGGAGCAACATGTGCGTTTTGCCGAGATCGTCAAGCAAACAAAGTGTTAGCCAGGGAAATAATTATATCCTGATTCACTTGAACACTGTGGAAATCCTATCAGAACTGTTCGCAGTCCAATATCATTGTGTCAGTCTTATTATAGTAGAATATCAGTGCGTTTGGGGAGAAGTCTGAGTCCTTTCATATACAATTTAGAGATGGGGGGGGGGGGGGTGTTATAAGCAAATTACGAAAATGCACAGTGAAAATTTTATAGATGACTCGTAGAAACAGAATAGATAGTCTTACAGAGAGTGTATTGGCCTTTGAGCTACGTTCTTAGTACAATTTAATGCTAAAACAGCTCAGTTACGGTACTGGGTATTTATGAATGCACGCATAAACATAATGGTTTCTTCATGACTGCGCACTACTCTAAATTTTCAGTTAATTTTCCCAGGGCCTACTGACACCCCGGCCTGCTTGACATTTGAAAGTATAATTCTTGTTATTTTGCTGATTTTTGCTAACGCAGTAATTTTATTTTTGTTCATATCGTGGTTTGGGGTCTCTCACCTTTTACATTCTTCATAATGCTCCAGTGTTTGTAGGGGGGAGAGAAACGCCCCTGGTATTGTTCCTTACCGACCTGTGTGGAGATTTCCACTACTAGAATATGTGGATGAAGTGACAATGGGCGGGATGTATTACAGACTTGATTGTATGGCAGTAACCAGGTGAAAACTGTCCCCTGCGACACCCCGGCAAGTCTCGGCCTATTGTTGGATCGTTTATCTCCATTCTAGCAGGTCTTCAAACAAACCCTCAGGGATCATTACCGTATGCTGCACTGGTACGGAGAATGACCGTACACGCCAAATTTACTTTCTACATAATTATCATTTTTGTAGAACCTCTCTCTCTCTCTTTCTCTTCTTCTTCTTCTTCTTCTCTCTCTCTCTCTTCCTCTTATCTCTTTCCCCCTCTCTCTTTCTCTCTCTGTCACTCTATCTGTGTCGTTCTTCTCTGTCTTTCTCACTTTCTGTGTGTGTCTTTTTCTCTGTCTCTTTCTCTCTCTGCCTGTCTGTCTTTCTTTCTCTCTTTCAGTCTCTCTCTATCTCTGTATCACTCTTTCCTCCTGTCTGTCTGTGTGTCTGTATCTCTCCCTCTCTCCGCCCCCCCCCCACGCCCCCCTCCTCTCTCTCTGGGTTATAATAGTGTGCGACAGTTAGTTTCTTTTGCTTATCTCCAATTAGAAATTGAACAAAAATTATTTTTTCCTAAGCTTCTCTAATAAACGTTTCTTTTTGGCAAATGCGGTCTTTTCCCATAACACAAGCACAATTTTGTTGTTTCCCATGTTTGTTGGGGATATTGGCAGGTACTGACAGAGCATGTCATGAGACCCCCCCCCCCACACACACACACACACACACAGAGTGGAATCACCCGAGTCCTGGCTGAGGAATCAATAATAGACTGAATAATAGACTTGTCTATACATGGCAATCAACTTTCCTACGTCGGGTAGTAAGTACTCAAGTCCCTGCAAAGTGCTATCCCACCTGCATCCAGAAATTACTGAGCTCTCAAAAAGGTGAAAAGTGACTGTTCGAAACCTTTGACGATGAAACGTTGTCATGAAGGGAAGTTTGGCAGTTTTGAAGCAAATGCGTGTTTCATTGGTGATTTTGTAAAACTAGTCGCAAACGTTTCACGGTCAAATAAAATCACCACCACCACAACAAGAACAACAGCAACAATGACAACGACTACGACGACAACAACAGCAGCAATAACAGCAGCAACAACAACAGCAATACATTAACTTTTAATGGCCTGTTCAAAAGTTGTAAAGACTTTGATGATCGGGGTTTACCCTTGCAGAAAAAGGTGTTCATAATAACAAAGATGGCAGAGTTAATCTCGGGCGGGTGCCATGGAAATTTGGCAAATCGTTCCCTGGTAAAGCCGTAATAATTTTAAATTATCGTACTTCCAACCCACCACTTGTGCATTGTTCAATCCGAGATCCGTGTGTGTGTTTTTTTATGTGTTAGGATAATTCAGAATAATTCAATTTCTCTTCTTTGTCACACAGTCTAGATTAATCCCCTTTCATTCTGTAGTTCTCTTTGATAGTTCTACTTTACGCCACGGGCTTTGACACAATGTAGGTTATCGCTGGCGGTTCAGAATGTTTGAAATTTGTATGGAAGAAAAGGAAAACAGTTTTTTTTCGTATGATTTAAGTCCCAATTTGTTTTTCCGTATGACTTCGAATTCTCGTTTTGTTGTTTGATATGAAATATTATCTGTCTGCCTGTCTGTTTGTATATCTGTCTGTGTCTGCCTGTCTGTCTTCCTGACTGTCTGCATGTCTTTTTGTCTGCCTACCCGCCTGCCTGTCTGTCTCTCTGCCTGCCTGCCTGCCTGCCTGTCTGTCTCTTTGCCTGCCTGTCTGCCTGTCTGTCTGCCTGCCTGCCTGTCTGTCTGCCTGCCTGCCTGTCCGTCTCTCTGCCTGCCTGTCTGTCTGCCCACCTGTTTGTCTGCCCGCCTGTCTGTCTGTCTGTCTCTCTGCCTGTCTGTCTGCCTGCCTGCCTGCCTGTCTGTCTGTCTGTCTGTCTGTCTGTCTGTCAGCCTGCCTGCCTGCTTGTTCGTCTGTCATTCAGTCTGCCTATCCGTCTCGCCCTCTGTCTGTCTGTAGTGAGTGGTTGGTGGACACTTCTGTCAGGGTCTCTTTTTGTTCTGTCACCCTGACGTATTTTGTGTATCATCATCTTGTCTCTTCCCAGCACAATATGGCCCCTATGTTGTCCACGTGCTCTCTCCAAAATTCAAACTCAGGACTGAAAACTCAATGTTATGTACACTATAGTGGCGTCAGGTCCTGTTTATTGGAGTGAAAGAAATTGTTTCTCACCCCTCTCTCAAGTGGCATTCTCCGCAACGCTGCATACAAATCCTCGGCCTTTCTTCTTATATAGAGCAACTCTCTGTCATGTCGTCACCTGTACCAAAAAACGTTATGTTTGATTTGCAGGCTCTATTGTGATTGCCAAGTTAACTGTGTGGTGGATTTTATGATGTGAAGTCGATACACCGTATTTAATCTTTTTTTTTTTTTTTCAAAAGTCAATTTGTCTTTTGCACTTTGATATGGCCCATTCTGCATTCTCTGGGTGTTCTTCAGGCCGTTTTCAGTGCAGAGTTACAGACTTATCGAAATGATAGAAAGTTCACCAGGGGTCGTTTTATACATCTGGGTCAGCTAGGATTCTGTAATTTTATGTGTCTGTCTGTCTGTTTTACTGTCTGTCTGTCTGTCTGTCTGTCGGCTGGCTGGCTGGCTGGCTGGCTGGCTGGCTGGCAGTCGATATCTGGTGTGAAACGCAAGTAAGTAGTGGTACTCCCCCAGCTACGCAGCATACACTTATCATAAAACTTGACAAAAACCAGATCACAATCATGAAAGCCTGGTGGATATAATAGACATGTAAGAAAGCTTAAGTAATGTCAGGCACATCAAAGTGGATTGCAGATCCTTGTTTTCCCTAACATGATTGTCAGCGTACGACCTGTGAGGTAATGCGGGCAGGTTAAAAAAAAAACGAATTAACATTGTTAACTAAATAGTCTTGTTTTATGGCAGGCCGGATACATAAAACAATGAAGTGAAATGAACGTCTGGCTTTCCAATAATTATATTGAATATCATTGTTCAAGATCAGAGGTTCTCAAACTTTGTCAGGCACTCGCCCTCTTTATTTAAAAACAGAGAACAAAACAAATCTGTAGCAACTCCAGGGAGATGGCGTCAGGGCAGGGCAGAGCAGAATTAAAATATGGCCAGAAAAGAGGTTTTCTACAACAACAAAAAAAACAACAACAAATAAAAACGACAGTTTGTGGTGTTTTTCTTTTCATTTCTGATTCATTGTAACGTCTCTTTTGTAACATTCAACTTTCTCTCTTGCGCTCTCTTTTATTTATTTGTTTATTTATTTATTTTTGCCATGTTTTAAAAGACGTCCCCTTTAGCAGCATTTCCTTATTGCAGGTCACGGCTAGATAAAGATTATAGATTGCCCGGGAAGATTGCTGTAAATTTCCCCCAGCGTTTATTGAAGTCAAACAATGTAGTTAGAAGGCTAAGCTAATTCTTGCCGTAACTTGATAAGCCCCTACATGGATCAGCCTGCCTCTTTTGTATAGCGGGAACACGCTGAGGTGACGCTGGAATTCTGCTTGATACCACTTCCACTTGGAAGTTATGTCTACATGCCCCGGAGTTGTGACAGGTAACGTTAATGGTACAGGACTCATCGGGGTGTACACGTTACATTCGCGGCGACTTTGTTTGGAAAAGTCACTACGTTCTGTATTTCCTCTCCGTCGAGCTATATTGCGCAAGCCCTTGTGTTGATACTGTCTTCTTCTTCAAGGCTGAGAATTCGTCTTTGAGGTAGGTTTGGAATACACGCTTTATCATTACTAGATGGCCCGCTGACCCGGGGAATACATAGATCGATTTTTAAAGTTGAGATTCGATCACCAATAATTAGTCAGTTGAGGCGCAGAACGAAATTTCCGGTCACACTTTTTAATTCTACAAGAAGAAAATGTGTCTTTTTTTCCCGACTAAAAATATTGGGTTGTGGTTCAGAGTCAACGAAGCTACATGTATTAAAAATGTGGCGAATTTCAAGACCTTGTAAAATATGTCCACGTATACCTTTACGTCTTTCTATGCCCAATGTGATTATGTTGTACGTTCAGCGGTCAAAAAGCCTTTCATGATTACACTGGAGGGCTTCATTCATTTATATTATGATTTTTATATTATTTTGAAGGGGGCGGGGGATGTAAAGTTAATAAATTTACAATTATATTTTTTATTAAATAAACCGTTTAACTTGCGTCAGTACTGGCCTGCCTGAACGTCTCTCTTTATACTGCTAATTCTCTCGATGTTCTACGGTTTGGTTTCATGTCTGTTGTTTCTCCATTGATTTATTTTCTATTGTCCTGTCCTACTGCCTACATGCCTATCTGTCTGTCTGTCTGTTCCATGATACCTTCCCTCTGCTGTTCTATTTCTGTTATGCCCCAGTCAGATAGTACGGTTCACTTCAACTTTCAATGGAAAGGGCAATAACTGCTGGAATGATTTTGGTTTCTTCTTTTTCTCTGTCTCTTCTGAACGTCCCCTTCTTTCTCTCTCTTTCTCATGTGTGTGTGTGCGCGCCTGTATTTGTTTATCTGTCCGTCTGTCTTTCTTTCTCTTCGCCCCCCCCCCCGGCACACACACACACACACACACACAATGCATGCGTACATGCGCAGACGTACACAATACATGTATACATGCACATAGTGTTGTTATTGTGAGGTAAAATGTCTGAAATCGTCACCAATCCTTACCATCACTCAATCATACGCAGGTATATTTATATTCTGTTTGATTGGTGTTGTTGCATTGTATATCGTAACAGCTTGCATTCATAAAAGTATTAATGTAAGCTGCTAGTACACAGGCCGATTGCTCTCACGCTTCTGTGAGAGGCGTGTTTGGGTGTATGTGAAATATGTCGAGATTTTAGGGTGAGTGAACTGAAAGGCCCCAAGAAGATAGCAGTAATATGTTCTTAAAGAACAGTCCCGTCGTTTTGTCTCGGTTTGATTGTGAAATTGGGACTATGGAGTCAAACTGTTGTTTTTAATAAGAAAAAGACAGGAGGAAGAGAAAGAGAAAGAGAGAGAGAGAAGAAAGAAGAGAGAGATATTGTAATAATTCTGAACATATTACAGGGCCGAGGACAGGCAAGGTCCTTGGTCTACCCCATTCAATAATTGGAAATTCTTTTCGAGCGTCAAGTACAAAATTATACAGCACACTGTGATCTTAAACAGCCCTGCGTTTATTGGGCAGCACGTCATTTGGCTTGAAAGATAATCTTTGAAACGCCTGTGTGGACATCGTCGATTCGGAGAAACTCAACATGCTGTTTAAATGCAATTTTTAACACTCGCTACACGATACAAAAATTCCCACCTTGGTCTATTTACACGCACGTTTTTATGTATGTTCTTCTAGAAATATCCCGCCAGCCCCTTAGCATACATTTAGTTTTATGCGCAAGGATCATTGCACACGGAGATTTTACGAGTGTTTTTACGGGCCATTTCATAGCTCAAATATTCCTCGGGCAAACATACGATAGAGATGCGAGGTGCAGAGAGACATGCTCGTGAAAAACCGATGGCGATTAATAAAGTTAAAAATTCGCTAACAGACTGGATAAAAAAACAACTTGAACTCATTTCATTGTTTTTAACACGCATGTCTGAGACAAAAAAAATTAACAGGCCTGAAATTATTATCTTGCACCTTTCTGTCTCATCCATTCTTTATTTTCTCATCTTGGAACTATTTGTTCTGTCCTTGTGCCTGGCAATAAGAGTGCCTGCTTGTGTCTTCATCATGCATAGAGATGTAGGCCTATTCAGTGGACACTTAGCAAGTCTTCATCCACGGGTAGTACCGTTTATGCCTCTCATACTCACTTTCTAACTGGCTGAATGATCGAAAGATCTTTTCCTCTTCATCGTCTCCATTTTTCACCCTCTCTCCCTCCCCTCTCTCTCCTTTCCCTCTCTCTATGTCTCTCTCTGTCTCTCTGCCTCTCTCTGTCTCCGTCTCTCTCTCTGTCTCTGTCTCTAT
>OZ007578.1:13064888-13072388 GCA_963931925.1 Onchidella celtica | reverse complement strand
TCTCTCTCTCTTTCTCTCTATCTCTTTCTCTTTATCCATTTCTCTCTCTCTATCTGTCCATCTCTCTCTCTCTCTCTCTCTCTCTCTCTCTCTCTCGCTATCCATCCATCTCTCTCGCGCTCTCTCTCTCTGTGTCTATCCAGCTCTCTCCTCTGTCTGTCTGTCTGTCTCTCTCTTTCTCTCTCTCTCTCTCTCTCTCTCCCCCCCCCCCCATTTTTCCTCCCAATTGTGTCAGTTCATGGCCAGAGATAATGGATGTTTGCAGAGTCATCAGTTTTTAATAAGATGATTATGAGAAAAAGGTTTATGCGCTCTTTCAGTGTATTTTCATTTCCTTTTCAGGCTTCACACTTTGCTATCAAGCAATTAATTATCCACCCATCTGTCTGTCTGTTCGGTCTAACTTTGTTCCAAATTCAGTGTTATTCGTGTGTGTTATTTAGTGTTCGTATATGGATATTCATAACATACATTATCTTTTATTTGTGCTAGCTTGCTGTCTCAGATTTAAGAGTTTGTCATTTCATAAGCCGTTGAAAAAGCGCCTCTTTTTGTTATTCCATATCCACTTACGTCCTTTTGTGGACGCCGGGGTAGGATACTTCTCAACTCTAGCGCCGTCCATACGGTCTGAACCAACGAGTTTCCCCAGCCTAGGGCAAGTGGTAGTAGCCAACTTGCCCACTTAATCCCTTCACCGACAATAAGAAACACGTTGTACATTAGAATGAGCAAACAAACCTTGAAAGTGGGGGACCAACATCTGGCCGGGATCTTTCTGCCTTTGGCACCGGTCACGCTAGAGTGGCTTAAGTAGAGATCTGTCCGATTGCAGTCTGTGGAGCGGTAGTAATAGCCATTATACTATTAGAACAGAGCAGCAGGCAAAAATAATCGGTGGACGAAACATATCGCTATATAATTATGAACGTGGAATATTGAGACTTGAAACGGAATTCATTTTGTTGTCTCTGAAGTGACATGTCAATAGTAGCGGTTCATTTACGTTGCTTGTGTTGAAACCAGCGAGTTGGTGCTTGCTCTGATACTCTTTGTCAGTGATTAGGAGGATTTGCTTGTTGTATTTCACTGCGAGAATTTGGGGACATCTAAAAGTAACATTTAACACCGCAGGACAGAAGCAACTCAGAGAGAGTTATGCACGCCACTGCAACATTTTGCGCAGAAAAGCTATAAATGTGTTTAATTGTCCATGCTGAGCAGTGTCAGGTAGTTCACCGAATGTCTCAGAGTGCCACATGGTATACCGTGATCATAGTACATTTATCAGCGAGGGATACAGGATTAGGTTACTGATTGAGCTCAGCTCTTCAGCTACAGTTATTTCTGGTGGGTGATCGATGCGCATACCTACATACTTGTGTTGATAGACACAGAGAGGTCAGTGGAAGGGGACAAGACTGAGGAAAGTGGCGAGAGCGTCGGACAGTATGTCGAAATGAACGAATCGCGGGAAATACCAACATTTCAGGCGAGTAATTGTAATTTGAGTCGGTTCTTTTCCGAGTGGGGAGACTCTGACTCCATGGACAGATTGAATTTTTTTGTTTTGTTTTGTTCACTTTGTAAATTGGTGTCATAGAATGATGTGTCTTGGGGATTCTGACAACAGAGGCCAAACCATTGTAAGTCATTGAGTACCAAGGGAAATAGATCTAGATCGGAGAGGACTGCACAGGCTTGTGAATGTAGCGGAAAGGATATTACAACTGCTCCGCAGTCTTAGCGGACAGAAAACTGAGCGACTCGGCACGGGCTTGTTTGAGAAGCAACAGTGGAAAGGATTTTGTGCGCTTGTGAAGCAATTAAACATTGATAGCCGTGGCTCTCAGAACATGATTGAATGATTGATTTCGCCGTTTTAGCCGTTGATAAGACACGACGGTGTGATAACTTTTTTCAGTTCGAAGGAGACGGGAAATGTTAAGTTAGAGAATGGGCGATTGTAATTGTAAAGGTCTTTGGGCTTAATTAATGTTGAGCTTGAACAGGGGGTAAACATACTAATAATGGAAGTGACACTGTCAGTGACGGCTAACCTGAAACCAAAGATATATGAAAGACATGTCAAGAGCTTTTGTTTTCTGCGGGCTAATAAGTCTCCATGTCCTCTGGTGTCTGTTCAGGGAATCAGTTGTCTGAATGCTGATGTCCCTGAGAAACTCCAGTAAAGTGGGCGCTCATTGGGCCCACGGTGTCAGGACCTCTACATGACTAGGCAACGACTGGTTGGCAAACATAGGGACACGAGCAAATCATTGCCAGCTCGATATTGATGGAATCGATAACCGAGAAGGGGGGAAATCGAGAAAGCAGAGGTATCGATCAATAAATGGCCTCATGAGACCCCAGTTCTGCCACACGCGCTAGCAGACGACAGACAGAAATTACTTTTGTTCTCTCTTCCCCTCTTTGTGGGGTGGCGTATTTGTGGATTTACCTCCCCCCTCCAGCGTTTTCTTCTTGCCCTCTCATCGGGTGCACAGCGGAGCAGTAGAGTGTGGCTAATCGATTCATTTGGATACCGGTGAGTAGTTGATTTTGATGATTTATGAATCGCCAGCGACCAGAGTATTGTGTTAGTGTTAGTGTTTAACGCCGTTTGTGTTGTGTTCAGTGGTCGGAGATCAGAGCTGGCATTTCCCTGGCAGGCTGAAGGATTTTCACCAGTGCCGTTCTGTTCATGATATAGCCGCAGCGGTGTCTTGGTAGGTTCCTGCCTGGAATGTTTGCTGCTTGGGCGCGCGTATAGATGGCAAATTGGTTGAGTGTGGGTTGAATTGTTGTTGCTGCTGCTGCTGCTGCTGCTGCTATGATCATTGCTGTTAATGCCGTTGTCGCTGGTGAAGTTGTGGTATGCGGGATAAGTTGAATACATGTATTGTTTGTATTATTTTTCCTAGTGTGTTCGTGTGTGGGATATTCGGTGCTTTTAGATGTACTCATGGCAGATTATCTGAATATGGGTCGGGCTATTGTTGCCAGTTGCAGTCTAACCATTGCTGTTAATGTCGTTGATGTTGTTGTAGGTGGGATAAGGTAAAGCGGCGACATTTATGCCACAAGTATTAAGTTTATTTTAACTGTAGATTTGCTTATCGTTGCCATAGCAGCGTATGTGCAACAGCGTGTCAGTTGCCAGGTTTTATGCGAGCACTTGGAGCGTGAAGCCATCTTCACTTTCTTCGCTTTTGTGCAGTTACAACATGTCGTTTCCACTTTTGATTCACTGGTTTTGGCTGCTCTGTAGTTTGTGAACCTGTTCCTGCTGTGTGATCTCTTTTATGTCTGTATTTGTGCTTGTAGTTTACTTTGAACATTTTTGTACCTTTGTGACTTTCTGTGATGTCACTTTCTCCGTCGTGACACGTAACAGTGGTTGTCCTTGCAGCTGCCGTCATGATCATGTGAGTGTAAACTTTTGTGTTGTAATTGTTTTAGCCTAATATTTGTCAGTTGCATTACAAGTACCTGCTATCTACAAAATTAATGCTTGGTTGAATGAGGGGGGAGGGAGGGGAGGAGAGGAGCTTGTCCGTTACATAGTGCCTTTGTTCTCTTCTTCTCTTGCTCTCGTTCTGTGTGTGTGTGTAAGTGAATGAGTGTGGCAGAGAGAGAGAGAGAGAGAGGGGGAGAGAGAGAAGCGGGGGAAGAAGAAATAGTGAAAGATGGCATAAAAAAGAGGGAAGTAAAAGAGACCAAGATACAGGAAAGGTGGACGAAAGGAAGAGATTATTTTGACGAAAAGAAAGAGAGAGAGAGAGAGAGGAGAAGGGGGTGGAGGCCCGTGGTATATCGTGTTTCCGGATCTTTTGTCATCACTTCAAGCTGTTGATTATCCATCTTCTCTCTTTCCCCCATTCTCATCTGTCTCAGCTGGACAGAGACTCATACATCACCAAATGAATTGCAGGAACAACAAAACAAAACAAAAAAATGATGTCTGGATATCAGAGAGCCAGAGGATTCCATACAAATGTCTTTGTTTGTTTTCTTTTCTTTCCAGCTGGAGAAATTTGGTTTGGGGAATCAAAATGAAATGTAAAGAGAAATGGAGGCCGTGTATGTTAGTGTAATATTTTATCGGTCCGCCATGAAGTGATGGTCTCGCAGCATCTCCGTGTATGTCTGCGTCTGTCTGTATGTTTTCTTCCTGTGCCCAGCGTTTCCATCTGTCTGTCTTGCCTGTCAAAGTATTATTATCATGTTTCTCGCAGAGCTCTGGAAGTCCAGGGATTCCTGGAAAAGCCCCCGTAGAATTTTAAAAAGGTTTAGGAAAAGCCCTGAAAGCGGTGGATTAGCCGTGGTCTGGCCTGGAATTGTCCTAGGGTTTAGAACATTAGTAAAGCATTAGTCAATTGGAAAAACTCTGAATAAACATAAATAAATAAGTAAATTTTCTCTAATTTTCTTGCACACAAAAAGCCCAGGAAGTAAATTTTCTCTAATTTTCTTGCACACAAAAAGCCCAGGAATTTCCCATTTTAGCCCTGGAAAAGCCCTGGAAAGGTCACGAAAAATCATTCTTTATGAGGCGCAGGAACCCTGTAAATAGTCAAGTTTTGATAGCCGAATTCAAAGAATGGCCGCGCAGTGGAATATCGGAAGAATAAAAGGCACTGTTTCTAGGGGCAAAAAGTTAACATGTGTCAGAAAAGGAAGTTGTACATCACAATGCCTCGTGGTAGGAAAAACAACAATACTAAGTTAGTGACTAACAAAAATGACGAGAAATTCCAAAGGAAATTGGAAGAAATAATGCGGCCATAGATAGAATTAAGTCCGGAAAGACATTTGCAATAAGAGATGTATGGGAACGTCTTGTCTTGTGATACGAACTCCCATCTGCACAGGTTCAAAAACATAGCAAAATGTGGCGACACGTGCATGTACCATGATTTCCTCTACCCTGCAAAGCTCATCTCTCTCACACACATCACTTAATATGATTATTCTCCCTGATCTGGCGTGATTTCCCGGACAGTTAGAGCGACAGGCCTATCTATGGTCTATTGATGAGAAGAAAGTCAGAGACAGTTTAAGCGGAGTATACACTACTTGACTACGTATGACAAGTTTGAAATCTGCAGTGTTTTTTGACGATTGTTGCGCTAGGGCGATTCTGCAGTCCCGTAATGCTGGAGTAAAAGCGAGGAAAATGGTGTGTATGTCTCTACTCTCTTTCTCTCTTTATGCCGCATCCCCAGATTATAATGTCAGATCCCATCTTCGTTTTTAGGTCTATCCTCGGCCGACTCCTCTCTCGCGCTCTCCCTTCCCTCTCTCTGTCTTTCTTTTTCTCTTTTTCTTCCCCCTACCTCTCTCTCTCTCTCTCTCTCTCTCACACACACACACACCCTTCTCTCTCTCCCACGCTCCCCCCTCTTTCTCTCTCTCTTTCTGTCACACACACATGGCCAAATCCCTAAACCATAGTGTCAGTGACACTCATTTCAATTGGCTATCTACATGATAACTGCTGTGGTGGTTAATTATTAACAAGTGTTAACATCACAGTTTCCCAATGTATTTAAATGTTTCATAAATATTCAACGAGGCCTGTGGGTTACGGTCCTGTGCTCACACACAGATCGATATAACTATAAGCAAAGCCACTCTTCATAATGTTCCCAGTGACACCCGACTAACTGTCTACACATCATACGGCTTGACTGCTCCACTTCGTTTGAATACCCCAGTGCTATTCACTGTCTCACGGTTCGGTTAATTGAGAAACGTTGAACGCTGGGGCCATTGACTTAGAGAATCATCATTGATACCCATTAACCGTCTGATGACCAGTGTTCCATTTTTTTAAAGAATAAGATACTTCGTGTGGTACCCAGTGCTCTGTATGTGGAAAACTTTCTTATATTATCTTATTATAAAAAAAAAAATAGTGGCGGGAGTAATTCATTGTCGTGCAATTTTGGCCCTTTTTTTTTTGCTCGGCGCTACAGAAGGGGGAAATTGGAAAACAAAAGACGGAAAGCCAGGAGAGTTCTTCCCATACAGTCCCCCATTCCTTCTTTCTATTCCTAAAACCTACCAGTGTAAACAGGCCTTTAGAATGTTTGGGCAAAACGAATCGTTGTCTGGACACGAGAGGGTCACGGTGATTTCATATCGATAACTAGATGTTAGTACCAGTTTATCGTAGAACACACCAGCCCAGCCACCGTGTGTCTTCAAACATCCCTTCCAGATCCAGCTTCTGGCACCTGATGGTTTGTGTTGTCTCTGGCCAGCTTCCGGACATTTGGCCCCCCGTCGGAAAGTGACTGAGGAACTGACGGCTTTATAGCGGCAATCATGCTGTCATTGGCCACCCTCGGGGCGAGGGGAGAGGGGGGGGCAGGCTCCTGTCCTATTGATTGGCTCCCCACCACGGGCACACGGGCTCACGCAGACTGACACCATGGTCCCCCCATGGTCTGGAATCCACTCAGGAGCCTTGTGGTCCTTTGCAGTTTTCCAGATTGGTTTAGTTCACCGGTACACTTAGGAATTAATGTTAGTGTAAGATAGCTCTGTTGAGGACTGAACGACATGAAGTGCACTAGGATTAGAAATAGCATCCACTTTCGGCATAACTGCCAAGTTAACTCCTAAAACAAAGATCTCAAACCTTTTCCCTCCGTGGACTTTCTTAATTTGTGTATGGTGATAGTTTGTGTTCTCTGCTCTACAGACTGCATGCACCATTGCCATTCTGGTCTCTTGCACTGCCCACTATCCGCCGCCCCTCATCCATTCACCAACCCATTAAGAAGATAACGTACGATCAAACGTGTCTGTGTGACGTATGGGTGTTTGTGTAAAGAAGAGAGAAATTGATCAACAAAAGCTTGGGAGAAAGGAGACTTGTCTGTCATCATTATTTCAGCTGTATTGTATAATATTATGTGTGTTTTCGTAAGCCTTTGTGTGCTTGTGTGTGTTAGTGCAGGGATGGGATGTCAGAGGTTTTTGTTTTTTTTTTTAAGTTTAGGGTTTAGCAGTGTGTCAGCTTGATGACAGCTACCCCGATATATATCCCCACCCCTTGGCTTGCTGATTAAAAAAGTCGTAGTGTTATAACAATGGAGACGAAGAGCGGTATGTAGTAGCAGTAGAGAGAGAGGTAGAAAGTATAGGAAAAAACGAGTAAGTATTTTTTTGTCGTTGGTTCCTGTTGTTTTGCATTGGGGAGAGAGAGAGAGAGAGAGAGAGAGAGAGAGAGAGAGAGAGAGAGAGAGAGAGAGAGTACAGGAAAGACAAGTATTTATTTGTCGTTGGTTCCTGTTGTTTTGCATGGGGGAGAGAGAGAGAGAGAGAGAGAGAGAGAGAGAGAGAGAGAGAGAGAGAGAGAGTACAGGAAAGACAAGTATTTAATTGTCAGTGGTTCCTGTTGTTTTGCATGGGGGAGAGAGAGAGAGAGAGAGAGAGAGAGAGAGAGTACAGGAAAGACAAGTATTTATTTGTCGTTGGTTCCTGTTG
>OZ007578.1:12599888-13059888 GCA_963931925.1 Onchidella celtica | reverse complement strand
ATCAGGAAAAGCCGTGAAATTTAAAAATTTGTGAAAAAGTCCCGCAAAAGCCCTGCAATTAAAAAAAATTGAGGAAAGTCCCGGGAAGGCCCTGGGATTTAAAAAGTCTCCTACTTTCTATTCTACGGTCTGTCTAAAGGCTGTTATTATAAGTAAGTGCGCATCCAAAGCGATTTTGCGCAAGGGGCGCGTACGTATACGTACCTATCCCTCATCCCGCCCTTATCCTGAACCCTAAATCTTATCGAATCCCTCACCCTGCCCCCTACCCTGTCAACCCCCCCCCCCCAAAAAAAAAAAAAACTAGGAGGAAAACAAAAATTATCTGAAAGAATAATTACCTAAGGCATGGAGTGTTTCGGGGAAGCTCTCCAGCTCTGGAGTTACAAAAAGCGTTTAAAATACGTACCCTTAGCACAAAAAGGTTTGGGGGCGTACGTTCTTGTAGCAACATTCTTCATTGAATCATCCTATCGAGACATTTAGACAAACACCTTTCCACACTCATTCCTGGCTGCCACAGCCCGGATTAATCACATCATTTCCTTAATTCACATAGTTTGTCATACACAGATCCCTATCTCTGACGTACTCACTCAAGCTCTCTCTCTCTCTCACTCTCTCTTTATCTCTCTTTGTCAGTTTGTTAGCTTGTGCTCGAGCACACACATGCACACGCTGACTCACAGTTGTGGACACGCGCACACAACAAAGCACACGTTTAAACTGCCACACGTAGGAATTAAATAAATAATAATCATATAAAAAGAGAGGGAGAGAGAAGAAAAAAACTTCACCGGCGCCCACACAGCCACCATTTCAATTCAAACACTCACCACCCAGACGTACTTTGCCAAGCAGTGCATGTGAATATTGCCGCTCACGTTCGGGAAGACAGCGAGATCCATTGTGGCCGCTCTTTGTGTGAGCTCATTTGTTCTATTACATGGACGCGTTCAGGCGGTTGGCAGTTTGTTTGTAGATGATTTCAGCATTGTTACTGCGTGAACAAGGGCTTTTTGAAAATTATTATTTTACTTCTTTGTTGTGCAGTTCACGGGGCGGAGGACTTTTCGTTCGGTCGTGTCAAGAGTTTCGGTGGCGAAAATGAGGCAGTGTTAAGTTTTTCTTTAGGATTTTTACTGAGTTTAGCTCTGGTCTGTAAAAAGAGATCGAAAGTACAGACAGACTGGCAGGCAGGCAGGCAGACAGATAGGCAGACAGACAGACAGTTAGGCAGACAGACAGACAAGTGAAGGTAAAGAAAGCAGACAAATTTACAAACACACCCGGAGACAAACAAAGGGCGTGTCTGTGGATGAACGACCAGGTTAACCCACTTGAAGGCAGATTGTTCAACCCCTGACCAATGAAATCCTGTAGCTCACGCAATCATGCCCTGCACACAAGACACAAACAGGAAACATTCTATCCACATTGGTGAGTGTGTATTTCCCATAAGGCTTTAGAGGAAGGGAAGTAACTCATATTATTTTCCGTTCGGCGAGCGAGAGCCCAAGTGTTGCTTGTTATAGATGGGATTTTTTTTTTTCAACCTCTCCCTGGCTTGCTGATTTGGCGGGGACGAACTTGAAAAAGAGGAAGAAAAATTGGCCATTATGAAGGGAAAATAAATATATAGGGAGTGGAGAGGAGCCGGGAGAATGGGAGTGAAGGACAGCCGAAGAGAACTTCTGTTTAGACGAGAAAGCTGGGAAAACTAATGTTGGATTTGGCGAAGGGTGGAACGTGGAGATGAAAAATGGCACTGGCAAGGAATTGGGCAGACTGTGAGGGGAAAGAGTGATGGTGAGGAGTGAGGTTAAAGAGAGAGAGAAAGGACAGGCAGAGAGAGAGAGAGAGAGAGAGAGAGGCCGGATAAGAGTAGGTACAACATTACTGTCTCATGAACTGATGTCGGAGAAGAAGACAAAAGACACCTGTGTGACCCAACATGTAACAAAGTGCTACCTAATGTTAGATGATTTCGGCGTGGGTCACCGGGAAACTCGAGTAAAGCCTCATAAGTCACAATAGTAAAACACTGGCAAGTAGTTGGCCATTGTTGACCTGCCGGATTGGCCTGGGATAAAAATCTCCAAAGAAAGTAATTATTTGATACAGAGCGACAAAAACTTTCTCATTGGAATGGGAAACAAAAAACCCTATTTAAATAGGACAGGATTATCAGAGCACAACTTAAGTTTAAAATAGGATTATGTTAGGATCACTGTACTGTTACGGTCACAGTCTTGATTGTTGGAGCTCAGCACTGTAGACAGGGAACTTTCATGGGACTTGTTTGCCCATAAGTCATATCGAGCACTTCGGCCTCCATGATTGGATGACAATTGACACCCACAAGGAGGTAGATGATTGCTTGATGTGACGTCTAAGTGCTTGTGGTGCTGGGCTCACTGGTTGACGTTAAGTCAAAATGGAGCAAAAAGAAAAGGTCGTATATATCAAAGTCTCGGAAGAAATACTACAGAAACTGAGGTGTAAATGCCAAGGGCAGTCAGTGATCCTCCCAAAGTAAAGATCTACAACTGTAATACAGAAACGATAGAACAAAACACGAAGGAAAAGTGTATCGTTTGTGTATTATTTCCTGAGCGAGGCTTTGCTACATTGAACCTTTTCCTTTTTGCCACATTTTGACTTTGCCTCAAGCCTTGCTGCCTCCCCACGAATTTTCTGTGGTCTTTATAATCTTTCGTCACTGATTGATGGTAAAACTGTGCCATCAGGCTGGCAGGCTTTTTTTTTTTTTTTTACACGAAAAGGGAAGATAGGGATTGGAGACACAGCAATGTCATTATTGAATGAAGAAAAGGCTGTAGATTTGAAAGCAGATTTGTGTGACGAAATGGGAGAGCCGAGGAGAGATGAAAGAATAATGTCATTTATCGCCAATAGGCCTAGTCCAGCAGTTCTAAATTTGTTTACATTGGGCATGCGAGTTCAACTTCATTACAAAAACTGTAATACTTTTGCAGTTATCTTTAGTGTAAGCTCATTTGTTTTTGAAGAAAGATGCCGTCACTGCACAGTCATGGGTGGACCCTTGTGGGAAGAGGATATACGGATGGTTCTCAATTGCGCGTTGCCGAAAAGGAAATGAAAAAAAGCCAAAAAGGGAGAAAACTCACTCAGAGCTTTTGGCGGTCTTATTTTCAGTGATGTCCCTTCTCTGGTATTTCGGGTCCTCATTTTCAACGTCATAAACATGAGGCTGGTGTAAATACTTGCTTTGCATCAGGAAGCTTTCACCAAAATTTTGACAGACAAATTATCAGAAAATTGGAGACAACTAAGTGAAACTTCTCAGCAATGAAGGCTGTACGAATTTCTGGCCTCAGTTGGTGAAGCGGTTACCTGCAGTTGTTCGAGTACCGAAATCGTTTGCTCGAATCTCTTTTTTAATCTTATGCGAAGTAGTCAGGAGGAGATAAAACTTGAAGTGCAAAAGCACAGGAAAAAGAATCTACACTAGCGGTGTTATCTCTGGCTTATATTGTGCTGCCTCTTGACAATAGCCAGCATAACAGTGAAGTGTCCCAGCTAATTATCCGCATAATACATCCTTGTTGGAAAATGACACTCTTCTACACTCTTGTGTTCTTGTTGACTGCAGTTTATCTGACACGGAATAGTTTTTGAAATCTCTCGTAGCTGCTGTGGAGATGCATAATGGATGTCCTGTATATGTTATGCTGTGCTAATTACGGCGCATGTATGAATTGATTCGAATTGCTTTCAGCCAAATCAGGGAGCGATTGTATAAAAATCTGTAGTAATATTATGGTAAGTACGAAACAATTATTGAGTAATTTAGCAGCAAACAGAAACAGTGTCTCTATGGAGACTTGCCGTACACATCTCCAACGTCCGCGTGCACATTTTGTGTACGTGCGTGTGTTAAATGCTAGAAATGTTTGTTGACGTCTATTTCTTTCCCTCATCAAATTTATTTTGTTTATAAATAAATCTGTCTCGCGGGGCATCCGCGCCGCGGCCTCTGCCATTCAACACAAATGATTGTCCAAACAAAAGTGGCACTGAGGGTGTTGTATGGCATTGCTGAGTGAAACAATCCGCGAGTACCGCGCGCCACCGGGCGACCTAGCATTGGTATTACAGTTACATCATCTGCATGATCTAATGACCTGGATGAGGCCACAGCTGCGCGAACACGGCGCGAGCAGGCGCGAGGGCAGGAAGTTAGACGTCGGCCATCTTGGATCACATCGGAATCAGGATAATCTCACGCCTTTCTCAAAGGGGGTGTCGAGTATCGTGGGGCTGGTCCATTGTGGAAAGAGACACGAGAAGTGACATGATCACCCCCCAGGCTGCCTGGGATCCCGACCCCAGTGTGTCGGCCACACTGTAGGGGAAAGGCAAGCTGGCATGCAGGCCCGGCGTACTGCACCGTGGGCCGCTGAGCGGTGGTGGGTAGTGGTGGTGGCGGCTGCCCTGGGTTGGCGTTGGCTGTTGAAGTGGGGCGAAAAGCTTGCGAGTTTACGCAGCTTTGCGGGTCTGCTTAGCGGCTTGCGGGGGCCATTCACGAGAGGGTTGTTTTCGCTTCCTGTCGGTGCTTTGTGTCTAATCATGTGTGTGTACGTGTGTGTATGTGTACCGAGACCCGTGGTAATGTGGTGAACAGGCGAGAGCCGCCCCGCTATGGATAGCCTGGGTTATCTTTCCATGATAAACTTTGATCTAACAACGTAAGCTTACAGACTCGCCACAGTCGTGTGAAAATTGCTCGATGTCTATGTGATTTATGGTATTTGTAAGTCTTTCCGCGGGCGAAAAGGCCCCCTGTTGGATGTTGAACAAGGAGTTAAGGGTGTCGGCTGAGCAGTGGCAGTTATCTCTCTGCTGGTGAACCTAGGGGGATTATGTCTGGCCCTTACAGCTGAGATTTTGTGTTGTGTGTCCACCAGTGAAACCCATTGTTTGGATTTATCTGCTTCATTTTGGGACCACTACCAGCCGGGCAATTCGCTCTGGACCTACAGTGTGGTCAGGTCATGGATTGGAAAATTTGAGGACCTTCGACCAACATCAGTGCTTTTGTGATATATTTACTATTCACGGAACTTAGTAAGTTTACCAGTGGTATAAGTTTTGTTCTTTTTTAATACAGTCTGTTTTTGACCGCAGGCTAATACAGTGAGAACTGGCCAGCGTTCCGACATACCGGAATGTTTACGACCCATTCATTCCTTAGAAGTTAACAGTCTGGGGGTCGAGTGTGCCAGTGAATATTACAGCCTAGAAACCCATCGTGTGTACGTGCGATATTCAACGAGAGCCATCAAGTGGTGAAATTGTTTGTGTTTTAACAGGAGCGTAAGAAAAGTTTACGGTGAACAATAAATTGTAGTCCTGTGTTTATAATCGGTAGGTCACAGCCACACATTGAGTGCTGTCTGCCAAAGCTAAGTGATTATTTCCACTACAGGGACAGGATTGTATTACGTATTCGATAACATTCTTAAGTCCGGGCTAAGTGGATAATGTAAGTGTCTCTCTCTCTCTCTCTCTCTCTCTCTCTCTCTCTCTCTCTCTCACACACACACACACACACACACACACACACACACACACACACACGGCCTACATACATACATAATACATACATACATACATACATACATACATACATACATACATACATACATACATACATACATACATACATACTTTTCTTCTTTCCTTTCCCTTTCCGGAAGTTACACAAGAAAACCCTCTGTGTGATCTAATCTATGCCAGTAAGTAAGTACATGTATATTTCACGAGTTTCTAACCGGTGTGCACGGTTCATTCCCCGTAGATCAGGTGTGTGTGGGGTTCTCTCTCTCTTTCCCCCACTGTATCCCAAGTACCAGCAGGGCGCGCAGTGAATGCCCCAGCAGTCTCGGGAAGGATCAAGTGCTCCAACACAATGGAAGATTGAAAAGTTAGTGTTGCTTCAGTTCAGAGCTATTGGATTTTCATTGCTGTTCTCAATAATAGAGCCAATTGAGACTGACGGGGCTAGATTCACGAGGTATTTGCAGGTTTCTCAGCGGGCTTCGTTTACGTAATTTGTGATATTCTAATCTGTCAGCCGCCATCGCCCCCACCTTCCCCCACCCGGCGTTAATTGTTCACGGTCTCACGGTAAGCAATTGATATTGACTTAGCTCTTATGGCCAGGCCAAGAGCTAACAATCGATGGCGATCTTTGAAAGGCGGGGCTGAGTATGAGCAGTGCGAGCCAAAACATGGTATTCGCCATTGATTGACTTCAGACAGATCGTATACTTTCACAATTCGAGATTCAGGATGTTGGTTTTTTTCGTTTTCTATGTCAATGCTTTAAGATGGATGAGAACAGTTATAATATGGGACTGATTTATTAAACTTTGTGTAAAAAACGTGATCAGATTTTGTGAATGTAGTATTACGTGTACGTCATAGCGGATTGATCAGCGTTGCAGACTGTGTGACATACAATATATACATAATTAAAGACATAAGTAAAGACAGCCCCAGGATCCACCGAGAGGGGGGAGTTGAGGATGGATCCACAAGGATTGACCCTATGGATAACGACCCAAGCATGAAAAGGACAATGACCAATGATCAACGAGAAAACAGCTCCATTTGCGGGCAGTGCGGCAGGAGTTTCGGCACTTGGCGGGGATTGAGAGTGCATCAAGGGAGAGCCTGTTTGAGGGAGAGAAGACAGCGCGGATCGACAGATCGTAAGACGCGAAGCAAATCATCCCAGGATGAAAACCACAGCGGAGAGATTAGTGCTTCGGTCAACTCTTCTTCTGTCCAGGTCCAGGTCGGTGCAGATCCGACAACCCAGGAACCAGGGTCAAGAAAGCCGAGAATTCTGTGGCCTGCTGCCAACAAGAAGGACAAATACAAAATACTGGAAAAGAAAGTCAAAGAGAAACTGAAAGAATCCAAGAAGAAGGCCAGCATAGGAGATGCCAAAGAGATGTTAGGTCTGTTTGCAAACATCATCTACGAGACAGCAATGGAAGAGTTTGACAGCTGCGAGAGTAAGAAGAAAACACCGGCGAAGGCGGGAGGGCCGAGTAGAAGGCAGAGAGCTCTGGCGCAAATCAGAAAACAGAAAAGGGACCTGCAGAAGCAGAGAAAAAGTGCACCAACAGACCAGGAAGAAGGCCTGAAAATCTTGTATGAAGACCTAAAAAAGAGGAGCAGAGACCTGCAGAGGCAAGAAAGAAGGTGCAGCAGGCGAAAGGAACGCAAAAGAGCACGGGAGCAGTTTTTGAAAAACCCTTATGAGGCAGCCAAGAAGTTATTCACAGAAGCACGAAGCGGGAAGCTGACTTGCACAAAAGAGGAGCTGGATGCTCACGTCAGGCAGACATACAGCGATCCCAAAAGTAATGAGCCGCTACCGGACATGAGAGGCCTGAAGCGACCGACCGCCCCTGGCGTGAGCTTCCGACTGGGACCGTTCACTGAGAAGGAAGTGGACGATTTTGTCAAAAGAGCAAGAGCCAAAAGCGCACCCGGGGGCGATGGAGTGTCCTACAGGGTTTTTAAGTATTGCGGCGAACTAAGACACATTCTGTACGTATTGCTGAGGGACCTGTGGGATGATAAGGAGCTTGTCGACGACTGGTGCAAAGCGGAAGGTGTATACCTACCGAAGGAACAGGATGCAGGAAGCATCGGACAATTTCGCCCTATCTCCATCATCAATGTGACGTGCAAGATCTTCATGGGTATACTTGCGAGGAGGGTTGTTGCTTATTTGCAGGGCAATGGCTACGTGGACGAAAGCAGGAGTGCCAGGGATGCCGGGCTGCATTGAGCATGCTTTCACGATTTGGGAGGCAATTCAGGATGCCAAGAAAGCCAAAAGTAACCTGAACGTGGTCTGGTTGGATCTGGCGAATGCCTATGGGTCAGTACCCCACAAACTGCTGATGAAAGCAATGGAATTCTTCTACATCCCGCGCAAGGTGCAAGACATCATGAACGAGTACTACAGCAAATTCCAGATGCGATTCTCAACAGAAGAATTCACAACTGAGTGGCACCGTTTGGAGATCGGTATAGCAGCTGGCTGCACGATTTCGGTCATCTGGTTCATCCTAGTGATGGAGATGCTCTTGAGGTCAGCAGGCTTAAGTGAAGAAGAGGCAGAAGTAAGAGCACCGAAGAAGGCATTCATGGATGATGTGACTCTGCTGACAAAAGATGCGGACATAATGCAGACGGTCTTGGCGCGGCTGGATGAGCTGGTAACGTGGTCGAGGATGAAATTCAAAGCCAAGAAGTCCAGGAGCCTGACCTTGCACAAAGGAAAGCAGAAGCAACAGAAATTCACGGTCGCGGGGGAGAAGATACCCACAGTGAAAGATGAGCCTGTTAAGAGTTTAGGCCGATGGTATGCGGGAGCACTGAATGACAAGAGCCGTGGCGTGGCTATCATGAAACAAGCAGAGGATGGCCTGAAAGCCATTGACAAGACTAGGCTGCCAGGAAAGTACAAGATATGGTGTCTTCAGTTCGCCCTATACCCGCGGCTTGCATGGCCACTGACAATGTACGAAGTCGCCTTGTCAAGAGTTGAAATGATAGAGAGAGCGTGTAACAACTTCATCAGAAAGTGGCTAGGCCTATCACGAACAATTAACACATCAGCCCTGTACAGGCAGAAAGGCGCGCTCCAGGTGCCACTCACTTCAATCGTGGAGATCTACAAGGCAGGAAAGATCAGGACGGTGATGATGCTGAGGGAGTCGAAGGACCATAAGATCAGCGACAACCCACCGGATGTCAGAACGGCAAGAAAATGGAGGGCGGAGGACGCGGCTGATGAGGTCATCTCTGTGTTGAAGCATGGCGACATTGTTGGCCCTGCACAGGCAGACAGGCTGGGGCTGGGTAGTGGTGACTTCAAGCCCTTTGGGAAAATGTCACAGAAGGAGAGAAGATCAGCTGCAGCAGGGCAGGTGCGAAAGATGGAGGCGGAGAGGCGGGAAGTTCATCTAGTTCAGTGTGCTCAGCAAGGACAAGTGACGAGTTGGGAGGAGCATGTAGTGGAAAGAAAGATTGGGTGGAGTGAGGTATGGGAGTGGAATACTTCAAGGCTGAGCTTCCTTCTTCGGGCTACCTACGACGTTCTGCCTTCACCGGTGAACCTGGTCAGATGGAAGGCCCAGGAAGATGACAAGTGCAGGTGCGGAAAGCTAGGAACCATGAAACATATCCTCTCAAACTGCCACTTAGCGCTAAACAGATACACGTGGAGGCACAATGAGGTGCTCAAGATTCTCACAAAGACAGCAAAGGAGCAGGTGAATGAGGGAAAGTACGCTCCTAAATCGCAGGACCACGGACTGAGAAAGATCACGTTCGTGCTGCAAGGAAGTAAGGTGCCTGAAAGAGAGAAGACAAGCAAAGCCCTTGCTGACGAAAGTGGTGGCCAATGGGAAGTGTCTGCAGATCTAGAAGGCAGCAAGAAATTTTTTCCCATTCCAACAACAAAGAAGCCTGACCTGGTGTTATGGAGCGAAGAAGAGAAAGAGGTACATCTGGTAGAGCTGACGGTGCCTTATGAAGATAATATCAAGGCAGCACACGAGAGGAAGGAGAGCCGCTACGAAGCTCTTGTCGAAGAGTGCGCGGAGGCGGGATGGAAGGTATCGCATTTCCCAGTCGAGGTCGGGTGTAGAGGCTTCATTGCAGACAGCGTCAGCAGGTGGATGAGAGTGGCTGGACTTGGCCCAAAGAAAGGAAATGCCATGAGGAAAGATCTACAAAAGACCGTAGAAAGAGCAAGCCATTGGATCTGGTTGAAGAGAGAGGATACCACCTGGAATGAGTCCTGACGGTTGACAGTAGAGGCACACAGTCGAACTGGCAAGGAGACCTCACATCAGTGAGGGGGCTCGGTGCGTCATTAAAATAGCTGTAGAGAGGTAGAGCCCGAAACAGCGACGCATTCTCTCCTGATGATCTCCACGCCAGAATCCGGTCTGCGGAGCATTCGGCTGTCAGCAGCTCAGGGGGCTGTTTTCAAACTACTTATACATAATTATATTGCATTTTTGCTGCCCTTTAGGTAATCAATACAAATGTAAACGTGGCTTTGTTGTGCAGTTTGATGTAACCCATCTGTGCATTTGCTAGTGGTACAAAAATAGGAGGGGGGGGGGGGGATAAGTGCATTTGCATAATATAATGTACCATTATACATGTATGTGGCAAGAAGGAGGGTGATTAGGGAAGTGTGCTATATTATACATTTTCTCTCTCTCTCTCTCTCTCTCTCTCTCTCTCTCTCTCTCTCTCTCTCTCTCTCTCTGTTTGCCTGTCTCTCCGTTTCCTGTCTGGTTTTCTTCTCTCTCCCCCCCCCCTCTCGCTCTCATATCTAACCTCTCTCTCTCTCTCTCTCTCTCTCTCCTCTCTCTCTCATATCTAACCTCTACCTCTCTCTCTCTCTCTCTCTCTCGCTGACTCCTTCCCCTCTTCCCTCCCTCACCCCCTTTCTCTTCACCCCTCTCCGTTTCTCTCTTGTGCTTCTTCATTGTCCCCCCTCCCTCCCTCCCTCCCACACACACACACTTTTTTCAGGCGCCTTTTTTTCATCTTTTCTTTCTCTATCTCTCTTTCTCTCCGTTCTCTCCCCCCTCCCCGCACGGTTTGATGTCTAGCTGTCATTTTAGTATGACTTTTGCAAATTGATCGAAAGTAAAGTTGAGATTGTGTGATGCTTTAATACATGGTTGTAGGCCCCAGCCTATGGTGATTCTATGTTTTACTGTACCATTCTGTAAGCTGAGATGACAGACTCAACCCAGCGTAAGCTTTAATGTTACCAGTGTAATTACACCTTAGGTGTGTGGGTGAAGTCAAAGAGAAGCTGCTGCTTTATTGAGGCCGACATTACACTATCTTTAGGGTTCTGTCTTTCTGTCTGTGTTTGTCGGTCTATCTGTCTCCCTTTCTCTCTCTGTCTCTTTCTCTCTCACACTTACAGACACATTTTCTCTCTCACACTCATTCCGTCTGGCCTGTTTCTCTCAGTCTCTGGCTGTCACACACATACATACTCTCTTACTCTGTCTTTCTCTCCTTCCCCTCTCCCCCTCTTTCTGTCTGTCTATCTGTCTGTCTCTCCTTCTCTTTCTCTCTCTCTCTCTCTCTCTCTCTCTGCACTCGCCTCTCTCCTCCTCCTTTCTGAGAATAATACTGTCTCGTAGCGGAAGATGTTATTCCAAACAACATAGACATTGTAAAATGCTGTGACAATGTAAAAAAGAGAGAGAGAGAGAGAGAGAGAGATCCCCACTCCTCGGCGTGTTCACACAGCAATTTTGAGATCTCTCAAGCTTTAACTCATTTGTTGTGGTAGCAGCTCCGTTTTCCCCCTCGTCAGCCTGTGATAATTCACCCATGGTGTACCCAGCATTTTGTGTTCACGATAACTAATGCCACTTAATATTGAAATCTAATCTCTGCCTCACACGAGATCATACACCCAACAACAGTTGGGGATCTCTTTACCAAGCAGATGGGAGATTAAGAGGCCGTCAACAGTATCTGGCTGTGGTTTTATCGCCCGGTTTACGAGCGGGGAGGCAGAGGTTTGGGATGGGGGTGGGCAGGGGGGCGGGAGGGGCGGAATCTTGGCATGTTAGTTTCAAAGGGGCATTACAGCTTTTCTTCTCACAGAAGAGTCTCGAACAACGGATAGTTAGATAGTTGGTCTTAATTTTAAACAGTGGACCGACCTGGTGTTTGTCGACATTGTATTATAATTATCTCTGACTTATCAAGGAACTGTTAATGAAACGTGTAAGAACAAACGGCCGGCTTCCATCGAATTGGAACGTGAAATAATGGCATTCTTGTTAGATTAACTGGTGTGGTTTTAGGTGTCAGATGAAAAGATGTCCGGCTACCCTACTGGACGGTTAGCGGGACGGTGTGGTATAGTTGAGATGTAACGAGCGAGAGACAGTTCATAAAACGAACATTTAGTCGTCTACAAAGTGCCCATAACTGGCCATACCTCCTAGCCCCACTCATTCTCCCCACTGCAGATGTAGATACTGACCATTGGCCGACCTGTAGAGATGTAAGCCGTCACCTTGTCCACTTGACAGAGCCGTGAACACCGCGCCAATGACAGGGACATGATTTGGGTTGTTGAGAGGGGATCTGGGGGCGTAGGGTCATGTCAATGTGGATAATATAACAGGTCCAGTCTTAGTTTGTGATACCAGATGCAAAAAGATAAGACAACTAGGGCGTTTAGCGTGCACAGATTTGACACTGCCATCTAGCGGCGAATGCGCGAAAAGACCAGAACAATCGTCAATGTCGTATTTTACGAAGCCAATGCAGGGAAAATATTGAAGTTTGTTCACTGTTCAGCTATCGCGGAAGGCCTTGATTAAAATCACTAATTTCGTAATTATAGCTTCAATCGGTGTAGCAGCGCTGTAACAAATCCGCATCATAAATATTTATCATTAGGAAACATTCTTTTCATGCAATGCGCAGTGGGCCCCGCTACGCCGATCAGCGCCAAAACTGCACGATTTTTTTTTTAGAGCGAGGCTTGAGAAGTGACTGTCTCATCTTATTGTATCTGCAGTAGTATCTTTGCTGTAACCTCTTTCATTTTCCTGAAACCTCTTTCATGCCATACCTTCATTTCTTCTACCACATCGTTTTCTGCCAATGCGTTCTTGGTCCTTTCGTCATTGTCTGCTTGACCGTAGGTCACACTTTCCCCTTGGCGTGATCTGTGAGCTCATATAATTGAAGTATTTCATGTTGCCCTGGGAGTCAAATAATGTGCCAGCTAAATAATTTTTGTACACACGCCATGTTTTCGGAAGATCGTGTTGTAAGACAGCGTTTGTTTATTATACACTTCACAAAACAGATGTTGGCTTGAGCTCTGAAGCATACACCTCTCCGTCGCAACTGGCTCTGTGTCTCTCTTTGTCTGCTTCTCGGTCTCCCTCTTTATTTGTCTCTCTCTCTCTCTCTGTCTGTGTTTCTCTGCCTTTATCTATCTGTCTGTCTGTCTGTCTGTCTCTCTCCACTGCCTCTTTCCTATTATCAAGGCTTTCCGAATCGTTCTCCTCTCTCTCTCTCTCTCTCCCCCCCCCCCTCTCTCTCTCTCTCTCTCTCTCTCTCTCTCTCTCTCATTTGTCGCCTGGAAGTGAGTGGGAGGAGAGGTTGGAACACAAAGAGGATGGAGAACATACACGCCATTATGTTAGATGTAGAGAAAGGAAATAACGACAGAATTATGTAGTAGTTTCCCCCTACAGCACCAGAAAACGGCATTGCTGTGTTGCACCCGTGCGCGATTATCTCCTGTCCTTTCACTCCACTGCGGCCTCACCAAGTTGCAGTTGGGTGGCCCCCATGAACCCTCTTGTTTTATCTCATGCCATAATGAATCATCACACGGGTTGGTAATGAAGTAACACATTTGGATGGATATGTGGTGTGGGGGGGGGGGGGGCGACGACACTGTGGATATATCTTTGTAGTGCCCGGAGAAGTGGATTTCAGCCTTGGCATGGGGGCCAGCTGGGACCCCATGCCGAGATGCGACAAGTAGTGACGGAGAGGAAAGAGGACGTAGGGGTGGGGGATGAGATGAGTTGAAGAAAAAATGTCAATTTAATTAAATGATTATTAGAATAACTTGTTTCACAGGCGGGTGCTGTTCCGAAAGGTGTCAGAGTAGGAACTAAACAAACACACACACAAAAAAAAAAATACCATGGTAAAAGTATAGGATCTTGGCGAGTTGCAAATTAGGATGTTTGTTTACATAACTGTGTTTGGGCCCGTCTATGATACGGAGTGTTTCCTTTCTTTGTAGTATATAGTAAATAGTAATATACATAAAAACCAGTATTTAGTAAATAATAACATATATATTAAAACATTTCCACATGGGCTGGCTCTGAGTAAACGAGCAGACCTTTGTGGCTCTTGTGAACTGCTCTATTTTCTTTGAGACTAAAGGAGAGTTTATGTTGGGCGCTACCCCCTTTTATCCCCAAACGGTACTTACGCCAGTGGGAGTATGGTAGAAAAGAAAAAGAAGAGAGGAGCGTGTTTCCGGGTGGTGGGGAGGGGGGGGGGTCAGTAGTTGGAACATTTAAACTTTAAGAAGCCAAAATGGTTTTGCACCTGAAACCGCCGTGCACACTAGACTCAACAACATACATGTACACGTGTAAAGGCTACATGCCATTTTAAGCTTGTGGAACCGAGCGTATGGAAACAATCCACTTACTTCGTCGACCCAGGGTAACGCGGAGACATCACCGACCAGATGTAGTTTGGAATGATCCATTATCTGCCAAGCGGCCAACACACAGATAACGCTGTGAGGGTCGTTAGGATTGGCCTTGGGACGGGACCAGACGGTGAGGGAGATCCTTAAGTTTGGCTTTTGAGGGAGATCAAACCAGACACGATCTGAGATGGCTCTTCCATCCCCCACTGTGCAGCATCTCCGCGCATTTGCTTTCATTTTTCTCAGGACTTTTCTTGTAACGCTGATCTTGTCAATCCAGACTGTAGATTTTTCTCTTCACTGTTATCTGTCCTCTCTCTCTCTCTCTCTCCTACGAAATCAACCATGTGCGCCTGGCCTAAGCTGTCTCTCTCTCTCTCTCTCTCTCTCTGTCTGTCTGTCTGTGGATGTGTGTGTCTTCCTTGCTCCCGCCTCCCCTCCCCCCCCCCCCCTCTGTTTCTGTGGTGTCAGTTTTAGTTCGTTCAGAGAGAAGGTGAGCACTGAAAGTTGTGAGATAGGCAAAGGCAGAAACCAAGGAAAAAGGAGGGTTGTTGTACAGTGTAAATGATCATTGTCTGGAAGCCTCAAAGCAAAAAAGAGAGAGAGAAAAAAAAGAAAAAGAGAGAGAGATAGAAAGAGTGAGAGAGAATGAAAGAGAGAGAGAGAGAGAGAACAGGAAATTGCATCTAAGGCTTCTCTGAAGTCAAGAGGAAGGGAATCCTGTAGCAGAGACCGTTGAACAGAGCTCATTGTGCTGTCAAAACTTGCCAGAGTTCCATCTTCAGACTGCAGAGAGGAGGGAGAAATAGAACACACAATGAATATTCGCTTTCTTAATCTTCATAGATTGTTGTCCTCAGCCAGCTATCAACATGCAGGGCAGATTATATTTAGCGTAACATATGTGATGGCGCCGGAAGTAACGTGATCATTTTTTTTCTTTTACTTTCAAACTGAAGTTTAGAGAGAGAAAAGGGGATTGAGTTTCAGATTTTAATCTGTTCAGTTTTATCTGCGGCAATAGTGAGGAAAGTGGCAAGATTGTTGTGCGGATTTGTGGAAAAACAAAACCAAAACCAAACAAAAGGCAACAAAACTCAAACGCCAGGACTTTACTTGACCTGCCAGATTTGTTGAGCCGGGTGGTTAAACGCACAGTGATGAGTTATGGATTCTTCTTGATTTGGATGTTTCATTTGAATCGTTAAGCACACTGGATTCTTCTGTCCTAGTTATTCTGTTGTGGTGTACCAATGCATGTATACAGCTTGCATGAACTCCTTAGATTTGGTTTGTATTGTAAAAGTCGATTTATGTGGGTGGGGGAGTGGCGTAAGGTATTATTGAAGAGAGATAGAGAGAGAGAGAGAGAGATCGCTTAGGCCAGGCGCACAGGGGTGGTATTTTAGTAACCCAGTGCGAGAAACTATTTGGTGAGAAGTTACTTTTCGCTTGGCAGCTTAAAAAAATCACCCTTCGAAAGCGCTTCGAAAGGATTCTTTGTTCTTTTACGGTAATTAAATAGTTTCTCAGACAGGGCAAAAAAAAGAAGCACCCTTGTGCGTCTGGCCTTTTTAGTTTCCATGTGAGTTGTCGGGTCAAGTTGTCAGCCCAATAACTGCGCCATCGCATTCTACAGGGCAGACAGTGAAGAAAAGGAATAGTTAAATGTTGGAAACATTAAACAGGGTGATCGATCATGTGAATGGACCTATAAAATGAAAAGCTGGTAGGCTAATGGCTTACTAAAACTTGTTCATTCATTTCAAACGTTATAACATCTTTCATCCTAGTGACATGGTACTTGAATGAGAAACGGAAGCGATGCATAACTGTTTGTAAGCCTGAACATGTGAAAGGAGAAGTCAGTAGGGGGGAGGTGTTACCACAGAAAGGCCTGACAGCGATAAGGCTAGACGTGCACATGCAGCTGTTGCCTTGCAGTGACGTCGCCTTTTTTTTTTAAATTTAAGCGAATGAATGCGCACAGAATGTACGAGACACGGGCGTATTTACAGAGACAGTGGGGTACTGAAACTGAGATACGACCGCAACGCGACAGCAAATTGCTTGTGCTCGCCTAGCACTCGGACGACTGTACGTTTGACAGTCCAGGTGATGTTTTTAACCTGCAGCAGGTATCCAGCAAATCATGAGAGAGGAAGGAGTCCCTAAAGCCGATAAGAGGGAAAAAGAGGAAGGAGGGAGGCGAAGCTGAGGACCACAATGACAGCCTCTCTCGTTCAGTTAGCGATAATGGCAGGTCTAGCTAATGATCCGAGTTTGGCTCTGACACCAGAAAATGTCAAGTGTTACACCGTCAGCAATCAATAACCACCACTCTCTCGATCAATTCCGATAGGAGGACAGGACAACCTTTTTTTTTTTTTTTTCGTTTGTTTGAAGAGTGGCGTATGTAGAAACCGTTACCTTTATGAAAGAGGGCATTTTCTCCTTTGGTCTTCCCTCCTCGGTCGCCACCTGGACCAGTTTAAATTGTCAGTGGAAAAAAAGCAGCAAGAAAAAAGGGATGGCTAATGTAGAGGGGAGGAGTAATGTATTCCAAATTTAGGCACTTCTGTAGGATTCTTAACGTGTGTGCAGAGAGTTATTTCTAGCGGTAAGTTTGACTATATGTTTTCTTCCCATTGTCTCCAGGAATAAGGAAGATTGAACAGTTATTTAGAATCTGAAGGGCTTTGTGACGCACGGATCTTCGATTGGTGAAAGTTGAGCAGTACGAAGTTCATAAAATAATGAAAGGGCAGTTGTTGTTTTTGTTGTGTGGACTTGGAGCGCCGTGTCCTACAGCGGTTTGAGCTTATCTGTAATTGGTTGCTGTGATAAGCTTGAAGCAGCCACTTCAAGTCCATCAGCACTCACACTTTGATCAGCAGCAGCTATTGAGCTCACACGCACCGTGTGCCGTGTTTGTCTGTCAGATTGGGATCGTTGGGCGTGTTTGATCAGATGCTGTTTGTTGCTGGTTGGAGAATCGCTCTTGTCACATCCCGGCGTCTCTTTTGTCATGGTTGTGGAGCTGCCTGAGATTCATCGTATTTCCTGCCCCATGTATTTCTTCCCTTTCTGTCTGTTCTTCCCCCCCCCCCTTCCTCCTGAGTTTTGTGGTCATAGGTAGTCGCGTGCCTACACTTATCCTCTACCTGCGCCATCTATTCTGGCATTAGAACATCTAAGCGGATAACCAAAAAAATAAATAAATGTTTTACAGCATGATAAGCTGATCCTTCCACCCGAGACGTTAACTTTAGGGAGGTCGGGGAGAAACACAGACACACACAAACAGAGAGAGAGAGAGACAGAAAACAACAACAAAAACCCCGATAAGTGTGGCCACAGAAAGCACGAGTGCTAGAGTCGGTGATGCAGGTCAGTTTTAGCGGAAATGGGATTAGCTATGATTGACACTGGGTAGTCCTCCTATTGACACATTAGTCACCCTGAGTGATTGATATTTCTATCCCAAGCCGGTCAGATATTTTACCTGTTCATTTCACGAGGCAATGAGTGCTGTATAATTGTGTACTTTTCTTGAATTCGAAGTTGTTCTGTGGTAGGTGTACACCTTGTGTATTGGACGCCACTGAGACGATCGTCTCCGGTCTTGTCTTGTCTTGTCTTCCTGTTTTTGTTTTTGTCTTCCTGTCCACTTTTGGGTATCGAATGATCGCTCATCTTAAGTTGTGCACTTGACTGGAATATTTCAAATATCGGCTGGACACTTTCAGGATAATTGTGTGCTAATAATTTAAACATCGTCCATTGTTTTTTATGTATACATACGGACCGTATATTTTTGGCCGTATAGTAAAAAGATATGTGTCGACAGCCTGACTGTCGCACTACCATTCAGTAGTTATGGTTATGTTCTGCATTCACTGCAGTGTTTTTATTATTCAATTGACTATACGTTCCACATGTGTCTGGTTTCTAGCTTGACGTGAAAATTCCATCTGCCGAAGTGTATTTGCATATTTGACAATAACGTTTGTTACCCAAGGCTTTATTCTTTTGGATTACCATGATGAAAATGGTGGATTTTATTGGAGATCAAGGTTGAATGCATTCAGCTGATATTAGCATTCCATTGGAGAGAATTGGATAGAAATTATTCTGTTCTTTAGCATTGCTACGTGGCAAGTTTGGATAAATTATGTTGTTGGAGATGGAAGTGTAAAACATTGTTGGACGCATCGGACTGGATTAATTTCTCTCTTGTTGGTGAAACTGAACTGTGAGTATCTTATTTTGCTTTGTGTTTGCCTTGGATTTCATGTATGTTTTAATGTTCTCTGTATCAGATGTGAAAACCTTTCTCCCCGCTGGCCACATACCTCTTCCCCTGACTTCAGTCAGAGCCGTCTTAGACTTAACTCATGGGCTCTCTGGGCAGTTTCTAGGGGACCCCAAGGGGTCGGGGGGGGGGAGGGGGGGGGCGTGCATGCAGATTTATATTGTTTTTTTTTTAAACGGCAAAAAGGCAGCAGCCTGTCGCTTTGTCCAGGGGTCCTGTTGCTTTGTCCAGGGGTCCTGTTGCTTTGTCCTGTCGCTTTGTCCAGGGGTCCTGTTGCTTTGTCCAGTATCCTGTTTCTTTGTCCAGGGGTCCTGTTGCTTTGTCCAGTATCCTGTTTCTTTGTCCAGGGGTCCTGTTGCTTTGTCCAGGGGTCCTGTTGCTTTGTCCAGGGGTCCTGTTGCTTTGTCCATTGGCCCATAATGATGTCAAGTCAGGCCTGACTTCAGTGTGAGTGGTTAGTGAGCGTTTCAGGCAGGGCCGTCTGCCACGATCATTCTGCTATTGTCTGTCTATCGTCCTCCGTCCTCCAAGCCCAATCATTCTGGCTGTTATCATGTGGACATGCTTTTCCCAAACTCAGAATCCCTGACTTTATTTTACACATTTTTCATCACCTATTGTTTTTTTTTTTTTGGTTTGTTTGTGGCTGTTCTTACCGCTCTCTATCTGCACATTATTTATTGCACTTCCTCAGTCTGTCTGTACATATTACTCATTTGATATAAAGAAAACAATTTACTTCCATTACTAAAGATACGTGTATTTGTTGGATTTGTTAGAGTCCACACACGTCCGTTCAATATGTTGGGAGTGTTACCCGCTCACAGCTGGCATTGTTGGATTTTTCTTTCTGTCTCTCTATCTTTGCCCACTTCAACACTTGCATAGTTTTACTCCACCTCTTTTAAAATATTCGCCCTTCCCCCCTTTTATCTCTTTCCTTTGCTTGTCTCTCCCACCCCGTTATCTCTGTCTCCCTTTACTTTTCCTCCTCTTTGTGTGTACGCCGTCTCTCCTCCACCACCCTCTACGTGTCTCTCCCTCTTCCCCTCCCCGTTTCTATCTCCCTCTTTTCTTTCTCTCCCTCCTGTCTTTCTTTCTCTCCCTCCTGTCTTTCTGTCTCTCCCTCTCTGTCTCCCTCCTCCCCTGTGTTTCCCGCCGCACCTGTACACTCTTCGGTTTGTCACCTTACAAAGACGCAGCCAGGGTGGCCGCTGGTGGTAGTTGATTCATTGTCTAACGTGCTGCAGAAAATGGGAAGTGTGCACGCCAAATGTCGCCACTCGACAGTCAATAAAAATTTGCAGCTGAATGTGATAACGTTTTATCATAGTGAGTAATCAAGTCCTGGGTTGCTCAGGCTGCTGTGTTTGACACTCTGTAGTCTTTCTCTGCGTCTGTCCAGGAGTGTAATTATGTCTGTCATCTGCTTGCCTACTCACTGCCTGTCAGGATCAAAGTGATATATCCATTCATTCATTGATCGATCCATCCGTCCACCCATCAATCTATGTATTGATCCATACGTCCGTCCATCCAGCCATCAATGTATTGATTCATCCATCCATGTATTGATCCATCCATCCGTCCGCCCATCCATCCATGTATTGATCCATACGTCCGTCCACCCATCCATACATGTATTGATCCATCCATCCGTCCATCCATCCATCCGTCTATCCGCCCACCGTCCATCCGCCCATTCACCCATCCGTCCCATCCACCCATCCATCTGTCCATCCTTCCATGTACATACGTAATCATAATCGAATGGAGATTATATGCAGGCGATCAATATTAATGACAGTGTCTCTATGATAATTATGACAGTTGTTATCGAATTTTATGTTCTGTCATATTATATTGTTCTCTTCATTTATGTTTGTATGCCTTTAATAGCACTAGTCTCTCGTGGCGGCGTAATGCACTATAATTATTATCTTCTCAGTTAATCAGGCAAAAATGGATTGACTGGCTGGTATAAAACTGAAGTGGTGAGAAAGAATGAAAGAGAGAGAGAGAGGTTTAATTTGATGCCAGAATGTTGGCGCATCGGTCGTTCACTAACAAAATGAAGGAGGAGGAGGAAATGGCTTTGAGTACGTCAGCCATGCCCTTCGCGACCCTCCTACCCCGAAGAATCAATAACCGGCAATGCAATCAGTTATTCAACTCCGGCCATGTCAAGAGCAATTCGCCCCCTTATGTCCGCGGTCTTTGGCTCCGATACCAGGATATTTCCACTTAACCATCTTTCTTTGCTGAGAAAGTATGCTGTCCTCTTCCAGTTGTTGCCAGGGACCTCACCGGCTGTTGGAAAGGCCGCGTAGGATTTTACAATTACAGGCCATTGCTGAACAGTGAACACCACTCAGTATTTTCTCTATTTGCCTTTGTAATCAGACCCGAGACACAAGATATCGAGACCGACCAATTCATCATTTTCCGTCCGCCGGCTTGTGCGCGTACCATCTATGTCAACAATGCAACAATTCGCACCACACCCCCCTTCATAATTGAACGAAAACGACTAGTGCCACCGAGCTCTGTGAGTAGTACTCACAGTGTTTATACGCGCACAAGCTGTGGACAAATAATAGTGAAAGCAGGAATGGTCCGTCCCGGTATTCTGTGTCTCGGATCAGACCATGCGCCCCTAAAAACTTTCCGTTTGGCTCGGTGTTTAAGTGTGAGCACTCAGCTATTAGTCTCCTTAGAGTGACAAGGTTCTAAGTCCCCTGCGTCAATCTTCGAGAACTTGACGATTGAAGTGTTCATGTGCTCTCAGTTTATAATGATACGATCTTTTTTCTTTTAACGTATTACGTACAAATTACACACCGAATCCGCTTGATATTTTGACATACAATGGAGAATGTCTGTAGAATTAGCGTGTAGTGTGTGACTCAGTTCAGCCAAAACGTGTAGATAGAACCTTGTCATTCTAAGAGGGCGTATTTGTGTATGTATACTTTTTTGGGCCTGCATTTGAATGAGATTTTGTACGAGTTGTGTTTGTGTGGTGCGTGATGGATGATTGGATGAGGTGGCGGGCGCCGTCTCAGGCATGGGGAGTAGAAGAATGTTAAAATTGAGAGGAGGGAAAATCGATTGTTCAAAATTAATTTCTCTGCAGTTATACTCCAGACCACAGCATCTGTCTGCCAACTTGTCAGTGGAGCTCTTCCCTGTTTGTGCTTCCGTCCATCCGTCTGACCGTCCATCCATCCCTACCTCCATCCATCCCTACCTCCATCCGTCCTTCCATCCATGCATCCATCCATCCACCCATCCCCCATCCATCCACCCACCCATCCCCCATCCATCCACCCACCCCCCATCCATCCACCAACCCATCCATCCACCCACCCATCCATCCGTGCATCCATCCGTCCATGCATCCATCCGTCCGTCCGTCCATCCATCCATCCATCCACCCATCCACCCATTTATCCATCCATCGATCCGTCCGTCCATCCATCCATCCATCCATCATTTCCGTTTAAAGGTCTGTCTACCCCCTCCATCTCTCTCTCAAGCTCTGCATTCACCCAACGCTGTTCCCATTCATCCCTTTGCCTGTATTTCTGTCTCCCTCCCCCCTCTCTTTCTCTACCCCCCCCCTCCCACTCTCTCCCACCTCTAATGATACATCAGTGACATCCAATTTGCCTTCAGGAATCACCTTGGCCACCCTTGTCTCCATCATTTGTGTTATAGATACGAAGTCATTGGGCGACCCAGTGTTACTCTTTTTATGGGTAGACCTTCTGTCTACTTTTTTCTTCTTCTTTTCTATTTCTGCTTGCTCACTGCCTCCGACCTGATCTTAGTTCCTCCACTTGGACAATGTATTTCCCAGCCTATCCACCGCGGCATCTTTGTCTAGTCATCAGCTGGTCCACGACATCTTTGTAATCCTATTTCCCCATTAGCCAGCCAGGTGATCTGTGATCAAGGTAAAACCCTCTGCTGGGGCGCGTCAGTGTGAAGGGGCGTAAACTTGAAGTTGGCGGATACATTATTTGTTTTAAGGCAGGCAGTTTAATAATTTAATCTTGGTGGGTCTTGGCATTTGTCTTTCAGGTGTAGTCTGTCAAGTGACATCGCTTCTGTCTGTGTCTGGTCTGTCTGTCTGCCAGTCAGCCTGTCTGTCTGCCCATTTCCCTCGCCCCCTCTCTATTGTTGTTGTCTGTCCCTGTAGAGTTGTATGGTCCGAATCTGGTTTGATTTTTGTTCTCATTTCCTTTTTTGGGGGGTCATTAACTTGCTGCCATCATGTTGTTGATGTTGATGTGTGTTTGTGGGAAAATTCTTATTCTGTCCCTCCCCAACTTTATCTTTTCTCTACTTCCGCCACTCTCCCTATTCGTAAACCTGGCAGACTCCACTGCATTTCAAACCTCAAAAGGACTGATGATCCATCGGGCATGGGCATGCGCAGGTTCAGGAATGGATAAGAATGGAAAGATACCTCAGTGTATCACCTTACTGCTCCTGTAACTACACTGTTGAGCTCGGGAATCCAGGACAGAGACATTAGAACCATTGGCATGCCGTCGCTTTATAATGACAAGGTTCTAACTCCCCTTCCGTCAACTTTTGAGAAATTGCTGATTGAAGTTTGATGTGCTCATAGCTTTTAGAGATAGATACGTGCAAATTACTTATATTGGAATCCGATTGATACTTCGACACACAGTGGAGTAGGCCTGTAGAAGTAGTGTGTGTATACAATAACTGTATTTCTTCTTTCTTGTGACTGGTCTTTTCCGGTATTCCGGCCCACTGTATCTATCTATCTATCTATCTATCTATCTATCTATCTATCTATCTATCTATCTATCTATCTATCTATCTATCTATCTATCTATGTCTGTCTGTCTGTCTCCACTTACCTTCCACAGAGGCTTTCTTAGGCTCTCTTTTCTTGTCTCACTGGCCTCCGCAGAATCGTCCTCACCCCCCCCCCCCCACCCCGTTGTAGTTCCCCTCTCCTCCTTCCCAACCTCCCACCTCCATCATAACACCCGAGATCTGTCACCGGATCGATACACACCAGCCACCAAGAAAGTAATTACGCCCGAGTGAAAATCCCCTTACAACCCGCCAAGTTTGTCGGAGTCGGTAATCGGCATACCCCCCCTGTGTGATTACATTCCAGTGGCATGGGGCAATTGACGAACCTTGCTCAATAATTATCGACGAAGTCTCCGTGATAACTTAATTAGTGTGATGAGGGAAGTATTCGATAGTGAAAACCTCGCTCGGCCCCCGCAGGAAAATACTGCCTGAGAACCTGTGATAAATTTGCCAATGCTGTCAAGTTTTAATTGCATTCATAATTGAGGGGAAGTTAACCCGTTTGGTGGTGCGAGCTACCATTTCATGTTTGATATTGCTGGCGGTATCAATTGACTTGGCGTAGGGAGTGAGATCATCAGTGTGGCGTGTGGTTGGTGGCAAGCGTTTTGTTTCTGCAGGGGTTCTGAACTTGTTGATGGACATACCTGGCTTATGTATCTGTTGAAAGAGATGAGAGTGATTCAAGAGCGTCCTAAATTTGCTGTTCGTGTATTATTTGTTTGTTTGTTTATTTGTTTAAACAAGAATAAGAAAGCAGAATAAGTAAATTAAAAGAATAGAGGGGTAAGGGATTAGTAGGGGCTCATCAAACTTTTCTCAGGAAGTATGTAATATTTCAATAAATAAATAAATAAATAACCACTCCTTTTAGAACGGAATTGATAATTGGTGGGCTTACTGTTCAATGAGTCGAGCCGACCGTAACGTTGTGTTAGTCACACTAGTAAAATCCGGTACTTCAGTATTATTGTCTGGGAAACGCTAATGTAAGGGTGGAGAAATTGAAAGGAAAACGGCGTTCGTAAATTATGTGGGAAAAAACATACGTTTGCAGACTTACAAAGAATGAGAAACAGCAAGAAACAGCCCGTTCATAGGCAATAATATTTCCTTAAAGCTCTTGAGATAAAGCGATAGGTCTGTATGTACACTGTACACAAACTTTGAACACAAATTTTGACGAGATTAATATTCCGCTGGATCAGAGAAGAGGTAGAAAGATTGGCCTCTTTCCTATCTGCTCAGATCTTCGACCTCATAGAGGGATTTTACTAAACACACGTTTCCTTCGCTATTTTCTCTGACTTTCTTTGTCAGAGAATCCCGTTGAAATACTCTTTTTCTATGAGGTGTGTGTGTGTGTGTATGGGGTGAGGGTGGGAAGGAATTAAAAAAAATGAATAAAATGAGAAAGAGAGAGAGAAAAACAAACAAACAATTCAAAATTTCAATCCTCATTTTAATTCTCGAAAAGGCAAAAAATGCACATACAACAATATGGTAAGGGCTTTTCTCCTTAGCAAAGCAAATGTAATACAGAGTGATCTCTTGGTGCTCCCTTTGATAAGCCCATCACACTGGGAGGCTGTTTGGTCGAGCATTCAGTTGGTGGGGTAGTGCCCTGCCGCGCACAGACTATGACTGTTCACCAAGGAGGGGTTGACGAACTCGGCTGGCATCGGAAGGTTTTACTTTAGCATTGCCCTCTCGATCCGTCCTGTCACCTGATGTCAGTTTGTCCCCCAACACTGAACTTCCGATCGCCCTCGACCCAGAATACAATGAACCCCGACGCGCCTTTCTGCCCTCATTGTCCTCACAAAAAAGAATGGCACAGCGCCCAAAGTGCCCTGTCCTGTCCCTATGTGCACGACGACATGCCCAAATCAACCGAGCACATGATGCAGGGGCTTGTGTGAGCTGATGTCGGTGTAACGTACAACAATGAACATGGGTGACGTCCTGGAAATGCGGCAGTGGCGCGTGCCATCTCGCCTGATGAAGCTCAGGGTCGACAGCATATCTTATGAAAGAAAATGAGTGGCTGGAGTAATGCATTGTGGTCCAGTTTTGAGCTGTATTTTGCTCAACGCGACAGCCTAAAACAACAATTTCAAAAATTATAAAAGTGATTTTCTCAAATGCCAACTAATCTAGATCTAATCTCATCGCTTCTGTATCGACCTTTATTCAAGTTCCAGGCATTTTTGTTTTAAAGTTATAAAAATGTAATACAGAGTGATCTCTTGTTGTGCTCCCTTTGATAAGCCCATCACACTGGGAGGCTGTTTGGTCGAGCATTCACTTGGTGGGGTAGTGCCCTGCCGCGCACTGGGTCTCAAGCAAGATCGTGGTGTAATATGGGGGATGGTCTAGATCAGAGAGAGAGAGAGAGAGAGAGAGAGAGAGAGAGAGAGAGAGAGAGATGGGTGGCAACACAGATTTATCCCGGGAAATTCCGGGTACCTCATCCAGTGAAGAAAAAAAAAAAAAACTTATGCGCGTTTTGAAAGTAAAATCTGAAAAATAAAATGCATTGCATGAATATTGTATCTAATGTTTTACTGTGGCGAGAACTCCTGTAGGTTTAAAAGTAAAAGTGTTGAAGGAAGAAAAATATTTCAAAATACAATGTCATTATTCCTCGGACACAAATACACATGGCACTAATACTACAACGTGACTCAGCACTGCCTCCATACCGCCACTGAACACAGTATAGCAATACTGTTTATACGCTATGTGAATCATTGTACCATTTTTATAAATATAGATTATGGCGCAAGTGACAAACAGTCGCAACTTTGTTCTCTCGCCATTGTGAAGTTTATTGTCTGTGATCTTGATAGAGCTGTTTCTTTGTTCTTTGTTCAGTTTTCCGCCAAGGTATTTTATTCTGTGACTCACATCCTGCTAAAAGCTTGCGTCAACTTCCAGTAGGGAGACTCAATTGTGTTCAGCGTGCATGCCAGGCTGCTCCCTTTTCCATAACTACTTTTGTGTTCAGCCCATTTAAACACGTCCCATCAGCGGTAAACAAACACGCGGAAAGCCGTGCGGACACGCCCGTTTGTTTGTGTTTTGACGCGCATGTCCTCTTTTGAAGGCAACACGAGTGGGCTGCAATGGGAAACGGAAATCCTCTGTTTAAGATCGTTTTGATAAACAGGGCATGTCTACACAACAGGAATAGTTTAAATGGGATAATGCCCAAGAAGTCTAAACTTATCTACAATATGTTTAAATGTATTATGACATTTATCCAAGAGAGAATTGGAGTCATAGTTTGAGTTCCATGAGTGAGAGTGAAGACTGGAAGTTCTGTAAGACAGCAAAATTAATGTAGTTTGCGCTGTAAGAGTTCTGGTGGCTGATTTGTTTTCTACTTTTGTTGTCATTCCTGTAGTTAGGAAGTTTATTATTTTTTCAATAGTATGGATTTAGGTGATTCTTCTGGCGCTCGTTATATGTCGTATCGTAACCGTAATATCATTTTCTGTTTCATAACAAGAGTCCTGAGTCTTCTCTCTGTCTCAGAGGCTTCCATACTGCCGACTGACTGACTGACCCCAGCATAATAATAATATTGCTGTATATTTACTCACACATTATTACTATTACCCCCCCCACCCGTACTTCTATTCTTTCTCCTCTTCTCCCTCTCTTCCCTTCTCTCTCTCTCTCTCTCTCTCTCTCCCTCCCCCCCCCCATGCAACACCCGTGTTGTACACTGTATTTGCTCACCCTGCAGCCTGCCCTCGCCACAACGCGTGTGAGTTGAGGAAACAAAGCCCCCTATGCACACATCAAAGACGCGCGCAATAATCAACTCCTCTTTAAACTCAAACAAGCAGATGCAAAAGGTCACGTCAGCATATCGGATCGCGTTTGCAAACGGTGCAATGTAATTTGTATGGACGGCGACAATTTTCAACTTGTGATTTTCTTGGGTTTTGCGATTGATCTTGGGGAAAATCGATAGATCGTGCACGGGGGACCGGTGTTTGTGGGTGGTGGCCTCGGGGCATAGGAGGTAAGGGGCTGTTGGCTCGGAGGAAAGGCCGGGGGAAGGGGGGGGTATGGAGGTGGATTTGTCAAAGTTATGAGAGAGAATTAGAAGGCGGCGAAGATAGTGAGAGAAAAGGAAGGAGAAAACTGCCATGGCCGGAGCAAAACCGCACTATGAACTGGCTAGGCTGCTGGCGCTGGGAGTCAAGTTTGTCTTGCGACTGTTTTGACTCAGTGGGCGAGGTTTTCCTTTCCCCCAGTTGACTCAAGACAGTTCTGACGCGCCCGAATCACTGAGGTAGATTTCTTTTGTTTGACTGTCGCCAGTGCGCCAGGTCCCGTATAACTAGATATAGTTCACAACTTATGCTAAACCAAGGCAACAGATTTGGCTTAGTGCGCCACCTGCCTTAGGAACATAGACCTTTTTTTGGCTTCGTTTTGTGTATGGCGGTAAATAAAGACGAATAAATTTGGTACAGAGTGCTAGAAGTGAACAGCAAATGATAGCCGGGAAGAAAAAAAGATGATACCTTGACTCAGGAAACTACAAAGAACCAGGAAGAGAAATGTAGACACGACGGCGGCTGGATTGTCTGAAGTATAAAATGGAGAGGTTAAAACGGGTGAGTGAAGAGACGGAGAGACACACTGAGAGAAAAAGAGCAGTGGATTGGATAGACAGGAAATGAAAAGAGACGTCGTGCAGTAGTTTGTGGGACGGATATGCGCGGTAATTGCAGGGGTTAGTGTATGTCTCAGCTTCCCTGACTGTGCATGGCGTGGACGTGGACGCTCGAGTGTCGCTAGCAGAGAGTGAGAGAGGATTGGTGAGTGGCGCAAGCACTGTTCAGACAACGTATTACATCGATTTTGATGATTTTCCCGGACAGAGACGTGAAATATAAGGGATTTCCCTGTTCATAGAGGAGATAGTTTTCTCGCCATGTGTTTATGTTCACTATAGTAGGGGGGGGGGGGGCAAATTGCTCTATCTCTTCAAATAAGTGTTGAGCCTTGCACTAAAAATTATACTCTTGTTTATTGTATTTTCATTTAAAGTGATCCCCTGGGCGTAAGAAAGTGCCGGATATATTTGGCTAAAGGGTGGCGTAGCGTAGGTAGACGCGATTTTGTCCCCAATTTCATCTAGATATTATTGCTCAATTTTAACAGGGTGTAACAGGGTGATGGATTGGCAAGGTGTGACTAGTAGTTATAATAATGTTGTGCCTATGACTGGCGTGGGAAGATAGTTAACGGCGGGGAGACAGAGTCGTTGTGGGCCAGAGGGGGAAAGTATGGGATGCGACTGAGGCGCTTTGACACCCGAAAAGGGTGGTGTTGACTTGACCGCCGTACTTGTCGATCAGATCACCTGGGAATTGCTTGGGGGGTAGAGCTGTTTCAATGGTATTTGACGTGGAGCCGACGGGGGTGGCTATTAGGATAACTAATGCACACTCGGTGGGCGTCTTGGGACGCTACCTGACTGGGTATAAATCCCCGAACGCTCCTTCCAACTTCAGACCGCTGAGAGCACTCACCAGCTTCGTGCCGAAGAGGAGACCACAACTGCAACTGTAACTTTGTACTAGTCTTGTGAGTGGGGAAGGTCAGGGAACCCGCAAACATCCTTTGTCAGAGCGTGGTATCTTTGGTATCTTGTCGGCATTTGAGCTGTTGCTGAGTGGTAAGTTAATTGTACGATGTATGTGTATTTTACTTAATGTTCATGATTGTAGAACCTAAATCTAGTGGGTTTACTTTGGTATAACTACTGCCTCTGAGAGAGTCACGGAAACGCCGTTATATATATGTTACGAAACCTTATAGGATGGGGTCCGTTAGAGAGAGCGTTATTCTTCGTGGGGAACGTGTAAATATCATTAAAACTGTATTGATCGTTTATTCTATTCCCTATATGGGAGCCTATGGAGTATGGGAGCTGCAGCCTGACTTATAACAGTGTCAGCGGTTAAAAGTGTTAATGATGAATATCCGTCATGGAGTAAGTATGGAAGTCATGCCTTCCAGCAGTAGATTAGGACTTTGCGATTGTTTTTCTACAGAGGAGGAAGAACAACACCTTCTTGGCTTCTCAACTTCTTGTACTTTGATTAACGACATCGTGGCTTCTTGGCTTCCCGACCTATTGGTACCTGCCGATACCTATTGATCTAACTGCGCAGTCAAGCCAGGGTAGAGAGGAAGAACCAGTGCCCAGATAGCGCCATACACCCCTAAAGGAGAGGTTTCCTTATGCTGAATGTTCCCATGTGTTTTATAAAATGTGCTAGAGATTGAATATTACGAAGCCATTTAATTAGCATGTACTGATTTGCATCAACTTCATTCCATCGAAATTCACATGAAATTGTATGACCTATGTTCCTATTATTATTGAATGAATTAATAATTATTGTATATATGTAAGCAATACAGATATCGTTTGTTATAACTTATAGAAGAGAGATAGTCGATTAATTAGTGTGTTTGTGCCGTGCCCATCACGGCTGGTGTCAGAAGAAAGTTAGTGAGAGAAAGTGGAAACATCACAATGGTGTCAGAAGTGGGATCCTGCTAGTAAATAACATTTAATTTTGATCTGGGTCGTGTCAAGGGGCTATTGTGTGATTGTGTGGACAGGTCATCTGCCCTGAGGCGAGTGAGAGAGATTGACATTTAGTGCCTGCGACATGCTCTGATTTTACCTGTGCATTGACTGTTCAATTTTATCTTTTGTCACAGAGAAGATTGTTGTTTGCTATTGCAGGAATATTGTTGTTAACTTCACAGTTACGATCCACGCTTTATTGTTAGCTTTGTTTACAGGTCAATTGCTGATGGACTATCTGGGCGCACTGAAGCTTGCCAGACAAGAAGGCATTAGTGATGAGGAATTCAAAATTAGGTGGGACGAAGAGAAAGCCCAAAACCGAGAACAAAGGGCTATCGAACGAGAAGAAAAGGAGCGCGAACGAGAAGAAAAGGAGAAGGAAAGACAATTTGAAAGGGAGAGAATGGAATGCGAACGGGAACTAGCCAAAAACGGGTGTCACAATGGTAAAGGGAATGGAAAATCTGCTGCCCCGAAGGTACCTAAAATTGCCATTTTTGATGACTCGCGCGAGGATCTCGACTCGTATTTGAAAAGATTTGAAAGGCTCGCGCAGGCAAATGATTGGGAAGAAGACACCTGGGCAGACATGTTAGGGGCATTGTTAACTGGCAGGGCGTTAGATGTTTATTCCGGTCTCAGCGATGAAGACAGTAGGGATTACGAGAAGGTAAAGAAGGTGTTGTTCAAGAAGTATCACCTCACGGCAGAGGGTTATAGGCGTAAGTTTAGGGAGAGTCGTCTAGATAAGGACGAAACTTATACGCAGCTGTCCGTGAGATTGCAGAGATATTTTGAGAGGTGGGTAGACCTCTCAGAGGCAGAGAGAACTATGGAAGGGATTACGGATCTGTTAGTCAGGGAGCAGATGTTGAAGATTGTCGACTGTAATCTTTCCATATATTTGAAAGAGAGGGACCCCAAGTCCGTGCATGAGTTAGTTGAGATGGCGGACTTGTATAGTGAGGCTCATCAGTCGAAGCGAGGGCTGGAGCAACAGCAGAAGTCAGGTAAGAGGGTTGAGGAGAGCAGAAGTAAGGGTTTAGGAGTGAGTAAACCGGTATGCTTAAACTGTGGCTCTCCCAATCACCTGAGTAGGCAGTGTGACCAGGGCAGGACGAAGAAGGGTGCTGCTGCCACTGTCGAGGACAACCGAGGTAAGTCCCAGCGTGAGAGTGGGCGTGGTTGTTTTGTGTGTGGGTCACTTCTCCATATTGCGAGATTCTGTAGGAAGAGACAGAAAGAGACGACCGCAGTCGTACTAACCAGCGATGAGGAAGCCGATGACAGTCAGTGGGAGTCATCGGGCAGGGCGAATACTCAACCAGGGGCTGAGCAGAGTGTTGGGCCACATACCTTCATTTCTTGGGAGACGGAAGGTAAGAGTATTGAGTTAGAAGGTTCGACAGAACATGAGCCCGAAGACGATGTTCCGGAGAATGATTTATCCGCTCCATTTTTGGAGAAGGGGAGGATAGGGGATAAAGAGATTACTATCCTTCGTGACACGGGATGCACGTGTGCGATTATAAAAAGGGACAAACTGCCTCCTAACAGCTTAACTGGGAAGAACAGGAGTTATGTCCTGATGGACGGGACGAGAAGGTCTGCTCCTGTCGCGGAAATGTGGGTAGAAACCCCATTTTATACTGGGCTTCTCAAAGCGCTAGTAGTGGAAGACCCAGTGGCCGATTTGATTATAGGAAACATAAAGGGGGCGTCTCTTGAGAAGATAAGTGTGGTACTCACGCGATCTCGCAAGGTGGAGATTGACAAGGAAGAGCATGAGTGTGAGAATGCGAGTGCGAAAGTGAGTCAGACCACAGATAATGAGGAGGCCAAGGGCAACTCAACGGAGGAGGTAAGGGTAGGGGCCAAGATAGGGGAACTCACACCAGGTGAGATAGCCCGGGCCCAGAGAGAGGACGAAACTTTGAGAGTTTTAAGGGAGAGAGCCACGTTGGAGCAATCGGCTGAGGTAGGTACTCACATAAAGGAGAGTAAGGGAATTTACTATCGGGTAAAGAAGGCCGGGGCTGGACGTGCTGATGTGGAGCAGTTGTTGGTACCTAAGCAGTACCGAAGTGAGCTGATGAAGATAGCTCACGAAGGAGTGTTCGGGGGACACTTAGGAATTTCGCGCACACAGGACAGAATAATGCAGTCGTTCTTTTGGCCTGGGATAGGTGCGGACGTAGGTCGTTTCTGTCGATCGTGTGACGCGTGTCAAAGGACATCCAATAAAGGTAGGGTGACAAAGGTACCCCTAGTGCCGACACCCCTGATCGACACGCCCTTTTCGCGCGTCGCCATAGATTTGGTTGGTCCACTTCCGCGTACGGAACATGGGAGATCGCGTTATATTTTGACGCTAGTAGATTATGCCACGCGTTTCCCGGATGCCGTAGCCTTAAGGGGGATATCAGCTGAGCAGGTCAGTGAAGCGTTAATGGAAATATTTTCTCGGTTAGGCATACCAAAGGAAATAGTTTCAGATAGGGGATCACAGTTTACCGGTGAGCTGTTGAGAGAGGTCAGTGCACTTCTCAAAACGAAACAGATATTCTGCTCGCCCTACCACGCGATGGCCAATGGTCTGTGTGAAAGATTTAACGGAGTGCTGAAGAATATGCTTCGCCGAGTAGCTCATGACAGACCCAAGGACTGGGACAGAATGTTGTGTCCACTGCTGTTCGCGTATCGCGAAACCCCACAGGCCAGTACAGGTTTTTCGCCGTTTGAACTAGTGTTCGGTCACCCTGTGAGAGGACCACTTGCAATACTGAAGAATCTGTGGACTGGGGAAGCGGAGTCAGAAACGAGGTCATCGTACGAATACGTGGTAGATATGAGGGAACGATTGGAGGATGCCATGAAAGTCGTAGCCGAGAACAGCAGCGTCGAAAAACACAGGCAGAAGAAATACTACGATAGGGGGGCCAAACAGAGGAAATTCCAAGTGGGCGATTCCGTCCTCATACTTCTCCCAAGTGACGGATCGAAACTACAGATGACTTGGAAAGGGCCTTACAAAGTAGAAGAGCAGAGAGGGTCAGTGAACTACATGGTGAACGTCAAGGGGAAGAGACGACTGTATCACGCGAATATGCTGAAGAAGTATATTGAGAGGGAAGACGAACAGGAAAACACAGAGGCAATAGCTGCAGCTATAATTGACGAGACCGATGAAGGAGAGGAAGCGACTTCGATGCCTCTGGAGACAGTCATGCCTAAGCTAGAACAGACCGAAACCTACAGGGATGTACAGTTAGGGGACACGCTAGATCAGGATCAGAGAGAACAGATGCAAGAGCTCATGGAAGAATACAAAGATATATTTACCGATGTACCGGGGCTCACTGACCTGATCAAGCACAAAATCCCATTGCTAGATCAAAAACCTGTGAAGGTAAGACCCTACCAACTACCGTACTCAACTGGAGAAGCTGTCAATGCTGAGGTAGGCAAGATGCTTGCGGCCAGAATCATCGAACCGTCCGAGCCCCCGTACAAGAGTCCAATTGTATTAGTTAAGAAGCCCGATGGTCAACATCGTTTCTGCAACGACTACAGGCGGCTAAATGTTGTGACTGCCGATGACGCCGAACCGATGCCTGAGGTAGAAGCCATTATTTCCAATCTAGCGGAGGCAAAATATTTCACCAAGCTGGACTTGACAAAGGGCTTTTATCAAGTTCCGATGGCCGAGGAAGATAAACGCCTGACGGCGTTCGCCACACCGTTTGGGCTATACCATTACAGGGTCACGCCGTTCGGGTTGAAGGGATCCCCCGCCACATTTAACAGGCTCATGAGGAAAGTATTAAAAGATGCTGGCGAAGGGGTAGATGCATTTGTAGACGACTGTCTTATACACAGTGCAAATTGGCCTGACCACTTGGAACGTTGTCGGAATGTCTTCGAGCGACTGAGACGGGCAAATTTAAAAGCTAGACCTACCAAGACGCTAATAGGGATGACAGAAGTCGAGTACTTAGGCCATAAGCTGGGACAGGGGACTGTAAGACCGCAGGAGAGTAAGGTGCGAGCCATTGTCGACTGTGACCGACCGACGACCAAGACACAAGTGAGGAGTTTCCTGGGGCTAACGGGGTACTATCGGAAGTTTGTACCAAATTACAGTGCAATCTCGGCGCCGTTGTCAGACCTCACAAAGAAGTCCCAGGGCACAAAGTTCGCGTGGGGACACGCGCAGGAGAACGCGTTCAATGCCCTAAAAATTTGTTTGAGTTCCGAGCCGATACTACGGATGCCAGACTGGAACAAGGAACTGATTCTCCAGACAGACGCATCTAACCTTGGAGTGAGTGGCTGCCTACTTCAAGAAGACGAGGGTACGAAGTATCCAGCTGTATATGTTAGCAGAAAGTTGAAACCCGCGGAGAAGAACTACTCAACAATTGAAAAGGAATGCCTGGCCATAGTTTTCGCCGTTAGTAAGTTGCAGGCGTATCTGTATGGGAGAAACTTCGTGTTAGAGACGGACCACCGACCTCTAACTTGGATGCGAACTAAAGACCAGAAGAACGCGAGGGTAACTAGATGGAACCTGGCGCTGCAACCATATAACTTTCGAGTCAGCAACATCAGGGGGCGAGACGCTCTATGGGCCGACACTCTATCTAGATCACCAGTAGATTAATAATTTTATTAGCCGATTTTGCCAGGGAAAATCGACTTAAGTGGGGGCGATTGTAACAGGGTGATGGATTGGCAAGGTGTGACTAGTAGTTATAATAATGTTGTGCCTATGACTGGCGTGGGAAGATAGTTAACGGCGGGGAGACAGAGTCGTTGTGGGCCAGAGGGGGAAAGTATGGGATGCGACTGAGGCGCTTTGACACCCGAAAAGGGTGGTGTTTACTTGACCGCCGTACTTGTCGATCAGATCACCTGGGAATTGCTTGGGGGGTAGAGCTGTTTCAATGGTATTTGACGTGGAGCCGACGGGGGTGGCTATTAGGATAACTAATGCACACTCGGTGGGCGTCTTGGGACGCTACCTGACTGGGTATAAATCCCCGAACGCTCCTTCCAACTTCAGACCGCTGAGAGCACTCACCAGCTTCGTGCCGAAGAGGAGACCACAACTGCAACTGTAACTTTGTACTAGTCTTGTGAGTGGGGAAGGTCAGGGAACCCGCAAACATCCTTTGTCAGAGCGTGGTATCTTTGGTATCTTGTCGGCATTTGAGCTGTTGCTGAGTGGTAAGTTAATTGTACGATGTATGTGTATTTTACTTAATGTTCATGATTGTAGAACCTAAATCTAGTGGGTTTACTTTGGTATAACTACTGCCTCTGAGAGAGTCACGGAAACGCCGTTATATATATGTTACGAAACCTTATAGGATGGGGTCCGTTAGAGAGAGCGTTATTCTTCGTGGGGAACGTGTAAATATCATTAAAACTGTATTGATCGTTTATTCTATTCCCTATATGGGAGCCTATGGAGTATGGGAGCTGCAGCCTGACTTATAACAGTGTCAGCGGTTAAAAGTGTTAATGATGAATATCCGTCATGGAGTAAGTATGGAAGTCATGCCTTCCAGCAGTAGATTAGGACTTTGCGATTGTTTTTCTACAGAGGAGGAAGAACAACACCTTCTTGGCTTCTCAACTTCTTGTACTTTGATTAACGACATCGTGGCTTCTTGGCTTCCCGACCTATTGGTACCTGCCGATACCTATTGATCTAACTGCGCAGTCAAGCCAGGGTAGAGAGGAAGAACCAGTGCCCAGATAGCGCCATACACCCCTAAAGGAGAGGTTTCCTTATGCTGAATGTTCCCATGTGTTTTATAAAATGTGCTAGAGATTGAATATTACGAAGCCATTTAATTAGCATGTACTGATTTGCATCAACTTCATTCCATCGAAATTCACATGAAATTGTATGACCTATGTTCCTATTATTATTGAATGAATTAATAATTATTGTATATATGTAAGCAATACAGATATCGTTTGTTATAACTTATAGAAGAGAGATAGTCGATTAATTAGTGTGTTTGTGCCGTGCCCATCACGGCTGGTGTCAGAAGAAAGTTAGTGAGAGAAAGTGGAAACATCACACAGGGGTAAGAAAATATTCAATACTTTCTTGGTTTTCTACCTAAAAGCTTTGATACTCTACACATTTACTCTCAAATAGACAGGCCAGGAATTGAAAGCTTCAATGAAATGTATTATTTGTTCATTATTCTGCACATCATGGGTCCAGAACTCTGTACACATTAAAAAATCTGAACATTTCAAGTAAATCATTTCGGATCCATGTTTATAGTGACTAATTAAGGTACTATCTAAATGTTTTTACCACAGCTGATGTCTTAGAAAAATGTTGGGCTGGGAAAGAAAATGGAGGCTGTCACGTGTCCATGCTTTTGTGAATGGGAAACGAAACCAAGGACAACGTTTGTCACGGATTTGGGGGGGGGGGGGCATGTTAAAATAAATAGAACGAAGAAAGAGCACGTACCGTAGTGTCGGTTCACGCTTTGGCGGCCATGAGCTGTAATGTGGCAAGCTGCGTTTGTGAGACGCAAACCGCTTCTTAAGGAGTCTTTTTGCTGTGTTATTGTGGTCATAAAGAGTACATTAGCATGCTAAATTAAGACATTTTAAACTGATGGCCCAGTAATGTTGCGCTATTTTGGTAATTGCTATTTTGGCACATAAGAGTAATAATAATAATATTTCTCTCTCTGTCTCCCTTTTCTTCTCTCTATTTTTCTATCTGTCTGTATGTCTGCCTGCCTGTCTATCTATCTCTCTCCATCCATCCATCCATCCGTCCGTGCGTCCGTCCGTCTGTCTGTCTCTCTCTCTCTGTATGTATGTCTGTCTGTCTGTCTATCTATCCATCCATCCATCCATCCATCCATCCATCCATCCATCCATCCATCCATCCATCCATCCACCCACCCATCCATCCATCCATCCATCCATCCATCCATCCATCCATCCATCCATCCATCTATCTATCTATCTATCTATCTATCTATCTATCTATCTATCTATCTATCTATCTATCTATCTATCTATCTATCTATCTGTGTATCCATCCATCCATCCATCCACTCTTAACGTCTGGACTACACATAACTAGGAGGTTAGGAAAAAATCAGTAGGTCACCCAGGTCTCACTGGAAGATGTAGAGTCCTTCTGCTATCTTGGTAGTATCATTGACAATAAGGGAGGAACAGAGGCAGAAGTCAAAGCACGAATTGGAAAGGCACAGGCAGCTTTCACGTCCTTAAGCAAGATTTGGAGAACCAAGGATATATCGCTAAAAACAAAGCTGAGGATATTCAACTCGAACGTGAAGTCAGTCCTGTTGTATGGATGTGAGACTTGGAATGCGTCCCAGGCCTGCATAAAGAGAATCCAAGTTTTCATCAACAGATGTTTGAGGAAGCTACTTAAGATCAGATGGACAGACAAGGTCAGCAATGAAATTGTATGGAAAAGAACAAGACAGAGCCCAGTCAGAGAGGAAATTGGTAGGAGGCGATGGAGATGGATCGGCCACACTCTCAGGAGGCCAGGAAACAGCATCACGAAGAAGGTATTGGATTGGAATCCCCAGGGCAAGAGATCAAGAGGAAGGCCGCGCGGAACGTGGAGAAGAGCCAGAGAAAATGATGTGCAACGAAGCGGAAAGACTTGGAATAATGTAAAGAGACTGGCCCATGATAGAGAGGGATGGAAAGTGTTTGTTGGTGGCCTATACCCTGATCCAGGGTGAGAAAGGCAATGATGATGATGACCCAGGTCTCAGGCTATTGTTCTCCAATCAGTGTGATGGGTTTTGAGCTTTGAGATCTTGCCAAGATACCCCCCCCCCCCCCCGTAAAACCAATATAAAATAAATATCAAGTTCATCAAATCTTCACTTTACACGATTATACTTGTCTCAGCAAACTGCACGTGTCATTACACACAACAATCATTTTGGAAGGCGATATGATCGGCCACTTTATCGAAAACTGGGTTTTTAGAGAGTTGTGTGCAGCAGATGTTTTCTTTGACGTGTTTTTACTGTTTAAATCCTGGGCCACGTAGCACAACTTTGTCAAAACTTTTGTAGGACACGAAAAGGCACAAGATGGGAAAGATGAGAGAGAAAGCCGCGATCATTCCCCAACTACCAGTGCTGCGTGTCGAAGTTGAAGGGAATTAACGCGTTGAGAACTAGGCTGGAATGTGGAACTGTGTACTTTGGCAGCCACTGTGTAGTCACTGGAAGTAGGAGAGGTGCACGTATCTCGTTAAGGCTGCTATCTGTACAGTTCACGTATTCTCTCATTCACTTAGCGCAAAATCATGAACATTTCCCCAGGCTTTACTTTCCATGGTGTATTTCTTGTGTAATTATTGTTTAACTTGATTTGAAACTCTATGTCAGCTCTCTCTCTCTCCCTCTCACACACACACACACAAACACACACACACACACATATTCTCTCTCTCTATCTCTCTGCCTTTTCGCGTCAAATTCTTAACTTCATTTTTGTTTAATCTTACTTTTATCCATCTGGGGGCTGAAAGCTAGCCCAGAGCTAAAACGGCGGAAGACGCAATATGGCCGTTATCGTGCCGACGCGCTGTGAAACCCAAACCCAACTCAGAACTCTCTCGCTCTCTCTCTCTCTCTCTCTCTCTCTCTCTCTCCCTCTATCTCTCTCTCTCTCTCTCCCTCTCTCTCTCCCCATCAAGTAGAACTTGCGAACTGATCACCACACCCTGTATAAGTGTATAAGAAACTTGACTCTTCCACATCCGCCATTTGCTGTGTGTCATCCAGCAATTAGAGCTCTCCACGAAGAGGCTGCTGCTGTGATAAGACTTCTAGATAATTCATCTATTATTCAGATATTTCATGTCAGCCTTGTATTGATTTTATCACTCGAGCAGCGCCTTCAGAGGCAGCCCGGTGAGGGGGGAAATGTTTTCACGGGGGAGCTCATTGATTCTTCTGGTGGGCTTATTGGTTTTGTGTTCTCCTGCCATTCTTTGTTTGATCTTGGGCGTGCTCAGTCAACGAGAGCAATTGGCATTTTGTTGTGTGCCCCCTTCTCTCCCCCCCCCCCCCCCCCACAAGTTTTTACATTTTTCACTTTTGGAATGAGTGAAGTGGGGAGGGGAGGAAGACTGAAGGATGGTGGAAAGACAGAAGGAAGACTGTTAGAAGAGAGGGTAGTAGTAGTACAGTCACTAAAATTGCAGCAAACTCGAAAAAAAATAAAATTGTAAGAAATAGTTAACATAGAAAATACAATAATAATGATAATGGTACAATCAATAACTATGATAGTAGCTATGTGCGGTCGTAGTTGTTTGTAGTGGTAGTAGTAGTTGGTAGGCTAGTTGTAGCAATTTAAAGGATGGCTTCTGTTAAATAAGTATTGTCTATTTCCCAAGAGTATCCTGTATCCAAATAGTTATGATCATTGTTGTTTTTTTAAAGGGGGGGGGGGGGCACAGAAAACTTAAGAAAAACAAGTTGGGGAAGGAAGTTTTTTTCTTTGTTTTCTTAAAGAATTGTCCAGAATTATCTACACGTCCTTGACAATTGTAGCCTTTTATTGTTTTTGTTTGGAAAAAGCAACAAAAGCATAGCCAGTCCATAATATGAGGCCTTGGAGGCTCCGACTGGCAAGAAGGAATGGAACGACGTATTAGTTTGGCGTGTGCATTATAATTTCACGAGGTCCCCGTGTTCTGCCTGGAGCCTCGACTGTACAAGCAACGACAAACAAACATCTCCACTTGCTTGCCAAGAGAAAAACCCCCTGCAGTCATAATATTCTTCCTCTATTCTCTGCACTGACACGAGATTAGACGTTGCTTTGCTTTACCCCTGCAAGATGATGGATGTGTGACTGCATGTGAGAGCGGGTCGATATACTTCATGAAAGTCTCTTTGCTGCGCACCCAGAGAAACGCGAATTTAAATGTGATTTGTTTGGCTGTTAATAGTGTGGAGGATGTCCGGAAACCAGATGTGGTCATTAACGGTTTAGGAAGGAGGAGGGAGGGGGGGGGGGGGGAGAGAGTTGAAGATTATAAAAAAAAAATTGAGTCAATAAATGTAGGAATACTAAACAAATTTGATGAGTTTGGGAATTTTTATTTTTTTTTGTTTGGTTTTCAACTGTTTTTTTTAATTTTATTTTCTGTCCGTTCTCCTCTCATAATTTCCACATCCCCTGCTCACCATTTAGTCTCCATTCTCGTGTTGAAAAAAAAAAAAAAAGTGTATGGCGGTGCTGTGTGCTACATTTTTTGTTCAGTTTCCCTTGTATGAGGACCAAAAGAAAACATTAGTCGTACAAAACCGCCCGAGGAGGGAGATGCAGATGTCAGTGTATCATAAAGTCACTGCTCTACGCTAATGGCAGAAGTCATTTATGACTTATGAGATTATACAAAAAACTGTTGTTTTTTTCCCTGTCATTTGGGGACTCATCGTCCCCTTAGAGTGACAAGGTTGTAACTCCCTTCTGTCAACTTTTGAGAAATCGAGGATTGAAGTTTCATGTGATTTTAGAGCAAAGTTTTTTTTTTTTCTTTATAGCAATACTTACCAATTACACACGGAAACTGCTTGGTACTTTGGCACACAATGGAGAAGGCCCGCAGAAGTAGTGTGTATATTATTTTACTCAGTCCAGCCAAAAAGTGGAAACAGAACCTTGTCATGTCATTCTAAGAGGACGTTATGCCTTTATGATTCTCTTACATTATTACGTTTTCCTACCAGCACATTTCTTATCTTGTAATATTATCCGATAGCCCTAATGTTCGTGAATGCAGTGAACCGTCAGTTGCTTTTTGACACAAGTCTGACATCTGCCATTATCATAGAGCAGTGACGATAATATAATATAAAGTGTTGATTAACAATGAAATCGACTTAGCTTAGCTGCACATATGCGACTTGTTGTGTTGCTCTCACGTCGCAATCTCGTGGCATTTTTCTTTTCAAATCTATTCAAGTGAATGGAAACGCGCGCACATGCGAGACACAGGGCTCAATACAAAGTCAGTTGAAAATAAGACACGACATCAAGTGGTATGTGTGTGAACCTAGCTTTGGGGTGAGGTATCGTGACCTTTGCTCTTGTGTGTTTTATCTCTATTTTCTGAAAACAACTGGAGATCTGTTAGTATGTGGAAGAGGTATAACAAATGCCCACGTTGACACTAACGTATAACTTGTTTGAAATACGTTGTGGCACTTGCCAAGCTGATTCACGGTTCCAATTTATTCTAACTCCCCACAGTTCTAAAGCCGCAAACGTTTAAATAAGGTTGAATTTCTCAGATGTATGTGCAAAACGTGGAGTTGGAACAAACAAGAACTTAGGTCGCTCGCGATGTACAAGGTTCGTGTCCCGCAACACTGCAGGATTGTACTCTCATATCTTTCTCACCCCCTGTGTTATCTCCCCGCTAGCTTCTCGGTCTCTTTCCCCTATCTCCTCATAAGCATGTGCATCAACTCTTTATGTAGCATGTAAGATGAGTGATAAAACACAACGTTTGTTTATTATTATTATCGTCATTTTTCTTTTCTCTGCACAAAACCTGCCATGTTCATAAGTGTATTCCCAGACTAAACATGCAGTTCGGGAAGCGACACGCGGCTGTAATTAGTTCTGGCTAGGCTAGAGGGCAAGGAATTGAGTCTGTTAATGTGAAGACAGGGATGTTCCCTGGCACCTATCGTACATTAGCTTGGCTGTGCTAGCAGTCAAAGGCGGAAAGTGCCAGGATTCTGCAGGGTCATTCAGACGAGCAGCTGTCGTTAATTGCTGTACAATAACTGTATTTCTTCTTTTTTATGACTGGTCTTTTCCGGTATTTCTCTATCGCTGTCTGCTCTTGTCTACCACTTCCCTTTCTCTCTCTCTCTCTGCTTTGCTATCTATCTATCTATCTCTGTCTGTCTGTCTGTCTGTCTGTCAAGTTTTTTTTTTTTTTCATTCGTCTGTCTATAATTTCTCTGCTTCCTAATTTTTTTTTTAACCTTTTCTATATCCTTACTGTGTATTTTTCTCCCACTTCATCTCATTTCCTGCCCTTAAATTATTTGCGTTCTCCCTTTACACCACCACCCTCCATCCACAACCCCCCCTTCCCATAACCAGGTGTCATGAATTTATTTCTCTGTGTGTCACTAGCTCGTTCGGTCACTTTCTTCTGCTCACTGTTCCTTTGTTCTTCCTTCTTGCAATCCAGTGCCTATTTCCGTGGCATTGAAACTGTGCGCGCGCTCTCTCTCTCTCTCTCTCTTTCTCTCTCTCTCTCTCTCTCTATTGCACGCGCGCTCGCCCCCATTTCTGTCTCCCTGTTTCTCCGGTCTCTCTTTCTCCCTCCCCTTTATGTCCTCTCTCTCTCTCTCTCTCTCTCTCTCTCTCTCTCTCTCTCTCTCTCTCTCTCTCTCTCTCTCTCTCTCTCTCTCTCTCTCTCTCTCTCTCTCTCTCTCTCTCTCTCTCTTCAGTTTCCTAGTTCTAGAGAACGTGATCCCATTTGGGACTAACTGATTAATCTTTCCTTTAGAATTACAAGCTCTTATAGACAGAGCTTTGAAGTGCCTCCGTATTTTAGTTACAGTGAAGAGGAGTGCTCAGTGCTGTATAATTAGCCGTAAAGTGCTATTTAGAATGCTTGGCCTGTGATGAAATGAGCAGACACTGTCTTGTTACAATAGAAATGGCTGTATTTATTGTTTGAAAATACACCCCCCCCCCAACCCACCCACCCAACAACAACAAAAAATGTCGGGTCCAACGTGTAAAACGAAGAGTTAAGGCCTCTGTTACGATTAATTCTATGTCTATCTCTCTCCCTCTCCACCTCTCTCTTTGTGTTTACGAGCGTGAGTGTTCGTTTGACTCTCTGCCGTTTTCTTCCTGTTTTTGACGAGTTTGTTTCGTCTCTAACGATCAAACTCGATCATTATTACTGTCTCCAATCGCTCCTGATACGAACGGTTTTTTTTCTTTCCTTTAGCATTAATCATTGCAAATTCTCACAATAAGCACCAGCATTTCAAACCTCAAAAGGAATGATGATCCATTGGGCATGGGCATGCGCGGGTTCAGGAATGGATAAGAATGGAAAGATACCCCAGTGTATCGCCTTACTGCTCCTGTGACACTGTTGAGCTCGGGAATCTAACACAGAGACATTAGAACCATTGACATGTCCTCGCTTTATAATGACAAGGTTCTAACTCCCTTCCGTCAACTTTTGAGAAATTGCTGATTGAAGTTTGATGTGCTCATAGCTTTTAGAGAGAGATACGTGCAAATTACATATGGAATCCGATTGATACTTCGACACACAGTGGAGTAGGCTTGTAGAAGTAGTGTGTAGTGTGTAACTCTGTTAAGCCAAAAAGTGAAAGTAGAACCTTGTGGTAAGGGTACCATGCGTTGTTCAAGCTTGTTGATTACAACTGACTGACCGATTGATTTTCATTCTGTCATTGCAGGAAAGAACGGTGAAGATTTCATCCACGACACGTCCATTCAACAGAGGGAGCTTTTTTCTTCAGAGGCCACGGACACTTTGCCTATAACGTCGTTACGGTAAGTTGAACCTGACCCTTTGTGTTGTCTCAAACTGTACCTGTACTGTATACTATATTAAGGTTTGTAGCGCCTTAGGTCAAGTCTTTTTTGCCTTGGTTTTGGTATGAAATGTGCATTGTGCAATAGAACAGGATCTCGGGACTCAAGTAAGACTGAAACGAGTCTGTGTCCAGTTGTTTGAAAGGACGCACAACTCTGGAGTCCAAACCCGACGCTGAACAGAACAGACATGTGTCAAGGCGCTACTTGCTTCAGCTATCATGCCGTAGTAAGCTGTGTCCTTGTTCAGTTATAAGTTACATTTTTGGGGTGGGGTGAAGGGGATAAAGAAAGAACGCAGACCTGTTAGTTTCCCCGTAAGTTATTCTATAGTGACTATGGCTGGATGGGAAAGGAGGATTGATGGAGAAAGGGCGCAGTTTCTTTGTTATGTCTGATGGCACAGCACAATCAAAGATTCTCTTGTGTTTCTTTGTGTAAATACTTATGTAACTATACACACTCAGATATATGTTTGTTTCTTTTTGTCTGAATGTGTGTATGGGTTGCAAAATAGGACAGTATTTTGAGGAAAGGTGAGAGGCAAGTAAACGAGGCAAAAAATTGATGTGGTGTCTGCCAAAAGTATGTTGTCAACTTTCATTTTGTCTGCAAAAGTTTCTTGTATTTGTCTCTTACTTTGTTGTCTGCCTGTCTGCCTGTCTTGGTGTACATTGTTTTGTCCGGAAATCTTGCTTTTATCCGAGACACAGAATACCGAGACGAACCATTCCTTCTTTCACTATACATGTATTATGTCCACAAACTGAGCGCGTATAAATACGATACGTACAATCCTGGTTCATTCAATTATTGAAGAGGTGTATTGCGAATTATTGCATTGTTGACATCGATGATACGGGTGCAAGTCGTCGGACAGAACATAACGAATTGATTCGTTTCCGTATCCCGTGTCTCGGGTTTTGTCATCGTTGTCTATTTTAATGTAATATATTGACAGATGTGGCAGTAACAGGCGTGTTTCATTCTCTAGTTCGTTTGTGTTTTGTCTTCCTAGTTAATCCCCCATCGCCCTCACAGTGGCCGAATCCGATGCGTGTTTCATTTGATGGAAAGCGGTATTTTCTCTATTTGGCTTGGACAGTTAGCCTTTCCACGGTGTACAGGCCGTGCCTGTTGTGGTTTTCTGTTAGCCACTTTGATGTCCAGTGTCGGTAACATTCAGAATGCAATGTTTTTTTCATTTAAATATGCTTGGAAACCCTTTTTTTCATTAATGCTCAGAGGTGCCTCTGACAATCATTTGTGATGAGAAAAATGGATCCCTTAGTGTAAACAACATCGTGGAGCCAAACACAGTCTGTGTTCTCTTAATGAGAGCGTTTGTACTGCACATTGGTCACGGACAGGGTTCTTAACAATGACTTAGGGCGCTCAGTTTTCAAATGTTGTGGCTTCAGACATTTCCAGTGTATTCAACCAAAGAACACAATATAGCTCAGGAGTCGGACTTAATTGCATAAGCTGTGTGTTTAATTTGTGAAGTATCCTTACAATGTCTTGTTCATAGTGATGTTGTTGGTCTTCCATCGAAATGCCTGCAAGTGTTCACGCGGATGAATTTGGAAAGTTAAATCTGCTGTAGTTTCTGATGGGGCATATTGAAACTCGCTGAAGCTGATGTTACTAAGTGGTAGGAGATGCAGTACGCAGTGTCTGTGCCTGCCGGAGCCTAGAAAACTGCCCCTTCAGACAACGTTTGTTTTATTGACCAAGATGAGCTCCTGCGTTCACTGTTTGAAAATCTGATTGTTTCCCTTTCTCCTTGTTAAGGAACGGGGTTCGGTTTACAGTGTTGAATAAACAGTTCGACAGTCGAAAATCACAGGCGCTCAAACAACACAGAGCTCTCAAGATGAAACTGATCCATCTACTCTGTATGTACTCATTTCAGGTAATGTGGTTGGACCCTCGGGGCAGCGTTGACGCAGAGCGGTTTAAGGTTTGTTCCTGCGCAATCCTGAGCCTGCACTGCCAGCCTGCAGTGTAAACTAACAGAAAATTGTATTGTGTCGACAGGAATTTGGCTCCTTTTTATTTTGTCAGCCTGCCGTCTTTGAAGGGTGGCTGCGTGTTAGTTACTGCTGTGGTTTTTGCTTCTTGGCGGGGATTGTACCTTCCTGTTGTCTTCTGCTGTCTTTTCCACTTCCGTACAGTTTGTGAGTCTTCAGTCCGGATTTGTTGTCTTGCACGTAGTCTACTAGCTATTGAATGTATGTGTTGGTGTGGCTGTCCTACTGCCTGTGATTTTGTTGTGTCCCCCCCCCCCCCTTTTCTCTTTTTTCCCAATCCGTTCCCAATCCCTCTCATTCATTTTTGCAGATCATTGAGTACTTTGCCTCAGTTTGTCACTGGTCATCTCTCTCTCTCTCTCTTTCTCTGTCTCTGTCTCTCTCTCGCTCTCATTCTCTTTCTCTCTCTTTTTCTCTCTGTCTCTCTCTTTCTCTCTGTCTTTATGTCTCTCTCTTTCTCTTACTCCCTCCCTCCTCTCTGTCATCTGCTCATCGGATTGTTTTGGTGCCCTTCACGCAAACACACTTATAAACGGAGACCTGAAAGTTGTTTTGTTTTACCTAATATTGACCTTGTCTGCTCCCCAGGGGCAAGTGTCACGTGGTCCAGTACACTGACCTCCGGTCAGCCTGCAGCTTTGTGCCCAGTCCTGACCACTTCTTCTACATTCTCGCCTACCGGCCAGACAATAGGAGGCTGGCTACCACACAGGGCGAGATCCGAGTGGGGCCGAGCCATCAGGTCAGTATGCGTCTTTACACCTGTCTGTCTGTAGTCCCTGTACACCTGTCAACCTGCCTGCCTATCTATCATTCTGTGGTGTTGCACATCATCTTTACATCATCTGACAGTCCTTACTGCCCTCCACGCCAGAATGTGTGCATTACTCATGTGTTTCTGAACATTATGTTTTGATTTGTGTTTTTTTGTTGTTGTTATTTTTTTCCACGTGGAACGTTGGAGAAGCTGCATGGTTTTTCGTTCGTCCATTTGCATGCCAGCGGGTGCTACCCTTTGAGGTCCCGATTGTAAAAAGCCTCTACAAATAATTGTTTGTCCAAACGGTGACCATTGTGACGACATAATATATTATTGTGTTCTCCATAGAGACGTACGCAGAAGCTGGTCCGTCCGTCATCAATTACATCACACGCATGCGAGTTCAGAATTGAGGTTGGCTGTTAGGAGTGCTGGGTGCCATACATTTCTCAGTCAGCCTGTAGACTTGGATTCACTCTAGTGTTGAAAACCGATAGTGCATAATATATTCATTATAATCACGTCAGTTTGAAAACGATAGGTAGATTCATGAAAATTGGCGTGTTCTGTTTACTGTAAGCCACACCAGTATCAAACTTTCCGAGAGAAGTTTCATTTGTTTTTTACCTTGTAAACGGCCTATTCTCGGAATGGTAAAACACCAAAAAAGTTCTGAGCGAAAGAAATCTACATAAAAAGATTGGCTAGTGTAGGACAGTATAGGTGCCGAGATGACCACCGTGAGTCATCTACAAAACCCAGCGCATTATTTATTTATTTATTTATTTATTTATTTATTTATTCTAATCTTAAAAACAACAACAACAAAACCAAAAACCAGAAAAGGAAAAGAAAATGCGTTGCTCAGGCCTGTCCATATTTGTTTGTGTAAAAAACTGAAGAGTCTCGGGAGTTCCAACCAATTCATTCTGTCTTAAACAGTCAGCTCAAATGGGTGATGAAATAGCATGCTGAACTGTACAGGTGAAAGCTTGCAAAACGCTTCATCGAAACAATTTCAGAGACGAATGGAAAACGTTTGGCTAATTTCCAAATAGTTTTTCCCCGTCTTCGAAACGGTGCTAGATATGTCTAAGATTTATGTTGCATTTCTTAATTTGCCTTTTATCACCCATCAAGGGGGGCTCAGATGGGATATCGTGCAATTTTTATAGGCCCCTACAGAAATTTCTATCATTATTGAGAATTTGCTGCAATCATCAGGAAACTGACATTTGTTTTAGATCCTGAAAGCTAGTAAAGTTCGACTTTGCTTTTTGTTTATCACAAAAGGAAGTGATCTGCTATTCATTAGCTACAGTTTAACACTTTTCATTTTGTGCCAATACATTTCCTGTAGGAAATAAAGAATCTCATTTGATATATCCCGGAATGCAGGGATAAGAGAGAAATGAAAGGCAAGGGAATGATCATGTTCTTTTTGGAATTTTTAAGCTATGCCATTCTCTCTTTCTCTCTCTCTCTCTCCCCCCCCCCCCCCACCCGAGGCACGAGGTTTACAATGTCAAGCGGAGTTAACTCAGTGCATATTTTGTTTTCTTTACGCAAGATCTAGAAAATGGGGTTCAGTTTTCTGTGTTGTTAAACGGTTAGACCAAATTGTTGATCAAGTTTTTGAGCTGGATCAACAAACTATAGACTTTGGAACAATCAGTTCTCTGCTGAATAATGGGCATTTTGATTTTGGGATTCGACCAATGAAGTACAAATACGAGGTCAGTTTGGTCATTGCTTGTCAGAGATTTACAATTCGCTGACAGTATTTAGTATACACATAGGACCAACTGCATACGCAGTAAGATTGAGACTTGCGGTTATGAAATTTTGCTCACACTTTAGTAACTATTTTCTGAAACGTTGCGCCAAATTTAGTTTGTATAGACCCTTTTCACTTCCGCGTTACGGTTGTTTGCGGGGAGCCGCACGGCTTCGAAAAGCACCGTGTAGGGCAAAAACCTCACCTTGCCTAAGTGATGGCATCTGAATATGTGCACAGTCTAAGCAAAGATGCATTTTTATGCCAGAACCAGCACGTAACGGGTTTGTACAGTTGGGTGCCCAACAAGAGGATGGCATCGTTCGACCGTAGATGTCCACCGCTTCCACCCTACAAGTGGGGCACGCCGCCATTTTGTTTGCAAATCACGTGATATGGAGGACAGTAAATGAAAAGGGTCCATAGGAAGAGTAGGAATACACAGTTGCTGTGGACTTTGTTCAGTGCATGGCGACCTTAGTTTTTGGTTTTCCAACCCCACTTTTTGCTCAGCTGAGAAGTTCGACGTTAGACAATTGCAGCTTTAGCATTATGACGAGGAATTAGACTAAATCGGAACTGTAAAACAGCTTGATAAGTACCACAACGCATTTTAAACAAGTGCCAAAGTCTGCATTTTGTTATAGCTCTTCTGACACACTAAAAGATATCCAGTTTTTCAGAAAATGGAGACAAACAAGAATTAAGAGCCCGGAATGGCATAAATAAAATGTGGGAAACTGTTTTAGCTAGTGCCACGTTTTCGTACCATGTATCCAGGACCCTCCCAGCTTTAACTCACAAACGACCAAAGTTGCTCAAGCTACATAAATGATTTTGGTATCATTTCAGAGAGGAAAAGAAACCATGGCTAATGATACTGTACAAATCGCAGTGTTGTCAGTAAGCGAGAAGCGCCTCGGTTTGGCGTGGCGGCTCACTGGAAAAGATTCTCAGACCAGCTAATTGACCTTTAGTTTAGTTTACATGTGTCTTGAGTAATTAATAATTAAGGGTGTTGAAAAGATGAGATTTTTTAAAAATTAGATAAAGAAAATCCTGCCGCAGATTTGAGGATAAAGGCCAGCCCAATAAAGTGCAAGACAGTGGTGACAGAATGAATAATATTAAGCTGATATACGAAGGGTTCATTATGTGACAAGTGACTTGTGTCACCGTGTTTCATGTCTGCATTATCCAATTCTGTAGAAAACATATAAATAACTGACAGTTTCATTTTGCCTTTTTTGCTCTTTATGATGTGTTCTTATTGAAATGGCCATGAAATTGGCAGGACTGGGGATCTGGTGTTGAAGGCTTAATGGTAACATTGCTTTTGTAAGATGGCCTGTTGTGTATGTCAGTAGTTGTGTGTTGACGCTAATCATGATGTGTTTGTGTGTGTGTGTGTCCCCCAGGCTCGGCTACCAGAATGCAAGCCCGGCACCAGCCCGGCAGACATGCCCGAGAAATGCGAGCACAGGGAGGAGATCCGCTGGCGCCCCAACCGGGTGGTGGACGGCGATTTACTGATGTATCTCAGGGCTGCGAGGTAAGGTGATCACTGTGACAGTCTGTTGTCCCCACGGCCCATCACAGTGTGTGGAAAAAGTGGAGGGGGAAGAGTCTTTCCAGCAGTGTTCATCTCTTTGTGGTGAATGTAGATCAAACTGTCTATCCTTTTTCTGTGGGCTCGTAAAAGATAGTGTGTATCGGAGATCCAAAATATAGGGGGGGGGGGTGTAGGTGACCCAATTATAAGACTACATTGGTCTGAACGTGTTTTTACTGCTGTCATTGACATCAATGTTTGTGTTCCAATTTGCCACAGTAAAGAACATTATTTCGCTCTTACTAACACCACAGTACTTGTGAAAAAGTGGTCAGCTAAAAATATCGCTTGTCCCCCCGCTCTCATTCTCTTTCTCTTTCTCTCTCTCTCTCTCTCTCTCTCTCTCTCTCTCTCTCTCTCTCTCTCTCTCTCTCTCTCTCTCTCTCTCCCCCGTCCTTCTTCTCTCCCACTCGACCCCCCCCCCCCTGAAGCTATCTATTGCCCAACTACACAGATTCACTTTCAGCCTTATTGAATCTCCATTGGCCCTGCTAACAGTTATCCACTTAGTCGGCCCATTTCTAGTCCATCCATGGCCATCTCCCCACATCCCAGCCCGGGCCATAATCTGATCACTTTGTGGCCACTATCGTACTGCCTGTCAAATCACATTCTCATCCCAGTGGCCACCCAGACAATTCCCCCTCCATTCTTTTTTTTCTCTCTTCTTCCTTTTGGTTCCAGCGTTTCTTTTGCGATTCCATGGTTAACCCAGTAATTTGATCAATGTCTGCAGCTAACAGAGAATGGAGTGCTTGTCCTCTGTTCTCTGGAAAGTTTGGAAAATGGGGTATCGATATCCTCTTGCTGGTCGTAAAAATAGGAATTCGAGTGTAATTGCTTAGACAGAAATCGGGGAGAAAAATAATGTCTTTTTTTGTGATTGGGGGAAGATCAGTGGTGATGTCGTATCTTATTGTTCTTGCAGTTTTTCTACGTCGTCGATACCCAGTTACATAAGAATATAATAAATGTGTAGACTTGGCAGGACGGAGATTTTTATAAGCACATTGTGAGCCTGGTTTGTCCTGCCCTGACATGACATCCAAGTTATAGAAGTATTTTAATAATGGACATTGGTCATTGTTATTGTTGTGATTTTCACTTCTCATCCCACTCACAGTTCCTCCCTCTGAATTTTGACCAGTGCGTCCTGCTATCCACGCACCTTTCTGTCAAGTCTTCTTTCTCTGTCTCTCTGTCTCTCTGTCTCTCTCTCTCTCTCTCTCTCTCTCTCTATATATATATATATATATATATATATATCCCCCCCGCCTTCATCTCTCTCTTTCTCTCTCTCTATATATATATATATCCCCCCCCCCCCGCCTTCATCTCTCTCTCTCTATATATATATATATATATCCCCCCCCCCCCGCCTTCATCTCTCTCTCTCTATATATATATATATATATATATATATATATATATATATCCCCCCCCGCCTTCATCTCTCTCTTTCTCTCTCTCTCTCTCTCTCTCTCTCTCTCTCTCTCTCTCTCCTCCGCCCCCCTGCCTCTCTGTAGGTATGTGTGTATATCTCTGTGCCTGCCTGACTGTCGGTGTCTACAAAGATTCCAGAGTTACTTATACATTTGACACTATGACCTTACAGGAGTATAGCAGCGTTCGCTGGCATGTGTGGCGGTACCACAGAGGACCGCTGTGAGGCAGAAGCTATGGACGAGACCACAGTCAACGCATTGGATACGGTAAGTACATCTGTGTGTCGCATGTGTTCTATGATACGTGTTACTATAGGAATCAGTGTCATTTGATCGACGCTGCCAAATGATACTGGGTTCATCCTCCGAATCAGTCATTTTATTATATTTCAAATCTCAGCGCAATGCGTCCAACAATTTCACTATTTTGTCACGAAGAAAATCGTCTCACTAATGTGCTGCCTTACTGGGATCTTGTCTCCATATTTCAGTATTCCAAGACATCACATCTAAGAAATATGTTGTCGGGTATTTTCCACATTGTTGTTTGTGCTTTCTTGCCCTTTCGAGAAAGTGTGGACTGAAAGTTTGAAACGTTGTGTAAATTCAGGGGTTTGTTCAGTACACTTCAAATTCGAAACGTGCATAAAGACGCACAAGAAAAATACACCTATATGACACTTATACATAGTAAAATTAGGAGTGAGAGAATCACTTTCATGACACAACGTCAAACCAACAAAATGTCGCATACAACAATATTATGGCAAATACCCCTCGATGTGTTCTGAAGTATATTTTGAATGAATGTCTGGTTTTAGGGATCTGTTCATGGCCATTTTTCCCCTCTCGAAATTTGATTCCGAAGAATACAGACTGAGAATCCATACTTCAAAGTTTGCAGGCACGAATACATCAACATTGAATCAAAGCCTCACACGTGAGCTCATGTGGGTGTGTGATGTATTCCAAACCTTTACACCCAATAGTCTGAGAGTGAGTAATTCCATATAACCTTTTGTGCATGTGGTGGGGGCTGGCTTGCATTAGCGGCGCCGGGGAGATAGGACAGGCTGACAAAACAGTAGTCAAGTAGCTCACATTTCCCAGTTCCTAACAAGTCAAGATCTGTGTACGTACACGAGGCTTGGGTTGGGTTGGAACAGTGGTTCTTGACCCGGGGTGGAAGGGGGAGGGGGCGAAGAAACTCCGCTTTGACTTTTTCTTTTTTGTGTGTGAGAGAGAGAGAGAGAGAGTGTGTAAATATAAGTGAATGAGTTGTGAGGGGGATAGGATGGAGGTACAGAGAGAGGAGTGTGTGTGCGTGTACTGTGAGAGAGAGGAGAGGGAGGCACACAGAGAGAGAGAGAGAGAGAGATTGTGTGTGTATGTGTTTGTGTATGTGAGAGAGAGAAAGAATACCCAGGCCGTTAAATTATGCCAATTATAATATTTGTATATAAATGTTATTTACACAATGCTTGGCCATGCACAGGGGCTGTAAAACAAGGCACTGTAACTGAATTAAACCATGTTTCACCTGTAGTGGTGTGTCGTTCCTACCCGCCTCCTCATCCCAATGACAAGGGCTAGTTCCTTGGATCAGTTTTCAGTTCAATATTTGCCGTAAACGGCAGAATTCTTTTCAACTGTACATTTCATAAATCCAAGGCATACTCCTCTGTGATCAATAAAGAATAGCCTTATCACACTGATGCAATAGTTTAGCATAGCTTAGCTTAATTTTGCTAAGTTTGAGTAAATGGGACGGAATGTTGTTTTGTCTATGCATGTTTTACGAACAGTGAAGTCCGCTCAGTCAAGGCTGATTGACCAATGAATCGCTACAGCTTGCCCTACAAAATGTAAATGGTGAATGTGTCGAATGCAAAGGGGGAAGATGTCGTGTTATCGTGCAAAGGTACAGTACAATGTAGAGCTGTGTGAGACAGGGAGAACGCAGACAAGTTCAGTACAATGTAGAGCGGCTGTGAGACAGGGAGAACGCAGACAAGTTCACTACAATGTAGATCTGTGTGAGACAGGCAGAACGCAGACAAGTTCAATACAATGTAGAGCTGTATGAGACAGGGAGAACGCAGACAAGTTCAGTACAATGTAGAGCTGTATGAGACAGGGAGAACGCAGACAAGTTCAATACAATGTAGAGCTGTGTGAGACAGGGAGAACGCAGACAAGTTCAATACAAGGTAGAGCGGCTGTGAGACAGGGAGAACGCAGACAAGTTCAGTACAATGTAGAGCTGTGTGAGACAGGGAGAACGCAGACAAGTTCAATACAATGTAGAGCTGTATGAGACAGGGAGAACGCAGACAAGTTCAGTACAATGTAGAGCTGTGTGAGGCAGGGAGAACGCAGACAAGTTCAATACAGGGTAGAGCGGCTGTGAGACAGGGAGAACGCAGACAAGTTCAGTACAATGTAGAACGGCTGTGAGACAGGGAGAGTACAGACAAGTTTAGTACAATGTAGAGCTGTGTGAGACAGGGAGAACAGAGACAAGTTCAGTACAATGTAGAGCCGTGTGAGACAGGGAGAAAACAGACACGTTCAGTACAATGTAGAGCTGCATGCGGAGATAGGGAGAACACAAGACACATTCAGTACAATATAGAGCTGTGTGAGACAGGGAGAACACAGGCAAGTTCAGTACAGTGTAGAGCTGTATGAGACAGGGAGAACGCAGGCAAGTTCAGTACAGTGTAGAGCTGTGTGAGACAGGGAGAACACAGGCAAGTTCAGTACAGTGTAGAGCTGTATGAGACAGGGAGAACGCAGACAAGTTCAGTACAGTGTAGAGCTGTATGAGACAGGGAGAACGCAGACAAGTTCAGTACAGTGTAGAGCTGTATGAGACAGGGAGAACGCAGACAAGTTCAGTACAGTGTAGAGCTGTGTGAGACAGGAAGGACACAGATAAGTTCAGTACGATGTAGAGCTGTGTGAGATGAAGAAAACAGACAGACAAACAAACAACAATACAGCAATAGAATTTTTCCACCAGGCTCTGTAGGGAACCAAGATGAGAGCCCTGGCATATTAGTCGTGCAAACGCACTAGTTAGTGATGCGCAATGTTGTATTCAACATCTGAAGAAGAAAAAAAACAACACGTTTTTTCATCATTATTGGCCTTTCATCTGCACAAGTGCCTTCCTCACATGCAGATACTGCAACAGAACCTGCCTATGTACTATAGGTGGCATTAGCCATGAGCGAAGCTGGAGGAGGAAGAACGACAAGATCAAGGTGCTTGAACTGTCTGTCAAGACCTAAAAGAGCCAATATTCATCATTTATTCTGTACTGTATAGCCCCGCTTCTTCGGCAAAGTAGAAATGGTTCAGAGTACGAATTAATTACTGAATGACTCATTCACAACAGCTGAGATAAGAGTCATTTTATTAGCCCATTAACAAAATTCATTTTCACTGATGGTTCAAGGACACATACATGATACACGCGTCTTACGTATCATTGCATGAACATGTCATAACTCAGTATCAGACATGGCACAGGAAGTACTAATTATTGTATTAATTACGTGACCTTCGTGCGCGGATAGAAGATTGTATGTGCTACTATAGACAGCGAGAACACGGTCTTTGCATTGTAAAACATATTTTGCTTTTAAAATGCTGTCCCATTATTGTGTGTGATCCATGACTTGGCTGGCCAGGCCACAGTTTTTTAAATGTTACACAGAACATAATTATGAAAAGAATGTTAGTCATCTGCGGGCTTCAGTTGCAACTTCACAGTGTCGTGTAACTGAGACAGTCGTGCAGTTGAGACAGACATTTAGTTCAGTTTGAAGTGAATTATTTCATTTTGGAACACTGTTTTTGGAATTTTGAATGTTCCAAACACGCAAAAAAAAAAAAACCCCCAAAAAACGGGACATTCCACGTAATAAGTTACCTAACGGGACATTCCACGTAATAAGTTACCTAACGGGACATTCCACGTAATAAGTTACCTAACGGGACATTCCACGTAATAAGTTACCTAACGGGACATTCCACGTAATAAGTTACCTAAGAGACATTTTTCAAATCATGCCGGGGGGGGGGATTAATGTGTGTGTTGTAAAAGGTTGTAATAAAATTAACATTTATGGTTAGCATTATCTTACTTGCGCGATCATGTGACCTGGCGACCATCTTGGAAAAGAGCACATGTTAACAACCTCCCATCGGTTACCAAGATTATGTCCCATCCATTACTCAAACTAATTGCCCCAGTATGGTTAAAAGTAAAACTTGATTATTATAATTTTTCTGTATGCTCAAATGCATTTTTTGAATGTAGAAAAACATTGTTCTCAAATCGTGTTGGTTTGGTTTCACAAATTTTGCAGTTTCATTTTGCTATGTAAAAAACGTGGCATTTTTTCTGTCCCATCAGTTACCAACGAAAATGAAGGCAATTGAATGGACTTATCTTAATTTTTATTATTTCAAACACATTTTTATCATTATTTTCTTTACCATTTTTTTTTTTTTTTTGGAGGACTGATCAATCGATTTTGAAATAAATGGTTGGTTATATTGTATCTAGTGGCCTTTTCTTTCTTAAAAAGTATTGTCTGAACATCTCGTCAGTTTCCGTGGAATGTCCCTAACTATAACAAAATAAATGACGCGGGCGAAAAGGATGGTGGTCTCAGAGTCACTGGCGAAAGCCAATCTATCCCATTTACACAACCCCCCCCCCCCCCCCCCCGTTCTATTGTATCTTTAATGTCCCGGTAGAATTGCATCAACAATAAACAGGGATCAAACGTGAACAAAGTACCAAAGGATTATAAAACAGCAACATTAAGCAACATCGCTGACATCCAGCCTATAAAACCCTTTTTCACGTGATCCAGTGGGTATTCTGACTGGCAGTCATAAACCAACATACATGGTGTCATTTTCTTTTCTTTTCTTTTGTATGTGTGATGGGCGACAGCTTGTGGCTTGTGGTTTATTACGCTAGATAGAGAAATGGCTTTGCAGTTCAGCAGCTTCTGCGCGAGCTCTGCTGAGGGCGTCAAATTTAGCGTGCTGCTCACAATCATAATCTATAACATAACCCGGAATTAATTACAGAGAGCTTTCATGTTCGTGGCGAAATAGAACTAGTCTTTAATGAGGCAGAAAGCTGAAAGAAAGCCAAGGGGTTAGTGAAAAGAACTGTAATCTTTGTAATGTTTCAAGACATGAAATTGTGCGTGATAGATCTACTTACGTAAATTATGATATATCGCCGAAGAAATTGAGAATGCGATCAGATCACGGCTGGAACGAACCAGAACAAACCTTAGATAGGGACTTACAAGGTTTTTCAAACCAACCGAGTATCTGTAAAGTTTAATGTAATCATGTCAAATGATGCAGAACATGCATAATTACGCGTTCAGTGAACGGAAAGTAAAAAAAAATATATATATATATATATAAAAGTGATATATAACAATTTACTGTAGTGCCGAATAGGGACGAGTGACAACTTTTCCAACGAATAAGTTATTGTTCCAGAACATCTTTCTTTGATTTCTTTTTATCTAAATCTAGATCTATATTTAAAAAATAAATGACACAACACAAAGTCAGAATGGGCCATTGAATCCCAATCTATGGCTGAAGAATGCTGAAGAACAGTATTCAATTGGCATAATGCGGGCCTGGGTGAGAAAATCTCTGTGGTCGGAGTGAAACAGACGAAAAACTTCGTAACTCAGAGGAATCAAATCTACTTCAAAGTGCTTATTATAATATTTATGTGGTATTGCCATTAAAGAAGCTTAACCATTGACAGATAAATTGTTTCTCGAACGTTTTTTCTTCTGCAAAACTGATGACCATGGAAAGACCTATAACATGATTATGGTGGCTTTTTGTTGACTAAGTTATTGATGAATACACTGAATGATTAATTTCAAGGCTGATTACTCTTTCAACAAGCAATAAAAGCCAAGCAAATTATTCATTGGTTTCCAGTTGGAAAAGGGATGGTATATTCATCTCACTCACTCACTCTCTCACTCACTCACTCACTCACTCACTCACTCAATTACTCTCTTACTCATTCACTCACTCACTCACTCACTCACTCACTCACTCACTCACTCACTCTCCTTTACACGTACACACACCACTCTTACGTAAGAAAGCACTTAGCTCCTGTTCTTTACACATCAACCGAATACCTATTCCCCTGTATAAATGTAGATCTATACCTTTTCTCAGCGGCTTTCTTTGAGAAACATTATACTTCAATAATATAACAGTTTCAACGTGAGCCCCCAGCAGCTGTGGTGATCATAGGTTGCGTGAGCCGCCAAACTCTCCGTCTTTTGCTGTCTGAGATTGGCCAGCCAAGACCGGTAGGCTACTGCGATTGCCACGTATCGTTTGTCTGTGACGTCTCCTGATCGCGCAGCACGGCAGTCATGTGACATTCAATTGATTGTGTATGTGGCAGATTGTGGATAGATGTGTGGTAGAGGGTGTTTTTTTGGCTATCTATCTATCTATCTATCTATCTGTCTGTCTATTTATCTGTCTGTCTGCCTGTCTGTCTATCTATCTATCTATCTATCTGTCTGTCTGTCTGTCTGTCTGTCTGTCTGTCAATCAATCAATCTATCTATTTTCTGCCTGCCTACCTAAACGTCTGTCTTTACCTCTCTACCTTTGCCACTACGTTTTGTGGACCTGGCCTCCAAAACGTGCGCACACCAGTCTGTCTACCTACCTGCCCACACGCAATTTGTTAGCCATAATCCTCGTGCGCCTGCCCGCCGGTGCGTAACTCCAAATTTGTCAGATATTGATTGTTGCCACATCTATGAATGCCACCTGACACAAAAAAGCAGACATCAAAACCCCCGCCAGTTTCAGGGTGCGATACAAAACTGGTATCCATCCAGGACATGAAAGAAACAAAACAATTGTTATTCTGTTGTACATTTCTGCTCCCGCCACCACAACCGCGACATTTAAAGGTTGGACAGAAACGCGCGCGAAAGTTTTTAAATGTCAATTGAACGTGCAATAAGAGGATTTAATAACTTGTCAGTACCTGAAGAGTGTCCTCAGGCAGAGTTTTTGTTTGTTATTTCCTCTTTTTCATTTATTTTCCGAAATATTTTTGACACGTTTTTCTAACATAGAATGATGCTTATTGCAATATTCGATGGAACTGCAGTTTAGAAATATAGAATAACGAAGCTTGTTGAGAATGCTCTTGTTTTAAAGTCCTTGGGTTTTTCTGTTGTAAAATCGGCATCATTCAGACTAATTGGTACTGGGATGATTACATTGCTGTCACTATCGTGCTGGCTCTCGAATGTTCAGTCTGCCACTGATTGATTTTATTTGAATTTTATTATTTTATCCGTCTGTTCCGCGTGCAAATTTAAAATTGACACGTCCTCTGGTTTGCCAGGTTGGCTTTTTCAATACTAAAGTCCTCAAATATGGCCCTTATTGTACCACGAACTAGAGGTGGGGTTTTTTTTGCCTCCTCTGTTTAAGTTCTGTAATAAGATTCTGATTTGTTCTTTTTATTTGACACTTGAATCGTCGGCAGCGACAGATGAGTTTGTTCTTGTTGTTGTTTTTAAGCCTCCATTGATTGTTTTCTGGGTTTTGTTTCCAGCGTTTCAACTGATGTTAATCTTTGATAACACAGTGATGACCGTGGCAACAATAATAATAAAAAAATAATTAATTATTAATCATTTTACTTTGGCTGATTATAACTGGGATAACTTACTGTGGTTTGAGGTCTTTATTTTAGGAGGATCCGCTGCTCTCGGCATTTTATACACCTCACTGCCCTTGGTTTTGTTTGTCTTTTCGTGTCTTTCTTCTTCTGTTCTTTCTTGTCTCTGGCTTTTCATCTGCCAAGTCTTCAGCCGGGGACAAGGTGGTCTAGAGGCAAGGTGCTCGCCTCTCATGCCAAGGGTCCCGGGTTCTAAACCCGGGCAGTGCAGGCATGTTGGAAAGTGGATTTTTCTCATATTTTCAAGTCCCTGGTCCTGTTGGGGGGTAGGATCGAGTAGTTCTTGGAAAGTGGATTTTTCTCATATTTTCAAGTGCCTGGTCCTATTGGGGGGTAGGATCGAGTACCTAGTCTTCTCGGATAAGGACGAAAAAATTCGGAGGGCCCGTGTGCACGTTGCGCACGTTAAAGATACCTTGGCAGTTGGAAATCGTAAAGAGCAGGCCGAAAGGCCGCTGTCCGGGCAAAATTGAAATTAATAGATTAAAATTTATCCATATCATCTCCCCCCCCTCTCTCTCCCCCCCCCCCCCCCCCCGCCAGAACAAGAAATAATAAAACAAGTAAAGTGAGGTGTAAATGCCAAGGGCAGCGAACCTCCTAAAATAAAGATCTCAAATCAATCAAGTCTTCAGCCTCCTCTTCTCTCCTTCTTCTTCTTCTTCTGCCGTGTCTTTTTCTTCCTTTTCATCACTTTTTCCTTGTTGTTCTTCTGCTGCTTCTTATCCTTCTTCATTTTAGCCCCCCCTCTCCTCCTCCCCCCCCCCCCCCCCCCAGGGGCTGTTTGGTCTGTGGCTTTGGAGTCAGATATGGGTAGAGAGGAAAGAGTTCCTACTGGGTTTGGTTTTTGGGTGGATGTGGTGGGGGGGGGGGGTATGGGTGGGTTTTGTCCAGCTTTGTGTTTCTTTGTCCGTCAGTATTGGCCCAGTGTGTCTGCGTTACGTATTAATTATATCAGCTGAAGCGGTGACTTTTTTGAGGATGTTTTCATAGTGTCAGGGTCAAATATGATGAAGGTGATAAAGATGGGGATGATGATGATGATCATGTTGAAGATGATTATGATCATGTTGATGGTGATAATGATGCTCATGTTGGCGATGATGATGAGAATGACGATGATGATCATGATGATGACACGAATGATATTTTCACAAACCCGTCAAGTTCGCACACAACCACGGAAGTTTGTCGTCAGACAGGCACAGGAGAGACTGCGGGTACGGGATGTACGCAGTGCAGGCCTGTAATTGCGGCAATTTCCTCTCGTCCGATTGAAAAAACAAAACTTTCTGAGCAGCACAAATTATCGCAATTAAGAAAATAATTTCCCAGGGAAAACGAGCTCTCTTCATTGGCCACCTCACCTGTTCTCATTTTCTTGTACCCGTCATTACCCAAGTACTGAAAGTCCATACCTTATTTGAATCGTGGCCAGGCTGAGTTCTAAACCATGTTATCTGGAAGGTATCCAGTGCAAGGAATGGACCCATTTTTAGTTGTTATATATGGGGATTTAGTAAAGGAAATTGCATGAAGTTCAACTGCTGCAATTTTTTTGTCAGAAAATTGCACATCACAGTGTCAAGTCTTGGTAATTTCCCTCAATTTAGGTGATTTTCTGTCTCAGAATGTGAACAATTTTTTTGTCTTGCCAAGGTGATTATCCTAAATCTTTCCTTTGAGCCAGAAGCATCCCTGGGGCGGGGGAAAGAGAAGAGAGACGTTGCTTATAAGACGTTCTTGTTGGTTGTGAAATTAGATAATTAAGATATCCTCACGATCTTAGCAAGTTGCACTTTCCAGAACAAGGCCACGGATGCCAGGAGTTTCTAGCATGGATCTGTGGTAACTGTGCTGTCAAAATCTAACATTTGTCGTCTTATGTTCCAGTTTCTTGCGATCCAATTTTAGAACATAGTACCGAATGTTCTGCATTTTGGGTCTCTATCCAATTACTAACAAATATTTTTTGTGATAAATGTCAACATGAATAATAGTTTGCGTAGGTAGGTTTAGTTTTGTTAAGTTCGTGAGGACCGATTTTTAAATCGAGTTTTTTGCAATGACAATGTAGGATTTATGGCTAAGAGAATCAATATCGGGTTGGTACATTTTTCCTGTCTGTCGGTCATTCTGTCTGTTTCTCTCTGTCAGTCTGTCTGTCTTCCTCACCGTCTTCTTGTTCTCCTCCCTTCTCGTTCTCCTCCTTCTTTTCTTCTGTCTGTCTATCTGTCTTTCTGTCTGTCTGTCTCTCCCTCTCTCTCTCTGTCTCTCTGTCTCTCCCTCTCCCCGCCCCCCCCCTTCCACACCCCATCCCCACACCTTAAGAGAAAGTGTTATCACCTACATTCCCTGTGAGCAGCACTTTGTGAGCCAGCTATCCGCTAAGCCATTATCAGAGGAAGAGATGCTTTGGGAGCCTGGGGAATAAAACTTTTACACGGCCTGTACCCCTGACCAAACTGATTCCAGATGGTGTAGGTAAGGATAGATTTTAGCCTGGACTACTCTAGACCAAGGCGCGCTAATCTAGGCCTGGGCACAGACTAATAAATAACCAGACTGGAAACACAAGCTTCGGGCTGTGTCGTTTTTTACGGAAGTTAATGAGATGCGGCCGCATAACCAACGTGGCCGCCGCTCGGGAAATTCCGATTTTAGTTCTATCTGCAGTAGAAATTTCTTTTTATTTGTCAAGATTGGTTGTACATGTATTGATAATGCATTGTCTTGCCTATCCTTTCATTTTATTGTCTACAGCTGCCTTTTTTTTATTGTTATAAATTATGACCGTCTGGACTTTTAACGACCGCTGCATTGTAACTGTGCTGAAGCGTCGGTCGCAACCGTAAACCTAATGTGGCGGATGGTTCATGACCTTTCGCTGTTTTGTGACGTCACACAATGGGATCATCCAGTCTGTTTAATTTATTAGTCTGTGGGCCTGGGTAAACAGCCAGAGCATATTGCAGTTCAGGGGGCGTGAAATTATGTCGGCTGGGATGGAAGTGGGAGGTCTGACGCCTGGACTTTTACACTAAAGAAGCGATGGACATGGTTATATTGATTGGTCGGGGTGAAATAACTATGGTACATGTATTTGTTAAGTTCATTCATTCATTCATTTATTCATTTTGACAACTGTAAGAACCAGGATGCCTGTCTTTTATGTGGCAAAGGAGACAATTTGTATCACATCAGTGATTCCTTGGGCCGAACGAAATTTCCAGACTAATCTAATCGTCAAAGGTCCCCTTCTGTTATAGTTCTTTTGACTTTGGAGAGACAGTTCTCTCTCTTCCTCCTATCTCTGTCTGTCTGCCTGTCTCTGTCTGTCTCTGTCTGTCTGTCTCTCTGTTGTCTGTCCGTCTGTCTGTCTCTATCTCTCTCTCTCCCTCTTATCTCTGTTTGTCTGCCTGGCTGTCTGTCTGTCCCTCTCTCTCTCTCTCTCGTGCGCGCTTACACACATGCCCTGGATGGGGTGCGCAGACACAAATTATGCACACACACACACTTGTTTTGGACATTGAAGAATTCAGATGAAATGGTGTGGAAGATTGTAGTCTCAGTTTAACGGTCGGTAGGAAAATTCAGTAATTTCTCAGACACAATCTACGCACTCTTTCAACCCTTTGTAACACCATTCATCATCGTTCTGACAACACAAAAAATATCACAGACTTGTTCTGTGTAGACAGCTTCAGTTTTGTTTCTCTTTTTAAATGACGTTGAAATTGTGTACAAGTGATAAATTAGCCCTCTCGCAAGTCTCATTATTTTAGTGGGGGAAAATACCGGACTTGAGAGGTGTCTCGACATCATAATGGCATGTGCACTCAACACAGAATCTTGATTAACGGGCTTTCCATAAGTTCAAGGGCCACGCAATGATGGACGATATTGGGTCGCTATGGAAATCCATGTCAGCCATGTTCCATCATCCCGAATAATCGTAATTTATCACGTCCCTCTGTTGAGACATCGGACCTGCAATATTTGGCATCCTCTTGTTGTGCGATGTCGCTCTGGGGACCAGACTGCATCTTTGCAGCGTTGTGCTGATAGCCTTCTGTGTAATTTACAGCATATTAAAACCCCACAACGTAGCAGTCTTGGTTAGAAACATTACACGCGCACGTGCTTGAGAGGGAAAATGAGTTAAATGATGGAGCGGCACTCCATCCCGTCACTTCTCACCCTGCTTCTTGAAAGAAGACGAAAGTATTAAAAAATAATAATAATAATAAAAAACGGAAAGAAAAAGAAAACTGGAAGTAGTGCTAGTATCCCATGCATCCCATTGAAAGATCCCCTGTGTTTCTCAACCTTTTATGTCGCATGCCCCACTTCAATTTTCCACACGCACAAAACGAGCTGGCGCTCCACCATGATCAGACAAAGTAAGTACACAGTGTGTACACAGAGGTTTAAAAAAGTATTTATATATTCAGTATGTATACATTCAAAAGAAGGTTTAACTAAAAACTGTTGTTTTTTTTCAAGTTTTATTCCCTCATTTCTTACTTCAATGGGAGCCCTGCCTTTGTCGTGACGTTTACCGTCGAATTTCTCAGTTTCGCAGAAAGCGGAATTAGAACCAACAAGAACTAATGTCGAGAGAAGATAAACCATTCCCGATGCTATGCTAAAAGAGAAACTGAAAACCCTTAGTTTATCGTGTAAAGATTGCATGAGTTTCAAGCCTCTCGACAACTGATGTGGAATGAAAGACACCAGAATGCTCTTTGACTGTCCTGTTGCTATCGGATGCATGTTTTAAAAAATGTGTTGCCAGCCACGTTATCCCGCAGCTGTCACCTGCTGATTAGATACGTCCAAATTAGGTTGTGAGCGAATATCTGTGCGTGTCAGATACCGAAGCTGGTATTTATTATATTTGAATTGTTTAACAGCATTTTTTAAACGGGCACTTTTTTCCCTTTTATCTAGATGAATTATCTGGGGGGGCCCACCCAACTATGCCACTCCTTTTATACCAACTTCCCCATAGCCGTGGCTTTTCCCTGTTTGGTAACCGGCATCCTATTCATTTTATAGTTTTAACCTGCTTCCTCCACTGTACCAGGGGTGACGTAGCAGAAAATAAACAATGAAATAATTATCGAAAATGAAGTTTGCTAGGCTCGGTGCCGTGTACATGGATTCATACAATGACATTATCGTGGGTGCGATTCCTGCTTTTTCCGGTTCGGTACCACTGCCGTATAACTCTCGGGAGTCTGTGAATGGATTTAATGGATTTCCAGCTTTAATACTGCGAATGAATAGGCTGGGGCTTTCAAGCATGAGAATGACGTGCAGCTATCTATGCTGCGTTGAAATCACATTGCTTTTTTCCTCCTTCTCTTCTTCTTCTTCTTCTTCTTCTTTTCTTCTATTGTTTTGTTGCTGTTGCTGTTTCTACCCCGCTGTGGGTTTTATTTGTGTGAATTCCAATGAATTGCTTTGATTGTTAATGTCTTCACCACAGTATTGGCATTCCTTTTAACCTTCTATAGCTCGAGGTGCCGCATAATATGAAACAGTAATCAGATACAGAAATCTGCCCCTATGGGAACTAGCAGTGCCTTGCAGGGCCTCACACATTTCTTTCCGCTGTCAAAAAGATTTACATAAGCACTCAAAAATTGATTCTGGAGAACACGGTGGCGTTGAAACTTCATGTAAAATACAGTTCAGACGTTTGACATGAATTTTGTCACAGCCCCGGTTCTAGAGGGCAACCAGCGAAATGCATGAATTTATGATCTTAAACCAATATTTTGGTCGTTTGCCCATAGCCTTTTCTTTCCGGCCTCCCAAACCCCTCTCATCTTTTTCATTCCTATCATATTAATTGGTGACTCGCTGCGTCAAAGTACTCCCTTTTCTTCCTCCCTCTCTTTCATTCTCAGTCAGATTTACATACTACATTCTTTGTCTCTCTCTCTCTCTCTCTCTCTCTCTGTCTCTCTCTGTCTCTCTCTCCCTCTCTCTCTCTCTCTCTCTCTCTCTCTCTCTCATCCCTAGGAATTCGGAGGCGGAGAGAGAAAGGGGGTGGGGGAAACAATCTTTCCAAACTGTCAAGACATTTTAGCGAGGCATCAACCAGCTGCTAATTATCACAGCAAACAACTTTGTGATCGCTCCATTGCCAAATTAAAGATAAAAGAGCCAGGAAACATCTCCGCCTTCATCATCCGGCCAATCTCTAAAGCGATAGCGTAATTGGAGCTTTCATCCCATTGTAGCATGGCAAAAGACATGCCAGGTTTTTGAGCTGTTCTCGCTTTTGTTGGCAAGGAGAGTACAGGGGAAAAATCCTTCAGCAAATAAATAGATAAATAAATTAAGTCTCAAGGTAAGAATTTGGAATATCAAAATCGGGGTAGGAAAGGTAAAGAGAAGGCAGTTAAGAAAGAGTTAATGGGAAATCCAGTTTTACTGCAATGCGTTGATTTTCTTCAGAAGAAAAAAAACCCACTATTAACCGTTTAACCGCCGATGCGGCATATTATGTTGCGATTCATGAAAGTTGTTGTTAATTTTGTAGATCTCATGAGTGCGGTCATTTCCAGTACTGATTGTGAGTATTTGAATCACTCTCATTATCTCGATCCAGTTTGTGCTTTTTGGTCTAGTGATATGGTAAAAAATGTGCAGGTTTTCGCCAATTATGTTTTGTCTATGTTGAGGATTTTCCCGACATCTTTTGAGAATCTTGATATCAGAACTTAAATGTCTTTTTATATGCGGCGGTGTTCGATAACTTCCCATCTAGCCATATTATCTAGTGAGAAAGGCCCTCAACATAATCATGAAAGGCTTTTTAGCCCCTGAGCCTTAACTTTTGCGAATAGAAAGACGTAAAGGTGTTCGTGGGCATATTTTAAAAGGTCTTGAAGTTCGCTACATTTTTAGTACTTTCGTTGATTTTGAGTCACAACTGAGCTGAACCGAAGAAAGTGTTCCGACGTTTTGAGCCGGAAAAAAAGAAGAGGCGCATTTTCTTCTAGTAGAATTAAAAAGTATGACAGGAAATTTCGTTCTGTGTCTCAATTTACACAGTGGTGATGGAAACTCAACTTTAAAAATCACATCTGTGTATTCTCCGAGTCAGCGGGGAACTAGTATTATTAAAAATGTCCCAGTATACGACCTCAGAACACCAGTTCAAAAAGGGTTAAAAATTTGTAGTTTTGCGTTTTGCAAAGGGTTAAATCTCTTCTTTTTGGGGGTGGGAAGAAGGGTGTCTCTGGTCTGTTTTATCTGTTTTGTCGTGTTCTGTTTTAAAGATGAGCATAGTTGATGATTGTGCCTGCCCCATGCAATGTGGTTTCCAGTAGCAAGCAGTTTTTGAAGAAACCGTTTATTGCTTACTTGATGAAACTGATGACTTTACTGTTATCTATTTTAGGGGGGAGCTTGGCGTTTTATTATCTTATTTCAGTCTGCACTGCATACTTCAAGGAGTTGACTCTACCACTTGTAGAAAAGTTAAAACTTTACCACACAGTGTACAGTTTATCGTACATACAAGTTAAAATATTGAGATTTGCTCATGAACTGATGAAGGAATGTCCATTTTTCTGCATTCGATTGAAATATTTGGCTTGAAATCGTCCTAGAAATATTTTATCTTGGGTTTTTTAAAGGGGTATAAAAATTTGACCTGAAGCCCGAGGTCGCCAGAACCACATGTGTGTAAATGGTTGCTCAAATAGATGTTAGCTGGAGAAAGAAAGTCTGCATCGGTGTGTCTGCTTATCTGTGCACTCTCAAATTCATTCCAAGCCTGATTTTTTTTTTTTTTGCCCCTGCATTGTTTGGGCAGAAGGCAAATCCTGCTCATTAGTGAGAATGTTTAAAACACAGACCGCACGATAAACTGTAAATAAAGCATTCCGTCATTATCAGGGCACATCTGGAAAGCCAAAGCAACTCGCTGACTCTCTCTAATCTAATTGTAAACGCTTCACAGAACGCTCGCGTTTTATTGGATACATCATTTATATTTCAGGGCTTGTGTTTCACAAAGAGCGATAACTCTACACTGATAAGGGGGAGGCTAAAAATGTGCTTAAGAAAAATAATTTAAAAATTAAGAGACGTTCCCATATGTTGCAAGCATGTCTGTCTTCGTCTGCTTGAGACGCAATGTATGGAAAGCGCAGGTGATTTATTTACATACATTTTATTTTTGCTCGTATAAGATAATATAGCGTGTTCGTGGTGTTCGCGCTTAGCAATCCTGAACGTAGCGGAATATAGAAGTGAACCGTTCAGTCGATCTGAGGTTCTTCATAAGAATGTTGGGCTGTGGTCGGAAGGGGAACAATTTTATCTTTGTCTTGTTTCACATAAACTTTGGGCGATAGAAGACGGAAGATTATATACTCAGCAGAGTCGTGAAATATCCGATGTATCCGAAGTCTGACTCCAAAAGGCGTGGTGATGATGGTGATGACATTTTCACCCAGTTACAGAATTAGAAGATATTATATCATCTCTTGGCTAAAAGGGAACAAAATCAGGGCGGTGTTGTTATTACGCAGCGAAGATTCAAACAGCATTTTTCAGTATTTCTTGTCTAGTTACTTCCCTGATATTTTCAGTCCATTCCAATCAACCATACGAATGTATATCCTCGCGTGTTTTCCATATTGTATATGCATTTTTGTCTTTTCGAGAAAGTGAGGATCGAAACTTTGAAGAATTGTATAAAATCGGAGGATGACATTACGTGACAAACACATACTTCGAAAAGTTTTGAACCGATTGGCATGAGACTTTCATACTATTGAAATTAGGAGTGAGAGAATCATTTTCGTAACAAAACCGCAAAATCCGCAAAATGTCGAAAGAAAACAATTTGGTAAATACTCCACGATATGTAAGAGATCAGCAACCAAACACATGAGAAGCTGAGTCATTGGCTTGAAGTTTCTTTGTTGCTTGCGATTTTGAAAATGTGGGAATAGTTTATTGATGAGTCTCCTGGCTATGTTAACTAGAGCTGTCTGTTTTCATCCAGCTTCCAATGTTTGAAGCTTTGACGTGGATCTTGATAAACGGTTCGGGATGCTTTACTTTGTCTCATGGAAGTTTTAAATTTTTCTGCACTGAGATGAAAAATGGAAAAAGGGGTGGGGTAGAGAGAGCAAAAGAAGCAATAATAATTATGTGGTTCGGCATATTCAGAGTGGACGATGTGGAATTTGTTAAGATAAAGGTTGAAATACCTGCACTGGTTACGTTTATAAAAATTCAGTTAGCCTGTGTGTAAATGTTGTGTCTGATGCTGGGGCGTTTGAGGTAATTAAAATTGTGCATGTTTTTACAGTGCGCTGTAATCCCTTTGATCTGAGGGATTTTAGGAACTGTTCAAGCATTGGCATGCAGTGACTCACCAATTTACAAATGATTGAAGTTCTTGTTGTGAATGCGAGCAGTTGTAAAACAAGACTGTTTAAGGAAGGAATTAAGACTCGGACATATTCATTTCCTGCAAAACCACTGAGCCCAGATAGTCATCAAAGTGTCGCTATTTTGATATGTATGCAAACATGAAGAAATCAGGATATCTGTGTGTCCAAAGTTCTGTCAGCACGCGTAGGGGGGGGGGGGGGTTACAGACTGTCAGCAGAGCAAAGTAGATCAGTACAAAGTCAGCCAGGGGCGTCTTCACATCATTATGGGCCCCGAGCCCGCCCCCGTAGGCAGTTACTCAGAAATGTGCATGCATGGGGGCCCCGGGGCAACTGTCCAGTGTGCCCATGCGACAAGACGGCCCAGAGCTGGACCTCATTCCTGCTGGTTTTACTCGACCTTGAGAGGATTGTGTAGGCGTACTTTATCAACTGACATTTGTAGTTCAGCCACTTCAGTGTGCCTTGTCCTGGGCCTACTGGTTGCTGGCGTGCCCTGCTCCTTTGGGAGTCTGATCACACAGGCTTGCTGCTCTGCTCTGCCGGCAGCCTGTAAACCTTTTTACTAGGACCGAAACTGTTGGAAATGGACGTAACAAAACAAACACGTTTTATGAACGATCATCACTACAGTGCCTGATTGTCTCTAGTGAACAATTTTCATTAAGATGATTACTGACCGTATTTTACGCTTGGGGTCTGATAGACCCCATACACTCACTCTTTTCATCATAACGTTCCCCGGTGGAATGTAAAATAGGGTTTAGTTATCGTTAAGTCGTACATTTCTATGCACTTTGGCATGCTTTTGTCCTCTTTATTTGTAGGGAAAATGAAACGTGTCTCATCAACGCGGCCACTAATTGCTATGAATAAGCAATCGTGGATATCTTTATTGGCAACATCAACGGAAAAGATCCGGTAAAATCTATGTGCATTTGGAAGTGTTTCTTTTCGGAGAACAAACGCATGTGAAAAGGGTTGTGTTTGTAGGAAACCCCTGCTGTATTGATGACTTTATGTGCGCTGTACAGATGTTATCACAGATCAGGGGGTGCACTTGCATCTTTCAAATGTAGAAGTTGTCATTGAGATGGGTCTACGTGCTAAATAGCACAGTATTTGTCTTCGTAACTGATACTGCTTCTATTCTTGCCAATAACAATGTAGCTGCACTTTTCTTGAAGTCATAATTATACCTGGTTTTTACATGACATGGTGAAAACTGCTTGATAATATTGTAAACCGGTGGTTCTCAACGTGGGCGATACAGCCCTCGGGGGGGGGGGGGAACAAAGAAAATGGCGACAAGGGGGCGAAAACAAGGAAGGGGAGGGGGTGATTTGGGGGCAAATCTAGGGCAGCCACTGACTTATTCAACAGCACGCATAAGTGGCTTTTATGAATGGGAAGGGCCTTTTTTTTTTTCAGTGCATTAGAGAGAATACTGACTGTTTTACAATGAATAAACAATACGTCTGTTCCGTGAGTAGAGCGGCACATCCTCCCGAGATCGAGTAGAACCAGCAGAAAGGTCCAGCTCTGAGCCCGCCTTGACGCCCGGGCAGACTGGGCAGTTGCCCTGGGACTCCAAGGGTTTAGGGAGCCCCATGCACGCAAATTTCTGAGTAATTAGGCTTTGAAAAAACTTGACGTCATAATTTGTGTGGTAGTCTGTCTTCTTGTGAAATGTGTCTGTCGGGTTTGAATTGGGGGGGGGGGGGGGGTGGGTGGGGGGAGAAGAGGAGAGGGGCGATGAGAGAAAATTTGGAGCCTAAGGGGATGATTGCCTGAGAAAGGTTGAGAACCACTGATCTGAACGAACAAGCTACATATTCTGTTGCAGTGGAAGTGCCACATATTTTGTGAAAGGTTGTTTTTTTTTTTTTTTGGCAGGCCGCCGTGAACAAATAACATGATAATAATCTGCATTGTTCACGTCAGTTTGTTTGATCATTGTAAGACACCCTCCCCAGCCTTTCTCTCTTTGCTACGGTGGAGAAGTACATTGTATAATTATTTAGGTTGGAACTTTCCGTTGATTTGTTCTGTACCATTTCTAATGTGAACAATTCCATTGTCACCGTCTCTATTGTTGTTTATTAGGTTAGTTGTAAGGTCTTCAGTTTTTAGAGAACATTTTGCCATTGTCGTGTTTCTACATGTATTTGGCTGCACTTCTGGCATACGATGCTGTGGGGGAATTTCTTCTGAGAGACGATTACAACAAAGTCTGGTGTTGTTCATTGTATTTCTCCACGCTCGTCAAAAGAAATTTATCCCACCTTCCTGTATTCACTGTCATTGTTGTTTGTTGTTTATTCTTTAGCTGTTCTTGTGGTTTGTTTTTCAATGCTTCTAGTTGTTTGTTTTGTTGGTTTTGTTTAGCTGTTTCTTGGTCCTGGTTGGTTTTCAGCAGTCTTTTCTGTAACTTTTTTTTGTTGTTGTTCTTATCGTTCTGTTTTTTGTTTGTTATTGTTATTTTTCAGGTTTTTGCTGTATGTTTATTTTTAGCTGTCTGTTTGTCGTACATTTTTTTTTATTATTGTTTTTTTTGCATGTTTGGCAATGCATTTTTAACTCTACAATATGTAAATGAAAAGTTCACATCAGGTTACCATACAGCGTATGTTAAAAGTGGACATTTTATATTATGTATGAACTAAAGAAAAGGAAATCCTGAATTCACTGTATTTACAGTCATTGTTTATTGTTTGTCTTTTCAGCTGCACAAACACAACTACGACACATCCAAGTCACTACAAGCTCTAGTCAAGGGACCCTCAGTCATGTACAAGGAGAAGAAATGGAACGAGGAGGATATTGTAAGTATACTTACAGTAGTCACTATTGGTCAAAGCCTTAGCTAGAGCCAGATGGGTTGTGGAATCTCTAATGGAGTGTTAATCTGTTGTCCACAGTTTTAAAGAGGATATTGTGTAGTACGTTCTGTACTATCTTATAGCCAAAAGTCTGAAGAATCATGTTTCTCATTGTACCTCAGACCACTGTGGTTCATAACGGCTTCAGCAGCAACATTGCCATTTTCTGTCTGTCTGTCTGTCTGTCAGTCCCTCCCCCTTTCCCCCCCTCCTTCCCTCTCTCTCTGTCTTTCTCACTCTCTATCTCTCTCTCCCTCCCTGAGAATATCTGATAAATACAATCATGACAATTTCTTAACTCTGTAAAAGTTAGTTTGCGCGCAACACCCGTTCAAAATTTTACAATCATAACTCGTTTCGTGTTGGCTGTGGAAACGTTTACCATAACTCTGAAAGAGCGAAAGCCTCACCTTCATAGCTAGAGAAATGGGTTAGAGACGGCTACAGTGCCCACAACTGAGCCCTTACCTTACATAGCTAGAGAACTGGGTTAGAGACGGCTACAGTGCCCACAACTGAGCCCTTACCTTACATAGCTAGAGAAATGGGTTAGAGACGGCTACGGTGCCCACAACTGAGCCCTTACTTACATAGCTAGAGAAATGGGTTAGAGACGGCTACAGTGCCCACAACTGAGCCCTTACCTTACATAGCTAGAGAAATGGGTTAGAGACGGCTACAGTGCCCACAACTGAGCCCTTACCTTACATAGCTAGAGAAATGGGTTAGAGACGGCTACAGTGTCCACAACTGAGCCCTTACCTTACATAGCTAGAGAAATGGGTTAGAGACGGCTACAGTGCCCACAACTGAGCCCTTACCTTATATAGCTAGAGAACTGGGTTAGAGACGGCTACAGTGCCCACAACTGAGCCCTTACCTTACATAGCTAGAGAAATGCGTTAGAGACGGCTACAGTGCCCACAACTGAGCCCTTACCTTACATAGCTAGAGAAATGGGTTAGAGACGGCTACAGTGCCCACAACTGAGCCCTTACCTTACATAGCTAGAGAACTGGGTTAGAGACGGCTACAATGCCCACAACTGAGCCCTTACCTTACATAGCTAGAGAACTGGGTTAGAGACGGCTACAGTGCCCACAACTGAGCCCTTACCTTACATAGCTAGAGAAATGGGTCAGAGACGGCTACAGTGCCCACAACTGAGCCCTTACCTTACATAGCTAGAGAAATGGGTTAGAGACGGCTACAGTGCCCACAACTGAGCCCTTACCTTACATAGCTAGAGAACTGGGTTAGAGACGGCTACAGTGCCCACAACTGAGCCCTTACCTTACATAGCTAGAGAACTGGGTTAGAGACGGCTACATTGCCCACAACTGAGCCCTTCCCTTACATAGCTAGAGAAATGGGTTAGAGACGGCTACAGTGCCCACAACTGAGCCCTTACCTTACATAGCTAGAGAAATGAGTTAGAGACGGCTACAGTGCCCACAACTGAGCCCTTACCTTACATAGCTAGAGAACTGGGTTACAGACGGCTACAGTGCCCACAACTGAGCCCTTACCTTACATAGCTAGAGAAATGGGTTAGAGACGGCTACAGTGCCCACAACTGAGCCCTTACCTTACATAGCTAGAGAAATGGGTTAGAGACGGCTACAGTGCCCACAACTGAGCCCTTACCTTACATAGCTAGAGAACTGGGTTAGAGACGGCTACAGTGCCCACAACTGAGCCCTTACCTTACATAGCTAGAGAAATGCGTTAGAGACGGCTACAGTGCCCACAACTGAGCCCTTACCTTACATAGCTAGAGAACTGGGTTAGAGACGGCTACAGTGCCCACAACTGAGCCCTTACCTTACATAGCTAGAGAACAGGGTTAGAGACGGCTACAGTGCCCACAACTGAGCCCTTACCTTACATAGCTAGAGAAATGGGTTAGAGACGGCTACAGTGCCCACAACTGAGCCCTTACCTTACATAGCTAGAGAACTGGGTTAGAGACGGCTACAGTGCCCACAACTGAGCCCTTACCTTACATAGCTAGAGAACTGGGTTAGAGACGGCTACAGTGCCCACAACTGAGCCCTTACCTTACATAGCTAGAGAACTGGGTTAGAGACGGCTACAGTGCCCACAACTGAGCCCTTACCTTACATAGCTAGAGAAATGGGTTAGAGACGGCTACAGTGCCCACAACTGAGCCCTTACCTTACATAGCTAGAGAACTGGGTTAGAGACGGCTACAGTGCCCACAACTGAGCCCTTACCTTACATAGCTAGAGAACTGGGTTAGAGACGGCTACAGTGCCCACAACTGAGCCCTTACCTTACATAGCTAGAGAACTGGGTTAGAGACGGCTACAGTGCCCACAACTGAGCCCTTACCTTACATAGCTAGAGAACTGGGTTAGAGACGGCTACAGTGCCCACAACTGAGCCCTTACCTTAATATGAATTTTTTTTAAAATGTTTTTGTTCCATGTTTTGTTGTTGTTGTTTTCTTTTTCTTTGTGCTGTGCATGCTAACTTCCCCATTCCATTCTCGGATTTTCGAGGGAATTCAATCCTCCAGCTGTCCATCCTGGTTGTCTCTTTGTGGCACATCATTCTGGTGATTTCTGGCAGGAGTGACCCAGTCATACCTCTGGTCTTTGGTAATGTAAGTAGAAAATGCACAACCCGACATGTGAGATGGAACTGAGCATAACATGTAAGGCAAGTTTGCTCACTGCAAGTCAAGACCGCTGATTGCTGAAACTGGCACCAGTTTGCTCACTGCAAGTCAAGACCGCTGAGTGCTGGAACTGGCACCCAGTACTCAAAACGTGAATGGTCCATGGCGAGAGCTCTTCTCCTCAAACATCGTCTTGTATCTGTTTCCTTCACGAGCTCTTCTCAACGTCTCTTAGTTAGTGGCAGACAGCGAGCCAATGTTTCCTGAAGCACTTGTCTTATTTATCACCTTGGACTGCCTGTCAGAAAGACGGGGCGATGATGGCATTGGAGGATGGCTAGATGTGTAGGGTACAGTGGAAGAGCATGTCTGCGAGGTAATTGGAAAAAAGCAGTAGTGATGTCTCACCTTTCTTATGGGCAATTGAAAAACTCGACATTTTTTAACCTCTAAGGAAAACATGCTGTATAATAAAGAACATCTCAAAACATGCCAAACTGCCACATTGAAAGAAAGCAAATGAGTGACGGGCTCGTGTTTCTCAGCAATGACAAAAAGAGCAGCAAGAATGTCAGTAGACGTGCTTCAAGAGAAACTCATCATAGTTCAAAATGCGAAGAAGCCACAAAGAACGCTTTTGTTTATAACTGCACTGTCAAAATAAACGCCCGCGTGAAAGTCAGACAAAAGAGACAGCGGCAGCTAAATGTACAGCACACGTACATTGTACAGGCACATGCAGTTAATACACACACCCTGTCAATAGGTATGAAAATTAGGAGTGCCACTTAACATTGCACTCTGTCTGAGATTCCCTTAGGTTTGAATTGCATAGTGTAGAATAGATGTAACCAGCTCAGTATGCAGTAACATTGTTAATTTTGTTCGTCTTATGGAGTTGGTCTGTTGTCTCACATTTTTTCCTCCTCCTCTTCTTTTTCCACCCATCTCTGCCGCAGTTGAAGTTTTGCATTCCTAGTTAGGACGCCATCCGTATTCATATGTGTCCGGAAGACGTAAACCTCCCCTTCTTACCCTGTCTTTCTCCCCCGCCCCCCCCCCCCCAAACAACAACAACAACGAAAAGACCGAAGCCTTCTTGAAAAAGAAATGACGAGATCCAGTACAGTCATGCTTTCATTTAAACGCCACCTTGTTTCCTCCTGTCTTCAGCAACAAAAACATACCCCCCAAAAAATGATATTAATACAAAATTATGGGTTCTTTGAGTTGTGTACTGCGCCTAACAGGCTGCGTCACAATTTGCTTTGAGATAGAGAGAGTGAGCGAGACAGGGAGAGAGAAAGAAGCAGTGCAGTGTGTTGAGCGCTTCGCCGGCGCTCCATTCTGCTCTGTGGTTGACAGGTTTCTTCTGTAAAGCGCATAGAGCATTTTAAAAACGGATAATTAGGCGCTATATAAAATAATAATAATAATAATAATATTTTCAAAGTGCCCGTGAAACTTCCACCAGCCATTCCGAAAAATGAATAATAAAATGCTCTCTCAAAGAAACAAACAAATAAACAAAAAATGGAAAAAAAAAACGATATTCAAACCGGACTTCTTCCTTCCATGCCAGGATGGCTCGCTGTTCCCAAGAATTTCCATGATTATTTCTCCTGTGCCGGTTTGGCTCTCCGCTTCCCCCCTAAAGAACCATTTCGATTCTATATTTAGCCACCACCTGCTTTCTGTCGCTGGCCATGTAGTAAATCCCAGTCTTGCTCTGCGCTCCTCCCCTGCGTTGAAAAATTTGTGTTTTCCTGTTTCATTTGTTTATTCCCGGGCGCGTCTCTCCCAATTTCAGCCATGTCACGGAGAAGCGAAAACTGGGCACCTTTGAGCATTTTGTACATGAGCTGTATGCCCGGGTGATACCGCCCGTGAAGTCCGTGTGTGTGAACATCACCGGGTTTTTTTTTTTTTTTTGACGCCATGTGAGAGACTTGCTTCTCGGCGTCTTGGTTTCACTTTATCTGAAGGAGGAAGAAAAGAAGATGAAAGGAAAGAAAGGGCGAGGATGGGGTGGCAGTAGAAGAAGAAAGGAGTAAGGTGATTCAATTGTTAGAATGCTGATCTTGTGGAACAAACAATTCAGGATGTCGATCCTGGAAGTGAGCCGTAAGCTGCATATCTCATCAGTCTCATCCCCTTAGGATGACAAAGTTCTCTCTCCACTCTGTGGCTGAACTGAGATACACACCACTTCTTCAGGCTTCTCCATTATGTATCAAAGTATCAAGCGAATTCGGCGTGTAATTTGTATTACCAAGAGGAAAAACAGTCGTGTAAAAGCTATGAGCACATTTGAAACTCTAATCATCAATTTCTCAAACGTTGATGGAATGGAGTTAGAACCATATCATTCTAAGGGGGCGATCTGTTATTTATTTATTTTGCATTGTAAAGTTGAGGTGAAAAAAAAAACAACTTGAAATTCCATGTCGTGAGATGAAACAAAGCAAGTGTTTAATTCTTTGGTTTCTGCGCACTGCACTTTTGATGATCGAACATTTGAAGGGACTGGTGTTGGACAAATAGCGCCACCTTGGGCGCGTTCGGTGAGCTGATCAGTTGCAGGAATAATGGAGAAGAATGAGCAGAAAACACACAAAGCCTTGCAGAATCGGAGATTTGCGACGTTTTTAACAGCGTGGCGACGATTAAAATGGAATAGAATGTGGCTGTGAATGGTTTATCACTTGGTTGTGAAAACTCCGCGTGGCAAGTGCAGAATTCGGCTTGGTTTGTGTCCGCGGCGTGATGCTGCATGTTGGTCAGGGGATTTGGGGGGTGCAGAATCGCGGGAGAAAGATGATAGAATGCATAGGAAGTGTCACTGGATGTGAGTTCTCAGGGATGAGTCTGTTCCTTTGTTGATATCAGTAAGGTAACTCCTCGCCAGATGGATTAAAACGTGGATTGGCGGATAAGCAAGAGCGCAGCAAGAGGTCACTTTGGTCCAGAGGCAAAGTGCTCGCCTGTCATGGCGAAAGTACCGAGCTCCATCCCCGGTCGGTGCAGGCATATTGGATTTTTTCTTGGGGGGGGGGGGGGGGAGGCGGAATTCCTGTCTCTGCGCCTATGGTAGGTAGGATCGAGCACCTAGTCCTCTCGGATAAAGACGAAAACGTTCGGAGGGTCCGTACGCACCTTCCGCACGCTAAATATACCTCGGCATTAAGTTGAAAGTCGAAAAGAGCAGGCCGAACTTCTGCCCAAGGAAAATTAATAAAAACTAATCCCTGCCACAAAAATGCATAGAGACAAGGACAAGAAAAATAAAATCCAGAAAAGTGAGGTGTAAATACTTAGGGCAACGAACCTCCTAAAATAAAGATCTAAAAACCATCTAGAGTGGAGAGAAAGTGTGGTTGTTAGGCCGTATCTTCAACCAGGGTCTACTCTCAAATGTGGCGTTCTCAGGGATTAGCCTTCGAGCACTGGTATTAATAAGTTAACGTTTCGCTTCTGAAGATAATAAGTGCATGGTATCAGCGGCATGTTTGGTTGTGTTTTAGGCAAGAACTGAGACCGGGCCTCCTTCTTGGTTTCTACTTTGCACCCCCCCCCCTTTTTTTTTTGTTCCCTCCCCACATACAAACTCATTTCCCGGCTCAACAAATATTATAAATCATTACTGCTGTTTTTGAAAAAGAGTGCAGTTGTAACCTTTACGTGCATTCTGTACAGAGATTCAATACTCGAGATGATGATGACTTTATTGGTGTGGCAATAATGAGGTCTTTCAATCGTAACCAGTTTGTACATTTATTTATATCACCGGTTATACTAGCTTTTTCTTTCATCAATTTCCCCCACGAAGAAACCGTACAACCACGCACGGCACTCATCAGTGACATTTAGAACATAATTATAATTGAACTGCCTCACTCTCTTCTGGCGTCTATCAGGCTGTCTGGGTAATAGATATAGTGTTTTTAGCTAAAGATTGATTAATATTGTATGTCTATGTTGGGAGGCAGCTGCCCGATGTGAGAGGGGGTGTCTCAGGCCTCACCATTTTGTTCATTCGGGTGAATCTATCTATCTATCTATCTATCTATCTATCTATCTATCTATCTATCTATCTATCTATCTATCTATCTATCTATCTATCTATAATATGTCTGTCTCTGTCTGTCTGTCTGTCGCGGTCCTTTCGTCGTTCGGCCTGTCCCTTTGTCTCTCTGTCTGCTGTCTTGGGCTGATTGTCTAAACCTGTCAAAAGACTTGCCAGTCATCTATTTTTATTTCCTTCCCATCTGCTTACTATTCTCGGGCTACCTCGTGAATCGACTCCCGATTGTCTGTGTATTTAGATACTTTATCCCTCCACACTCATAGCTTTGTACCCTCTTGGATACTTGTTTACCGATCTCTCACTTTACCCCCACACAGTTGTCTTCTCATATCACTTCTGATTTTTCTTTCCTACCACCCCTTGAGGTCATCTTTTGTACTGTCTGAGGGGGAAAAAAAATAATCTGTCCTGTCCCTTCCTGCCTTGCAAAGTCTCGGCGAACAAAAGCTGACTCTTGGGGGAAATTACTCCGGAGGGGCAGTGGTCATCCCGGCGTGTGGACAAAGGCCAGTGTTCTCCGTCAGGCCGTGGACCCCCTCCTGTATTGTTACAGCGGTCCATAACATGATTATAGCGCGTGTCCCCCCTTCCATCCTCCGGTACTGGACAAAACAGAGGAGGAGTGCGGTGTTCGCAAATGAGAAGATTAAGGAGCTGGTCCCGTGCGAGTCAATACCTCCGGACTTGATCAATATTCGAGGCCGCTGCTTGTGCTGGAGTCGTCCGCGTGCAGATTTGAGCTATCATCCTACTTTGTCACATAGACACCTGGGCTATTTTCACTCTCATTCCGGACCTTTTAGGCTGTCGCGAAAAAGCTCATGGGACAGCCTCTTTCGAGCGAAACAATATCACTGAGTGCCGGAAATAGAAATACATGAGCACGTTTTAGTTGGGAGCAGATTTTTGTTAGGGGCTGAGAGTTGCTTGCTTCCTTCGTATGCCCAGTGGCGTTTCTAAATGGCTTGCAATCACTTGAGGTGGAGATTCTGTTTCAACAGGACCTGACGTTTTCCAGTGTTAGCTGCCGGCGGGGGTGAAGGGGAAATGAATAGATCATGGGAGTGGGCGGGGTAGGGCGGGGCCCCAGAGCTTGGAAATGGGGTGAGGGGTGGTGGTGCGAGATTGAGCGTGTTGACGTCGAAAGGGCGATTTAAAAAAAAAGTGACAGGCGGCAGATCATCACCCGACATTCTATTTTTGAAATGAGCCGGTGCATAAAAATATTAGTGCTGGAATTATTGACAGGAAACAGAAGAAAGACAACATTTTAACATTACCAGGGATTTCTTGTCACTGCTTTCATGGGCACATCGTTTGAGCAAGAAAACGGAGAACTTTAACGTTTGAGCTGTTGTTGACTAAAAACTGCGTGTGGGGGAAGCAACATTGGAGAAGGGGGCTAGTACAAGGAGGTCAACGAGCAAATTGTCTTGTGGAGGAAATAGAAAAGGCACAAGCAATTTACTGGCGTGTGGATTTTGACCAGTTTTGACCAGAAAAAACAAAACTGATGCCTGAATAGAAGGCCGGCTTGAGGAGGATCGGGGGAAGGGGTGGGGAGGAGGGGGTGGGAGGTAGGAATTCAAGAAGTAATTGCGAGGAGAGAAAGATACCACAAAGCGAAAGCGTAGAATAGATGTCCAGTCTACAATGGATATGGCGAAGACTTGTTCTGACAGAAAGTCGATGGTGGTGGACAGAAACCGACAATCTGCCGTGTAGATTGGGTATCACTGTGGACCCCGGTCACCTTGCTGTAAATATAAATCTGGTACTCTCTGACAGGCAGAAACGTCGTTAAAGGAGGAGATGGGAACCTCACATGACTCCAGGGCCAAGTAATGAAATTCCATCGTTCTCTGTATTCATATGTCCGGCACTTAATAGCTATATACTTTAGCGCCATGACTTTTCACACAAGAAAGCTAGAGTAAATGAGATAGAAAATTCCAATACTTGTATACACCGAAATACTATATTCGATTAACAATTGATTATTTCAGATCGACTTCACTTTAGTTGAGCTCAGCAATACGCAGCATGTTGTTTATTGTAACCCAAGGTGATTTTTATCGTGTGGAGAAGTTGCCTGTACTGGTAATGAGAGTCACATTACTGAGTAAATTGGGATGGAATAAGTAAAATTTACTCATGCCTGTTTGTGATTGTTAAGCGTTGGCCCATCAGTGGCAGTGGCGCATTAGATGGTCAAGAATGCCTCCCCTTAGAATGGCCAGGTTCTAACTCCCGTCCATCAACTTTTGAGAAATGGAGGATTGGAGTTTCGTGTGATCATAGATTTTAGAGAAAAGACTTTTTTTTTCTTCTGTTTAGTAATACTGACAATACTTACACCGAATTCTGTGCTTGATACATTAACACACAGTGGAGAAGGCCTGTGGAAGTAGTATTATAGTGTGTAACGCAGTTCAGCCAAAAAAATGGAGATAGAACCTTGTCATTCTAAGAGGACGAATGGTGGTGGTGGTGGTAGGGGAGTTGGGGGATGGTGAACATTTGTAGGGGGGGGGGTAATACCAAATAAAGAAATAAACAAGCTGAACAAACAAACCAACTTGCGATGTGTAGGTGTACCTCTAGATGCAAAGAAAACATGGCACAGATTGGTGTTGCCCTTGGTGGCACTGCCAGAGGAAAAACTGCCGATATTGTATCTGTAGGAAAAAACTGTGTTCCGGCAAAACTGGCACTCCTACCAAATTCTGTCCCTTTGATTCCCGGATCCAGACCGAGAGAAGAATATCCTGATTGGAAACAGCGTGAAAGACAGATCAGTCTGAGTAAATTACGTGCAGACAGAATGTGCATCCGACCAAAGCTCCCTTTCGGTAATTTTAAACTGGAGAAAAGGGTTGGATTGAATTGTGCGCAGGACAGACTGATTAATGAGATAGATTGTTCACAGACATTGATATCTTCTCAGCACTGCAGTCTGGTACAAGTGGAGATCGAGAGAAAGTGTTGTCAATAACTAGAATGGATTACAGGGCGGTGTAACCACGGTGGATCCTCTCCCTGTAATGTTTTCTGTGGGGTTGTTTTTGGCTGTTGACATTAACCGGTGAAAAAGACGAAACTAGAGCGTACGATTTGCAGTCCAGTTTGATGTAGATCACGTCGTCAGATACACGCTACAGAAACCCTCCGATGAGATCGAAGCTGGCGGATCATGTTATACGTCAAGGAAACACAAGATGAAATTGCGAAGCGTGGTATCGCCATACATAGGGCGAGGCCCGATGGAGAGGTCAAGAGTGAGTTTAATCAATATTTTGATCACGGACATGAACCAAATGCAACAACTGTTGCTCCGCAAGCAAGAAAAGTGTAAACGCATGTAACGTATGGGTAGTTGTTATAACATATTTTAGAGAATTTTGAAGAGAGAGACGGGGAGGGGGGGGGGGAGAGGGAGAGACGGGTGCAGAGAAGAAGTATCGTATGGAAAGATGGACAAAAATTGCCAATGATCGCTTAAAAAAAAAATGAAAAGAAAAGAACAAAAAATATTCTAAGTTCGGTTCGAGATACCACTATTTCAGATCTTTTCAATCATATCTCCATTTTCGTCTTTTTTGAAGTATTATTTGCTTTCATTGAAGCATATTATGTGGGAGGAAATAAATCCCCATGGACAAGAGGCAAAAGATGAAAATGTCCTCTTTAATTTCCCCATAACATTTCTCCCTGATCTATACACAGGGCCGGTTATTAAAGGTTAAGGGTAACAAGTCTAGCATTTCCAGTATTACCCGACGTTTGCTTGAAGAAAAGAACTGAGATGACACAGACCAGAAATAATGGATGGCCGGTAGACAGAAAATAGCAGACATGTACTCCCGGTAATGGTGTCTGAGGGAGGGAGAGAAAAGTCGATAGCCCATAACATATTGGCTGAGCCCATCCGCCTTGGGACCAGAATTAACACTTTGCAACCCAAGGGGTTTCTTTATAGAGGACATGAGTTGGGAATGGAGAAGGAGACTGTGATATGGATTTCCAAACATTTGATTCCCCTCAGGCTTGGTTACTTATGTTGTGAGATTTTAGAAATACACTCGCAAGCCAGACAGGCCGATAATTTATGGAGGGTCTTACGATAAAGGTCCACCCAAGAGTGACGTGGATCAGTAAAGATTATGACTGTACAATAATGTTTATTGCCTTTGTAAAAAAAAATGCAGATCTGTGTTATGTGTCGAGACTTCATTGACCATCCTGTGATGCTGGAAGGAGTAATGCAGTAATGTGGTCTTTATTTTCAGTTAGAAGATCTGTTTGACTTCTGGGCGGCTTTGACCTTTGTGTTTGTCTGCAATACTGTTGTCTCGGTGCTGAAGGGTTAAGACGAAGGGGTTTGAAAAGGAAGAACAGACAGGATAATTATGTAATGTAGGAAGAGCAAGAGAATTTATCGGGCCTGCTAAGAAGAGGAAGAAGAAAGGACATGAACTGGGTTGAGAAGAGATGACTGTTGGCACCGCTAATCCTCTTGTTGAGGCGTCTGAGCCAGTTGATGTAGAGGCAGAGAATGGTGAAGGTGGAGGGGGATTCTGTGGTTTTGCTGGGCTGAGATCTTCCTAAATCTAACTGGGCATCCTAGGGTATTATGGTCTCTTGGATCCCTTTTTGCCGTGTCTCCAGTTTACGCGGTATATCTTTGTGGGTTTGGCATTTTGCATGTATTTCATCTAACTGGACATCCAGGAGAATTTTTGTCTCTGGTCCTTTTTGCATTGTATCCATAATACTTAGGATGTCGTGGTGGTTTGGCCTTTGGCATACCTTTCAATCCTGTTTGTATTCTGTCCCGCTACCGATTATATTATGGTGTATCAATAATTAGCATGAGCTGGGTTTCTTGGAGTCTTTCCATCCTACGGCAGGGACGGCCGTGCAGGCAGTACAGTGCATTGGTCGTAATCTGGAAGCTTTGGTAATGAGGTGCTTGAACATGGAAATAATCGTGCTCTTTAGTCGGAATTGTCCTACTCAGGGTTGGCCTCCGCCATGTCGGGATGTCCATCCGCTCTTAGCCTGTATCTACTCATGAAACATCATTGAAATACAAAATATACACGTTTACACCTGGGTTCAGGCCTGTGGAGTGGTTTTGGTTCCATTTTCAGCCCAAAGGAAGATTTTCCAGTTCTCGATACCTAAATCCAACGGTGGGTTATGATCTGCGGCTACGTAAAGGCGTCAAGCTGTAAGTCTGGTTCGTACGCTGTCTCTGGACACCGCAGGGTCTAAGGGTGGGTTCTCGTGTGTACGGAAACGGCAACGGAAACGTCAAAAACCCTTCAAGTAGTGAAATAGACAAAGTGTTTTCATGTGTGCGCAAAACGCCGTTTCCTTACACATAGAAAAGTTCTTTCTTTTTACAACTTGATGGATATCTGACGTTTCCGCTTCCGTACACATGAAAACACAGCTTTAAGCTGAGTAAAACACAGCTTTAAGCTGAGTTTTCATGTGTACGGAAACGAAAACGGCAGCGGAAACGTCACAAATCCATCAAGTAGTTAAAAGAAAGAGTGTTTCAATGTACACATGAAACCATTGTTCTATTTCACTACTTTAAGGTTCTTTTTTTTTTTTACTTTTCTGTTGCCATTTCCGCTTCCGTACACATGAAAACTCACCCTCAGTGTGACGAGACTAGATATAATGTCAGAATGTCAGTGCTGATGAACGGCACGTCATTGCCCGTTGTCATACCCCGGACACTGAAACTTGACGATGACGCTGACATCACGGGATAATCATGACGTTGAAAATGACACATTGGCTTGATCGTGGTGACAGTTCTGGTAGTGTTGACTGACACAACAATGAGAGTAGAAGGTCTTTGCAAGTGTGAGACTAATAACAGTGTTACTGCTAGTGTAATGTGATTCTGCACCCTTTCAAGGCATGATACGTGGGCCGTGGCACGGTATTTTGCAATGCTATGCTCGGTAGCCTGGCATGATAATATTGTGTGATAGCTGGGATAGTGGTAGTGGTAGACTATGAGGCATTATTATACGTGGATTGATCAGTGGATGATCTCAGATTTACTTTTTGCCGTTTTCTTGCTTTTTTTTTTTTTTCCGTCCTTTTTCACTCACTCTGTTTGCCTGCCTCGTCTTCTGTCTCGTTCGTTTTACACTTCAGACTGATTCTTGTGTGTGTGTGTGTGTGTGTATATGTGTGTGTCCTTCCTTCATTTTGGAAAGAGGGAAGAATGTGTACTGGAAGGGGAGGAGAGGGGAATAACGGGATGTCCCCGCATCCACAATAAATATTGTCCCCTTTTTCAAGATGTCCACTTCCCGTCCTGCACCCCCCCCCCCCTTATCCTCTCTCTCTCTCTCTCGCTCCCTCACGCTCCACTTTTTCTTTATCTCCCCGTTTGATTGACTCCTGCATCTTCTGGAGTTCTCCCCGTTCGGCCTCCTTAACCCTTGTGACGCAGAGGTCCTTTTCTTCCGCTTAACCACCATATTGATTCCTGCTTGCTCTCTCTCTCTCTCTCCGTGATTGGCTGCTTGTGTCCGCTAGCTAGATGGGTCTTTTACGGGAAAAGAAAATCACACTGGATAGGGTGATTGTTGGGGCAGATGTGTGAAGATGGCTATCTATCTTGTCCGTTAGCTCTGTTGCTTTACCTTCGGATTTTTTTTTTTAAAGAGAATGGATGGGGGGAAGTGAGAGCGAGGATGTCTAGACTGTTATAGCTCTTTATCCCTTCCTGGGAACCTTAGGCCGGTTGGGTTGGGGGTGGGGGGGGGGGGCATTTTTAGAGGATTGGACGATATCTATCTATCTATCTATGTTTGACTGTCTGTCTGTCTATGTGTCTGTCAATCTGTGTCTGTCTGTCTGTCCGGCCGTCCGTCTATCTGCCAGACTGCCTGCCTGTCTGTCTGCCTGCCAGCCGACCCAAACCACACCAAAGGAGAAACCATTGCGCTAGTGTTGGTATTTCTGAGGACTGCCTACCTGTATGATTACAGGACAATAGCAATAGGAGAAAAATAACCAATCATACTTTAAGAGTATACATGGGTTACATGACAAACGCGGGGCATTTTCAGAAGTTGTCAAAGATAAAGAAACTACTGTGATATGAAAGCGATGAAGGGAATGGGCATTTTGAGACTGGGAAGAAAACAATAGCGGTGCTCTCGTAGCTAAAGATTTTTCATGCAGTTCAAAGTGTTATTAACCGACGTAAAATTATGAAATCCCGCCTCCTCCCTTTTTTTTTTTTTTCACACTTTATGTACTTAACTGTCTTCTGTCATCCTTCCCGTCAACTGATTTCCACATTTTATAGACAAGAATAGTGCCATCAACAAGAGCAAAAACCAGGAAGGATGTATTGCAGGCGTTCCATCTGTTGTATGCTGGGGTAGGGTGGCTGTGGTGGAGGGTTCAGCCTTCTCAGAGAAACGCTGGAAGCGATGAAACTGAAGTCAGGAACAAAATGAGAAATGTGAGAGGCTGGAAAGAATCTGGAGCCGAGGAAAGAACTAATGAACGGAGGGTGTAAGCAAACATGGCTCCCCAGAAAGGTCGCACTTTTGACAAAGCGATGTTGAAGAGCCACAGGTTGGGAGGATCTCCCGGAGCCCCTGACATATTATTGATTTAATGGGTGTATAAGAGGCTTGGAGAGGCGCGGTTGAGGATCGGATCTGTGGTAGGAGATAGGGAAGACGAGTTTGGCGCCTGACATTTCTTGTCAGTGAAGCTGCTTCCGGTATCTTCACCCCTGGTCAGACATATCCAATTTACAGTGACTGGGAAGAACTTCATGCGAGACCTTCTCCACGTTCTTTCTGCTGTTTGGGCGTTCTGTGATACAGCTTCATTGACCTAATCCAGCTGCTTTACATAGACATTTTTGTGTGTTGGTCCGCTTGCTTTGCTCTTTCTTTCTTTTTTTTTTATTATCTATCTATCTATCTATCTATCTATCTACCTACCTACCTACCTACCTACCTACCTACCTACCTACCTACCTACCTACCTACCTACCTACCTACCTACCTATCTATCTATCTATCTATCTATCTATCTATCTATCTACCTACCTACCTACCTACCTACCTACCTACCTACCTACCTATTTATCTATCTATCTATCTATCTATCTATCTATCTATCTATCTATCTATTTATCTGTCTATCTATCTTTTTTTTTTATCTATCTATCTATCTATCTATCTATCTATCTATCTATCTATCTATCTATCTATCTATCTATCTATCTATCTACCTGTTCATGAGTCAGTGACCTAAAGCGTATACAGCACACTCCGGGTGATACAGTAGTATATAAACATTGTCGGGGTACCAGGCTATACTTCTGGGTTGGGAAGGGAGAGCATCCAAAATAACAGGTGGTTAAAACCAGCCAAACAACACGTGTCCAAACACTAGTGATTTGCCACGGACCTGACGAGCAAATGGAATGATAAAAATAGAAATTGAATGCCAAATAAACCAAAAATACCAGTCTAAATCGTCTTCATAAAGCATCACATTAATTGGAAATCTTGGCACTCGGGGCGCGAAAATGGCATTCGAGGAACGCTTCCCATAATAATTGAAAGTGCAAAAACAATAGGGAGATATGTAGAATCTGTAATCTTCAACGGTTATGTAGTGATTCCACAACATAATTAATGGTGTTCTGCTTAGACGTTGTGGAGCCTCTATCCTGCTTAACTTTGAAGCTGATGTAAGCATTCTCTTATTTTATCTCACATGCTTTCATTATCTGGTGATATTGTTCCTTCATCGCGGACAGGGTCTTTTGGCTCGTCCATTTTCGCCTGGATCTGTCTGTGGCAGTTATTTGGTTGTCTGAAGTAATCACCAGCTTCCTGTAGCACCCGCCAACCCATTTGCTCGGATGGTGTTTTTTGCTTTCTGTTTCCACCTTGTATCACTGTAATATTGGGCTTTGATGTGTTTGTTGATCTATGTGTGTGTCTGCCCATCTGTTTGTCTGTCAGCGTGCCCGGTGCTTTCCCCTCTCTCTCTCTCTCTCTCTCGTCGTTTTCTCCTGTCCTCTCCCACCCCCCCCCCAACCTTCTTTTTCTTCCTCCCCTGGCTCGCTCTGTCTTCTGTCTTTTCTTCCCTGTCTACGTTCTTTCCACGTCCTTTCCTTTGCGCCCTGCCTCTGTCCGCCTTGCCCCTCGGTTCCTTGGCCTCTCACTTTTGTAGAGAGCTATCGACCAGGGCACTTGAAGCTATCGATGCCCGCCTCCCTGGAGTTTTCTCCCCTTGTTTGGTGACCGCTGATTATTTCCCCTTATTAACATCCGGTTGGTCCAGGGGACCAAGGGAGACGACTGGAGTGCTGTTATTGTCATCGTGCACAGAGCGTTAATGCCCGGATGAAGCGGCTTGTGGACGTGCGTTAGGACTGCTGCCAAGGCTGCTCCTATTGTTGTCTTCCACGGCACCCGAGATCTTAATTATGGCCATTATAAAAGCATTATCTGAACGTTTATTACACGGGAGAGATATCGAAAAAAAACGTGATCTGAATGGGAAAATTACTCCACGAGCTTAGTATGAGTGCAAAGGAAAGTTATAATGAACGAATATAGTAGAGGGAAGTGACACTTGTCTGAACAATCTATTGCCTTTGTGTGTCTTTGGGTAGGTGGGTCTTCAGATCTGGGTAGGTGTGTGCTCAGTTCTGGGTAGGTGTGTGTGCTCAGTTCTGGGTAGGTAGGTGGGTCTTTTGTTCTGGATAGGTGGATGCTCAGTTCTGGGTAGGTGGGTGGTCAGTTCTGGGTAGGTGGGTGGGTCTTTAGTTTTGGATAGGTGGATGCTCAGTTCTGGGTAGGTGGGTGGTCAGTTCTGGGTAGGTGGGTGGGTGTTTAGTTCTGGATAGGTGTGTGCTCACTTTGGGTAGGTAGGTGGGTGCTTAGTTCTGGATAGGTGTGTGCTCACTTCTGGGTAGGTAGGTGGGTCCTTAGTTCTGGATAGGTGTGTGCTCAGTTCTGGGTAGGTAGGTGGGTCCTTAGTTCTGGATAGGTGTGTGCTCACTTCTGGGTAGGTAGGTGTGTGCTCAGTTCCTGATAGGTGGGTGCTCAGTTCTGTGAAAACTGTTTTATCATGAGAGTGCAGGGTGTTATGATACTGTACTAGATATTTCAGACAGGCTGTCATGAAGAAACGTGTGAAAGTACAACGTCTGTCGGCCTGTTCTTTCCTCTAGACAGACAACGCATGCATTGTCTTATTCCCAGTGACACCATCAGTCTGAGATCTGGTTATTTCCAGTCCCCCGTCCGTTCACCTCTGCCTGTCTGTCTTTCTAGTTGTGTATCACTGTATCGTTTTGTTTGTCTATCCACGCCGACACCGCTTGTCTTCCCACCCCGCCCTTCTTCCTATCTCATCTGTAGACATCTGAAAGATATACACCTCTGTGTGTGTCTCCAATTTCGTGCGGTATGCCTTGTTGATGCTCTGATATTTATCTTGGAAACAATCAGCAGTCTTCTCACCTTCAGCCCTATATGTAATGTCTTCTTTTCCCCGTTTTTACCTCCGCAGAAACGATTTGCCAAAGGACTTCGACACCTGGGTAAGAACTTCTTTAAGATCAGGAAAGAGCATCTACCTCACAAAGACACGGTAAGTTTTTTTTTAACTGTGCTGTACTTGATGTTTGTATTGCAGGCGTTCCATCTGTTGTATGCTGGGGTAGGGTGGCTGTGGTGGAGGGTTCAGCCTTCTCAGAGAATTTATTTTTGTTTTTTTGTTTCTTTTTTTTTCGTTAAATGTCGAGTTAAAAAAGTTGATCGTCAGTGGCGCACAGAATCACACGAAATATTAGCGTCAAGTGTTTGATCGTGTCAGGATTGCTAGAAATGAAGAGAGAATTTTAATGGCACTTAAAATAAAATAAAACAAAAACAGGAAAAAACTGTGAGAATGTAAAGGGAGGGAAAAGGCTAGGAGAAATTGAGAGGGGAAGTAAGGAGAAAGGTAGAAATGAAGGGAGAGAATGGCGGGGAAGAGACAAGATTGGGATAAAATTATGCCAATTGAAAAACAAAACAAACAAAAACACAAGAAATGAGCGACAGTTCAGTCAATACCTGTCAACATCAGGTCAATTACATAAAGGTACTAATGGCATCCCAGGAGGTTTTGCCTTGTCAAAACAATTGGGAGTTTTGTCGAGTGCAACAAAGTATTTGAAATCTGAACTAATGAACCGAGACTTAACAACGTGAAGGCCGTGGCTTTATATACAGCCAGCCATGCATTGACAGGCCCGCGGAGGATCCCCCAAGGGACACTGGAGCCATTCAGATATCCAGCGGTGGTTCTGTAACTCTTACCGTTGACCCCCTTTCCTTTTAGTGCCATAAACAGTGGCGGCTCTACTGTGAAACTTTTGAAGCTTAACTCTCAATCTTCTTTGGTTTTTATGGCACTTTTTTTCTTTTTTTTTTTAAATGAGTGAATTTTGAATGTTGTTCTATTGTCGCTGATTGCGAAGGGGCCCCATAACAGTTCAAGCTTCTGGGTCTCAAAAATCATGTAGGTCTGCCACTGGCCTGAAGCGGAGAAATTCGCCCTTGATAGTTAAATCCTATCTATTTCTATATATTTGATTATTTCATCGCGAGGTGTAGACAAAATGTGCTTTATAAGCCTCACTTTTTCCTTTACTTTCCAAATTTGTAGGTCTCTCTCTCTCTCTCTCTCTCTCTCTCTCTCTCTCTCTCTCTCTCTCTCTCTCTCTCTCTCTCTCTCTCTCTCTCTCTCTCTCTCTCTCTCTCTCTCTCTCTCTCTCTCTCCCCTCCCTGGTTTTTTTTTATGACTCACTGGCCTACAATGAGACACCAAGTATGCATGCAGCTACAGTCAGTTACCATATCGGATAAGGACGAAAAAATTCGGAGGGCCCGTGTGCACGTTGCGCACGTTAAAGGTACCTTGGCAGTTGGAAATCGTAAAGAGCAGGCCGAACAGGCCGCTGCCCGGGCAAAATTAAATAAAAATTCATCCCTACCACCCACTCGCCCTCATCCCCCCACCACCAAAAAAGAAAAAAAAAACGCCGACCGGCGCGGCACTGTGGCGACGACGTGCCTGCTCCAGTTGTAACTGGGGTGCAATGACACAAAGGCAAAATTTCCCAAATGGGATTAAAGAGTTATACAAATACAAAATACAAAATATTATACGCCTGGCCCTGTGGACCAATTATAGTTGTTATTTTGGGAATGCCAGCAACTTAGAAGTCTGATTTTAGAAGAACAGAAGACGCAATCTGGCACCACAAGAATTTATGTTCTCTCCTCCCCCCCCCCCTGCCCTCCCCCCCCCCCCCGCCCCTCCTCACACCCTTTCATATTTTAAGTCTCTGTGGACGTTTGAAGGTTTGAGATATGTAAACTGGTTGATTTAGACTGCATGACCGTAGGTAGTGCAAATTGCGAAAGTCAGGCTCTTGACATTTGAGAAGAAACGACTCATTTCGAAGTCTATATTTCGAAAACCGTGTCACGCAGCTTCAAAGGTAAGCTGTCAGTTCAAATTGGAAAGGATCCCGTAGAATTATCTTCAAATTACAAACCGCCTTGGCGATCGGTTTCTTCTACACAAAAGTAATGCACCTGCCTAAATGGGAAATTCACAAAAGGACTCAATGACAAAGGTATTACTTTACAATCGTGTTTGAAAGAAGAAAAAATGACGGCTTCCGAGCGATGCAGTTGATTAATTTGTCCATGCAAAGCAAAGAGGGCAGGGAAGGCTTGCCATATCGGACGGGACTATCAGGCAGTACTGTTGAACACTCAGCATTTTGCAACATAACTGGCACAGGTAAACTAGATCTAAATGTTATTGGAAAAAAAAAATCAACATTTAAAGATTATGCCAAATCTAAAATTTATAAATTTAACGTCTTACATTTATGTCTATGTAAATGCCCGGTTGACGTCAAAATCGTTGTTAACTCCTGAAAATAATTGTCATAAATATGTTTTGTTTAATCATCCCACTGAAACCAGACGTCATGATTCGGGGAAATGAAACCTCTTGGTATACTCTCCATATCACATTATCAATGAGCCAGTGGACGAACATATAAGCACCTAAAACTTTGTGAACTCTGGACCGAAAATTATGAACCTTTGTGGACTACCTCAATTTTTGATGACAGGTTGCGTGGACACTTTCATTTTACGCAAAGTTTTGCCTTTCATATTGTTTCTTTAGTATTAATTTTTTGAGCCGCAAAAAGGAGACGCATTTGCATCGAGCAGAATGGCAAAGTATGACTGGAAACTTCGTCCTACGAATGGCACTTGAGCAAGTATTTATTATGTAGCTAAAGGAGTGGGATCGATGGAGCAACAAGCTGAGAACCGTTCCCTGTGAGTTATCAGGATTTGAAATCCCTCCAGTTTATCTCCCGTGTTACAACCGTTCGCCCGTCTCTTTCTTCTTACTTACCTTTCTACTGGCACCAGTGTATACACTTGTCCTTATCTGTTTCAAACATCTGAGGCTGTGTTGCTTTTTAAGGGGTACCCCATGTATGTGGTTTTAACATTAGCCCTCAGTGTCTCCGGCTTTACGAGCTATTTATTTTCTTTCGATGTCCTGGCGTTTTTCGCGCAGTCTCGGCCTATTTGAGCCGGTTCTGGAAAACACAAAGCAGGCAAAAGGCGGGTATGTCTTGCTCATCCTGTTTTGACACGAGGTAAATTTTACTTGAATATTCTATGAATCCCTTCCTTCCTCCGTTCATCTGTGTCATGTAATGCATTTTTTCAGAAGAAATTTGCTGTGTGCATCAGTCAGATATAACAATTATATATCTCACTTTTTTTCTTTTTTTTTTTGGTAAAAGTTTCATTCGTCTCTTCCACCCAACTTTCTTCCCCTCTCCATCTTTATCCACCATCTTGCATCCTTTTCCTCCTGTTTTTTTCGTTTCTGGCTTTCTCTTTCTCATGTCTCCTCCACTTCGTCCTGCATCCAGTCCTCTCTGTGTGTTCTACTCCTCCTTAACCGCCCCTTCTTCTCTACCCGTATAGTTCTCTTCATTGCATTCTTTCACCCAAAACAGCATTCTGGGTATCTTTTCTCACTCTCGTTGCTGAGAGGTGTTAATCGACTCTGCGGAATCGAAGAAGTTTTAAGCTGATTATAAATCTCACACAGACCCTGATAAGAACATACGGTTCTCTTGTTTTTAAAAGTGAAATTGCTTGGCTGGACCAACACAGATCTGTCAAGAGACGTCAAGAATTGAAGAAGACAGTAATGGGTGAAAAGGTTATATTTGGCTGCTGTAAAGTTGAGCTTCTGAATACTGGTGTCATCTAGTTTGATTAGATCTTAAATCCGGGCGTGTGTACTTGTGAGGGAGGGAAAGGAGGGCGGTTTGGGGAGGGAGGGAGGGAGGGGATTTGAGAGGAGATAGAATGATAATCTCGAAGCCCTTGGATGAATACGGTATTTGAGCTGTAGAGTAGCACATCATGGGGTCAAGCTTGTGGTCTTAGGATGATCTCTAGAATGTGAAATACCGCCAGTGCCAGTGAAGATTTTACGTTCGCTGTATCATTATGAAATGTCATGTCAGTGGCTAACAGAGGTTTCATGATGTCCCATCATGCCCGGGGCCAGCCCCTTTATTGTATGTCCCACAACTCAAGTATAGGGCCTAGACACCATTTGACTGGATGTTCCCTGAAATGGATGCCTGGGGCTGTCGCCCCCTGTGCCCCCCCCCCCCGCTCCCTTCTGCACGTCATTGTGTCATGAAATCTGTATCTAGTCATAGATATCCAGTGCTACCCCCTCTCTCTTCAGTCCTTTTCAGACCTTTTTTTTGTTTTGAAGTGCCGTCTGTATTCTTTACTTGAACAAAAATTAAAAATAGAAATGTTCGGTGAATGAGGCTATGTAATTGCTGGTGTCCCCTATTAGGTAATCGTGGGCTCTCCCCACTGAGCAATTTAGAACGAGTTGTTTTCGCTATTTTAACATGCTGGGGCAAATCTGAGAAGTTTAAAGTTCATGTTGATTAAAAATAAAAACACCCCCCTCTGCTGCACACAATATGGACCAAATGTGAGTCGTGAAAAGCAAATGCTCCTGGCAGTGCATGCCAGATTATCTCTCTAAATTGAATCAGAAGCCCTCGCTGCAGCCAGGCTGTTTCTACTCGTGTTTCGTGATGCATCTGTTGTGATTAGAGATAAACTCTTTGATGGCTTTGAAGTTTACACATGAAAAGAGGCCTGGGGTTTTATTTTAAAATGGCGTATGAGAAAAATTATGGGGAAGGAGAATGAATCAACAGGGTCGTCCAGACATTCACGGCATCGCGTTTTCCTAATCGTAATGAGTGAATTGCCAACTTCATTTTCCGCAGTTTTGAAAATAATATGACACAGAGGTTGGGTGATACTCGATACCTGGCGCTGCCTTCCTTTATAGCAGATTATTTTCGAGCTTGATGTCAGAGTATCTCTGGAATCGCCCATAAGAATGAGCGGAGGCATCCAAAGCATCGTATCTTCTTTACGGCTTGGCTGCACAGCTGTCTCGCCCGTGTTAAAGCACTCCAAATCTTTGTGCACGCCCTTTCGTAGCTTTGAGGGCTGGCCCCTCAAGCTTCGTTCTCCTTCACGTCCACCCCCTACCAGTGTTTTCCCAAGCGCAATTTAAAGTTATTAGAGTGAGTTCTCCTTTTCACCTTTGTTTTTCCACGACGCTAGTTTTTTTCCCCCCTCCGCGCGCTATCGCAAAGACCTGTGTCTGATTTCCAAGCGCTGGGCGAAGGGAGGAAATCTTGAGAACAAACAAACAGGGCATTTGTTAAACATTAAGGAAGTCTGTCCGTGTGGGATGCGTTTTGTGTGTGCCAGAGCGTGCGATGCTGCATGCTGGCACGGAGGCGCACGTGCCTATCATGGGTGTGTGTTCAGCCTGCGTGTGTTGTATGGATGTGTTCAAACTGTGACGGTGGACGGCCCCAAAGTTCTGACAACCTGTAGGGAACTATAAGACAGTGATTTCGTTACATTTCACTGTACGTCACAGCTGCAAGTCCAAACTTTAAGCCTGTGTGATTAAAACTAATTTGTGAACTAGGCAGTTAAGCGGGACCTGACGCACTGGCGAGATCCAAACAAGTCTGCCTCTCTAGTCCGGCCGCGTCCAAACTGTCTTGAGTGAGCAGGCGTAAAGATAGACCTCGCGCACTGAGTCAAAACGGACTCGACTCAGTGGGCCACCACCTCAGTAAAATATGATTGTAAACATGAGTGTAACGCTGTGATGGCATAGAGTTTGGATAACTTAAAACTCACATAATTATGTAGATCTAGATATTTTGATGCTGTGACACTGACTGATCCATTGCAATTATTTCCACGCTGGTATTATTAGTGTTGTTATGTTTCAAGAAGAAAATGTCTTTTTTTTTTTTGTCGTGAGGTTTATTATTGTAGAAAGAACGGAAGTATCTTATAGTTAATCAAGATAAACAAAAAAAAAAAAAGATTAATACTATTGTACGTAAACTCATCTTTGCTTCGTGTGCCCCCCCGCCCCCTAAGGCTTCTTCCCGATGGAGGGAAATGCCCTACTCATCTGCATCTATAACCTTCGCCTTTCTCCTCGTCTCCTACCGCCCTCCCCCCCCCCCCACCCCCGCCCCCTCCAGCAAACTACTCCCACCCATGGGTGACTGGCAACAATCTGTGGAGACGCCTACAATATAATAGTTTTTGTGCCCATTTTTTCATAATTACCTTAATTCCTTTGAAGCCCCTCACCTTTCATTGTTGGGAAATTTCTATAAGACAAAAACCGTTCCAAAGAGAAGAAAAAAGGGCTGGAAATAATTGGTGTTATCGCAGACAACGGGTAATTTCATTATATAAAGAATGAAAAACAAAATGCCAGCGATAATATTTCATTGACATCCATTTTTAAGGGTGGTTTGTCGAGTTGCACAATAATAGCGTTATGATTAAGAGAATTTCAATTAAGCGGCGCGGCGTGTGATGTCGGACCGACAAAGCTTTGGAAAGATAACAAATTTCACAATTTGCTGTGTTTTAATTACTTTCATGCACCGGTGGATTTCATGTCGTCTCGCGGGACGCTTCGTGTTTGACTGCTGTAATTTCTTTATTCATTTTAATAAATTTTGTTTCCTTTTTCAAACTGTTCCCTGTCTGTCTGTCTCTTTCTCTCTCTCTCTTTCTCTCTCTCTCTGTCTCTCTCTCTGTCTCTCTCTCTCTCTCTCTCTCTCACCCCTTCCCATTTCTCTCTCCTTCCCTGTCTGTCTGTGTCGCACCTTCCCCTCTCTCCTTTTCCCTCTTTGTCTCTCCTAACAATGTCTCTGCCCTCTCCCTCCATCCTCTCTCTGTCTTGTCTTTGTTGGTCTATCTGCCTGTTTCTCTCTCGCTCGCTCGCTCGCTCGCTCCTTCCTTTCTTTCCCCCTCCCTCTTTTCTCCTCTCCTTTCTCTGTCACCCTCTTCCTACCTCCGGTCATGTCTTTGTCTGCATCTCTCTCGCTCTCTCTCTCTCTCTCTGCCCTCTCTCTCTCTCTCTCTCTCTCTCTCTGCCCCCCCCCCCTCCCTCTCTCCCTCCCCCCTCCCCCAAGACATTCAGATCTGAGTGTATGGTAGAAGAGGTAAAATCGGTTTATCTCCCTAATAAAATTGGCCTTTCAGTTTCTGACATTTTTCCCCCCTGCACCGCTCTTCGTTTAAGAATTCGTGCAGCGCAATGTTATTGCATGTTGCTGCGTAGCATTGAGGAAAGCTTAGCAGCTTAAACACCGGGAACCGAGAGCTGCCGTTCAAGCGAAACTGCTGCTGGGAAGAACTTTTTGCTACTTCCTTTGCTAATTTTTATGGGCGGTGATAATCGTTGCAGCTTTATATTGGAGCAGCTGCAACCGTCAATTATCTGTTGGGAAACGTGATGGAGATGTATTCGAGCTAGGGTGTGAAAGGTGTGTGTATGTGTGCGCCCACGTATATATGAATGTGTGTGTTTTTCTGTATCAGGAGGTTGTCTATCTATCTTGTCTGTCTAGCTGTCTCTCCGTTCATTCGTTCGTCTGTCCGCCCATCCATCCATCCATCCAACCTGTCGGTCTGTCTACCTGTCTGGGTACCTGAATGCCACCTCACCTGCATACCTGTGACCCACACCCAGCCGTCTTCTCGCCCTCTCATTTTAAATTGAGCTCAGGTGTCAGACATGGAGAAACATTGACCCGACATTCCTGCTCACTGCCAATCTGTGGGGGGATGTCCAGATCCACAGAACAAACACACTAACGCGGCATTTATTTCAACCCAGTATCCTTCTAAGTCTATTCCTGGCGAATAGTCCAGACCAGGTTATTGACAGTGTCAGAGCCTCTTTGTACACCATGATTTCTTCTGGCCTGGCCGGTGTCCTAGCTGTTATGGGAGCAGGTAAACGTGAAAGAAAACTGAGCCATATCAGTCGACTTGTATAATAATTATGACACGGGCTGAGTGCCGTTCTTTGCCTTTCATTTTTTTTCATCGGTCACTTTATCTGTTTTGTTCTCGTGGGGTTCCTTGGTTAAAGAAGTATTCAGCTGTCAAAAGATTAAACAGCATAGTATTTGGTACCATGACCTTACAAAGGAAATAATGTGATCATGTCTTCGAGTTTCTGTAATGGTTCGAGTGTGTCAGCATTGTCACTAAGGTCATACTAGTTCACTCTAATCGTCCTCCCTCAATGGAATGTTTGTCATTATTTATGTGACCCAGATATTAGCGGACATACCTGGATCGGTTGATCCAAAAGGTCAGGTTGTCCAGTTGAAGTCAGTATGTCAAACTGACAATCTGTCAGATAGGAGATACATGGTTGAACTAGCGAGTAATCGTATTGATCCTGTAAGCGAATGGGGAATCCGGCCAGTGTCATTGACTTAGTGAACTGTGTGACTAAGCTAATCAACCATGCAGTCAATCACTCAGTCAGGTCTTATCGTGACTGTGTCATTAATTTGGGATGTTTTGGATGTCATGTTGTGAATCGGTGATTGCGTGAAAGGTCAAGTGGGTTAGTGAATGAATGATTGAGTGACTGGGTGGCTGGGTGAATGAATGATTAAGTGACTGGGTGGCTGGGTGAGTGAATGAGTGAGTGACTGGATGGCTAGGTGAGTGAATGAGTGAGTGGCTGGGTGAATGAATGATTAAGTGACTGGGTGGCTGGGTGAGTGAATGAGTGAGTGACTGGGTGGCTAGGTGAGCGAATGAGTGAGTGGTTAGGTGAGTGAATGAGTGGGTGACTGGGTGAGTGAATGAGTGGCAGACAGACAGAATGATTGACACTGTTGACAGTGAGCGAGCAAGCCGGCAGATAATTATGTAGGTGAAGAAATGACTGAACGAATAAACAACCAGCGAGATGACTAGTGCGATTAAATGCTGTTGAAAATAACTTTTAAGAAATAACAGTAAAGTCATTAGATTGGATGGTAGGACGGAGGGAAAAGGTGGGCACAGATGTTGCAGTGACTTTGACTTAATGGCGTAATTATGTTATGTTGGGAAATAACATTTGTTTTTAAACTGCATTATCTGTATCTCACAGTGTTCTAGAACAGTCAATGTAAGAATATTTTGCATATTGGAACCCATGGATTTGGCTGTCCCAACATTGAGGCAGAACAGTTACAAATTGGCCAAGTCCTCATCACTTTTAACTGTCTTCGGGGTGAAACAGAGCAAGGCTGGTGTGAGCACCAGACTGGTGGCTCGCCGCCCCGTAAAGTTCGCTTCATGCTGGCACAATAGGCACTGCCCGCTTCATCCCGCTGGGTCATGGTGTGGGCAGTGTGCCTGTAGTGTTGGTGTGCAACAGAACGTGTAGGCAGCGAGGCACCAGCCTGGCCGCCTACACCAGCCTTTGGTCTGTTTCACCCCTAACCCTGCTGTCCAACGGGGGAATTAAAACATTTTTCCAGCCAAGAGGAAACTTCATTATCTAACACACACAGTTTTTGTAATTGCCTATTCTGCGAGCAGGCAAACAAATAATGATACTTGTGTCGGCTATTTGGAGAGAATAATTATTTGAGATTATCTGTTAACTGAAGCGTGAGAGTCCTATTTCTATTCTCTTCCTCCTTTTTTCTTTCTATTTTTCATTCTGTCATTCTGTTTTTACACACACAGTGCGTGAGAGGGTAGTCACTCGTTTTGAAAGATTCGTGCCCGTCCTTCTCATGCTTGGCTCCTCTTCTCTGCTTTCACCTCTCTGTCTGTCTGTCTGTCTGCCTGCCTGCCTGTCTCCAGAAGATACGAGTTCTTTCATTCACTGAGCCACAACAGATATCCCCTCCTCCTCTCTCTTCCTGCCCCCTTCTCTCTCTCCCACCACTCCGTCTCTCTCTCTCTCTCTCTCCCACCACTCCGTCTCTCTCTCTCTCTCTCTCTCTCTCTCTCTCTCTCTCTCTTTCTCTCTCTCTGCCTCTCCTCTCTTTCTCTCTCTCTGTCTCTCTCTCTCAGCTTCCTCATTCTCTCTCTCTCTCTCTCTCTCTCTCTCTCTCTCTCTCTCTCTCTCTCTCTCTCTCTCTCTCTCTCTCTCTCTCTCAGTTACGAAGAATTTTTTAAAAAAGAGTCACCCTCCTATCCCTCCGACTCACTGCAAATGCACACCTTTGACTGACATAGGACCCACAATAACATCCGACTCCCAGGTCAACAGGCCCCGGCCAGCAATCTACGATTCACGCCAAGGATACTCCCCGCTAAACCCAACCCACCCCGTTCTGTCACTTTGTTTATGGCCATTTTTGGTGGTATCTTGTTTTTGTTTTTTTGCACTGGGTGGTCGCTGAATGCGCTAGCTTATTGATCCTGCATGTTTGATAGGGATGGATGAGGGGGTAAGGTGCAAGGGATCGGGTTGACCTGGGTACAAACTTGGTTCTGTCCGGGTCGGACTCAGTGGACCTTCCATCTTTTCCTCCTCGGCTCTTCCTCATCCGTAGTGCTATGTAACATTTGCGGGGCTTTCCCTCTGTGTCGTTTTGTCTGGGCCCCACCCCCTCCCCCCGCTCTGATTTTCTACTGATTAATACTTTCATTCATTATATTCACCCATTCTCTCTCTCTCTCTCTCTCTCTCTCTCTCTCTCTCTCTCTCTCTCTCTCTCTCTCTCTCTCTCTCTCTCTCTCTCTCTCTCTCTCAGACACCGCATAGACACACATTTTCAGTGCCCTCTCTCTGTGAAACTCTCCATTCGTTCCCTCCTCTGTCCTCAGCCTGCTCTTGTCTTTGTCTCTCTTCACTCTTTCCCTATCTCTCTAATAATAGGTATCACCAGTGTTACTGTTACATTCCTCTTATTCCTCGTTCCTCTAGCGCCTCTCCCTGCTCCTCCTGTCATTAAACCGGGAAGTGATAATCATCCTGCCCAGGGCATCCTCTAGGGGTAACTGTAAGGCGTTGAGTTGATAGAGAAACAAAGAATAGAGAAGGCCAGAGAAAACAGTACCTGTTCATCTGTTCCTAGAGACAACAGCAGCCTGTTCATCTGTTCCTAGAGACAACAGCAGCCTGTTCATCTGTTCCTAGAGACAACAGCAGCCTGTTCATCTGTTCCTAGAGACAACAGCAGCCTGTTCATCTGTTCCTGATACTGCGAGAAAGTAAATATCACGTGGTAGAAAACTTGCATTTATGCATTTGGAACTTTTTTTTCTTCAAGGGATACTTGTTCATATCTGCTGACATTTTGAAGAACTCCCAAAGGTACATTCGTGGAGCTCTTGGCCGGTTTATAAACTATGCTCATGCATTATTCTCTCTCTCTCTCTCTCTCTCTCTCTCTCTCTCTCTCTCCCTCTCTTTCTCTCTCTGTGTCTCTCTCTGTGTCTCTCTCTCTCTCTCTCTCCCCTCTCTCTGTGTCTCTCTCTCTCTCTCTCTCCCTCTCTTTCTCTCTCTCTCTCCCTCTCTTTCTCTCTCTGTGTCTCTCTCTCTGTGTCTCTCTCTGTGTGTCTCTCTCTCTCTCTCTCCCCTCTCTCTGTGTCTCTCTCTCTCTCTCCCTCTCTTTCTCTCTCTCTCTCCCTCTCTTTCTCTCTCTGTGTCTCTCTCTGTGTCTCTCTCTCTCTCTCTCTCCCCTCTCTCTGTGTCTCTCTCTCCCTCTCTTTCTCTCTCTCTCTCCCTCTCTTTCTCTCTCTGTGTCTCTCTCTCTCTGTCTCTCTCTGTGTCTCTCTCTCTCTCTCTCTCTCCCTCCTCCCCTCTTCTTGATATCGGATTTTCCCCGTGTGTGTTCAGTGTGAAGAGCTCTTGATAATGTAGTTATTGCCGTGCCTTTTATCACATTCACTCCCTCCGCCGAGAGCTCAACAAATGGAGATAGAGGAGCGCCCTACACGTGCATACAGGCCACACACATGCACACACCGTGGTGTTGGCTGAGCAGCCACACAGACACCGTGTGTAAATATTAACACGTAAGCTACAATTACAAACCGATTCATGTGCAAACACACACAGACTCGCAAGCACCACTCACGCTTATGAGTGAGCAAGCAGTATGCGCTGAGCAAAATGTTTATGTTATTGTTTGTTTTATACACATGCATTACCCTCACACATGAGCGATGCAGTGTTATGGAAATCGCGTATACGCTAAAAACAACGTTTCGCACTATTATTGTCACTTTTGAGATAATATAAAGAAAAAACCTGTTTCTTTCCCTGTCATTTGGTGACTTATGCCATTATGATTCTATTAGATTATTACATTTCCCTGTTGGCCCATTAATTGGTAGCCTTCATGCTCACGAAGGCAATGAACCGTCAGTTGCATTTTGGCATAAGTTTGGCAAATGCCATTGTCGTAGAGCAGTGACCATATACAAACAGCCAGCTGCTAACCATGCTTTATATACACATCAGGGATAGCAGCCTGCTAGACCTAGCAACACTTGTTGTATGGCCCAAAGTTCTACAGGAGATGCAATAAAACATTTGGCAGTCTGCCTCATTTCATTTTTTGCTCCCCTTCCAATTTCTGATAACCAACAGAAACTACATGTATTAGCCGTATGAACCAATAACACTGATAGAAAACTTACAACAATGTTTCATGCTATGAAATTGTTAGATATTTTCCATATTTTTGTAGAATTGTGCTTAATTAGTTGCCTTTTCCAGAAAATGAGGATTGAAAGTTTGAAGGGTTGTGCAAAATCGGGTTTTGCTCAATACGCACCAATATTGAAACTTGCATAAAAATGCCCACGAAAAATACAGCCATGTGACACCTATACATAATGTAATTAAGAGTGAGAAAAATCACTTGCATGACAAAATCGGCAAAATTTTGCATACAGCAATTTGGCAACTACCCTTCGAAATAGTGTGAAAAAATGAATTCGACTTAGTATTACCGTGACGCGCACATCGTTGTCAGCACAGCAATCTCACAGGTCTATTAGCTTGTAACTCCAGCCTAAGCGCGCATCAGCCCAGATTGATTGGCTGATTAATTAAATGGCGACACCACGATATTGACTTTGAATGAGAAAAACCCAGTTGAAGAGTGCGCGTGGTCTCATTGAAAACGCTTGTGTCGTGACGTCACATTCCAACTACTCGGCCGTTCAGAATCGGCAGTTTGCGCACCTCGGCCAACGCGTAATCAGGAACAGATCCATTACGCAAACACTCAGTACATGTTACAGCCCCATCACTCTCATCTTCCTCACGCGTATCAGTGAATGAGCAATATGTAGGGAGCAAATATTTCACGTTGTTGTTGTTGCTGATCTTATATTGTTGATGTTGTAGCGACAGCTGCCGCCGGGACTGGTGTGAGTTTTGGCGTGGTCATGAAATTAATCAATACAACAAATTAAAACATCAGACAGTGAGTTCAGATAAATGACAACCGGCCTTCGTTCATTAATTGGATGACTTAGGGCGGTATCATACTAAGCCTGGTCAGACACGGTTAGATGCTGCCAGTAACATGTAGGTCCAAGAAAATGGCGGAAAAACTGACTGTGTCTGGCTGGGCTTAGTATGACAGGATCTTTCCAGATTTACCAAGAAAATACCGGAAATTATGGTTTGCACTGTTTGTCTGCCAGCATCAGTTCTGGCTGTCTGACCTGACTGAGTATGATACCCCCAAAACAGTTTGAATGGGAATAGCAATGCCAGAGAAATCCAGTGTTCAATTTGATCTCAATATAAAGCACAGCATACTGTGTGCTCGGTTAACATATAGTGTGAATGTAAATTATCCCGTATCTTATGTTTTGTGCTGATATAGATTACGGGTTTGGTATTATCCCCCACCCACCCCCCCCCCCTTCTCTCTCTCTCTCTCTCTCTCTCTCTCTCTCTCTCTCTCTCTCTCTCTCTCTCTCTCTCTCTCGCATTGTTATTATTTTTGTGGTTGCTCTTATTCTTATTTGTACCGCACGAGTTATTGGTGTGTTTATTATTTAATGTGTGCTCTTTCCCCTGTCCAATTGCCAAGTACGAATGCAAAAAGGTTTTCTTCTTTATTAAGTCAAATACAGCACTGACGACAAAATGCAAACATTTTCGTCTGAAGTCAAATACAGCACGGACAGCTGAGAAGTCAAACCACACTACAGCTGTATGACTGGGTGTATCAGAATCTGTGAACGTAGCGTTACACGTTGCATAATCTGTGTCTGGGCGTTCAGAGAGTTGACAGCGGTGTTGATCTTTCCGAGTCACAGCTTTGCGTGGAGTAGCAAGGGGCGTAACCAAGAGAATTCTACACCTCGTTCGAGTTCAGAAAGTATCTCTGTCTGTCTGTTAGCGATCCGTCCATTCATCTCCCTGTCTTCTGTTGGTGTGCCAATCGGTCACTCACTTTCTCTCTCTTTCTCTCTTTCTGTGTGTGTCTGTGTCTCTTTTCTGTCTATCTCCCTGTTTCTGTTTGTCTCCCTCTCTCCCTGTCTCTTTTTGAGCCCTTTCTCTGTCTGTCTGTCTGTCTGTCTCTCTCTCTCTCTCTCTCTCTCTCTCTCTCTCTCTCTCTCTCTCTCTCTCTCTCTCTCTCTCTCTCCGTATGGGTCCGATCGCAATAGACAACCCTTGGGGTTTGACACTCAGAACAAAACAATGACAGACTTCGTCTCATACTTCATGAACAAGTCTGTCAAAGCTGTCACATTCGGTCTATCGATATCTTGATGAAACCATGCATCAACACTACATTATGCATGAACATGAGTGCTATGATTTCAAAACAAAGAGAGAGAGAAATGTTCTGGAGTTGCAAACAAAGCTATCATGCAGAGGGACATAAATATTTATATCTGCTCTCTGTGTGATTCAATACTCAGTTCTCCCCCACCCCGCAGCGCCCCAGCTGGTGCATGGTCGTGTTCTTACGCGTGATATCCTGGTACAGTGTACACCGCCCTTGTTTGGTAAATGTCCATACTGATACTCACTTCCTGTCTTCGCGATCGTCCAGGCAGGCAGAATTTAGTATATTATAATACAATAATTATGATTGGACGTCCTGTGTGTTGCGGTTTGGCCATCATTGTACTGGAGCAGTATTTCTCAACCTCTGTTTGACCCACGCCCCACTTCAATTTAAAAAAAAAAAAAAAAGCGCCCCCACCAAGATCGGAGGAAGCTAGTATACTATTCTGTTTATGAATGTAAATTGTCCTATATCTTACTTGTGCTGAGATACGGGTTTGGTATTCCCCCCACCCCCACCCCCTCCCCCTTTCTCTCTCTCTTTCTTTCTCTCTATCTCCCTCTCTCTCTTCCTTTTTCTCTTTCCCTCTCCCCCTTTGATATTCGTTTGTATCTTCGAAATGCATCACCGTGTAGGCACTTTTGGAAATTCCCAGGCTGCTGTTCTGTTTTAGCAGTATTATTTTTGTGGTTGTTTTTATTCTTGTTTTATACAGCGCGCTCTATTGAGAGACTTTAAAAAATATGCGTTTGTTAAGTTTGATGGTTTTATCCGAGCTAAACAAGGAAACACCAATACGACCAATACGACATAAACAAACAAAAGTTTATATATACATGAAAGGTAAAATACACTATAGAATTGAGATGGCTATGAAAAATCCGTACGTCCCATTCTGAAGCTCCACGTCCCACCTTGAGAAACAATGTGCTGGATGGTCAGATCTTATTACAGTAAACTGTTTGTTGTATAGACATTTCTTTAAAAGGTGTCATGTTCAATGACGGCAAAAGCTATCCTGTCAGTGTCAGTGAGACATTATTCAAAATACGGGATCTAGAGCATGAACGAGATTTCTGAAGTAGAGGAATCAGAGAACTACAGAAGAAATGAGGTTAGTGGGGGGGGGGGGGTCATTGCTTCAAAAAAAAAAATGCAAGCAAGCAAATGATAAGAGGCTATGGGGGGTGGGGGGGGGGGGCACTACTCCCTGGAAATAAATAAGTAAATGAACAATCACACAAACAAACAAATAAATAAAACCAACACACCTGAGGAATTGAAACCGAATTTTCGGCGCATTCAAAGGCTGTTGCCGTGCTTTCAGTGTACGGAAGCAGCATGAAGAAACGAGGCTGCAAAAGACGGGGTTAAATCTATTACAAGCAAAATAAAATATCTAGAGTGTGACATGATACATCTGGGAAAGATCTGGTATTGGAATTGGGCGGGAAAAGGCACTGTTTTCTTTCTTTTCTTAAATGTAGACCGTTCACACTGCCAGACGCCCCAGGATTTTACTACCGGTTAATCACACTTGAGTTAAGAAACTATTATAGTCTGGAAAGGCCGCCAGTTTTTCTTGACAAAGAAAAATGATAAGACGGTATAATGTCGGGCATTTGCTGTTCAGATAAAATTTGATACATCTGACGCGATGATGACACAGCCACTGACATTCCTTGTAGCTGCAGAAGAATAAAACAATTTTAAAAAAATAATTATTGCTTTCACTGTTTGTTAATCCCTTGAATGCCAGTGGCTTTTTCTCGTGAATAATCTTTTGTATGTCAGCTGTGAACGTCTAACACAATTTTTAAAGACATTTTATAAATTTTGCATTAAAAGTTCCCATTTACCTTTTTAGCAAAGCAAAAAATCATCAAATTCAGAAGCAGCACGGACTATGAAAATCAGAACAGTGCTGCTTTGGCCTTGAAAGGGTCAAGTTCTTTATTGAAATAATTATTATGTCTTTGAGGGGGAGAGGGTGAAAGGGAAGGAATTGAACGTTTTGCAGAAACAGAAAATGCGATGAATGTGCCAGGTTGGTCCGTTTGTCCTGCAGAAACAGGAAGAATATTACTTTGGGAAGGATGCTCGGAGAGGTCAGGAAGCAAAACGTTCAGCTCAGGGAAAAAAAACACAACTTTTTTCAATGGTTGCAAACATTAATATTGCTACAGCACTGATGTGGATGGGGGAAAGATGATGGGTTCGTGTGTGTGTGGGGGGGGGGGTGAGCGAAAGCAACAGAATGGGGGAGGGGGATTGGCTGGAGTGGAGCTGATGGAAGCCAGAACATCTTTTTTTCCCCTGAGAATGAATGAAATAATGGCCGGCCAATGCCAGCAATATTGTGGAGCGCAGCAGCATAAATGATTCTATAATGAAATGATGAACGCAGCACCGGGCAAGCCCTGTTTGATTTATGGCAGTTTATCAAAGAGGAAATGACTGCAGTTTTGACGCATTTTGTAGAGTTAATGTATTTTCGAACTCTGGTTGGATGCCTTGCGGCTGCAGCGACAGTTAATTGGAAAAGGTTTGTGTTTATGTATAGGCAAAAACTGGTTTATATGTCGCAATCCCTGATAAACATTTAAATGAGCGGCTTTCAATGCCGAGTTTCAAAATGTGGTTAATTTGAAGGCATGGGTTATAAAATTGGAGTACGGTTGTTACATTTGGGATATTTTTTTTCCTTTGTCACTATTTTTCGAAAATTTATCCATGTTCTTTTTGGTTTGGAATACGGGCATTCCAGATTTCCCTCTTCCTTTCAGAAACACATTTGGCTGTTGTTTTTCAGCCCGAAACGTGACATTATGCTTACAACGATCGAAGAAATTAGTTTGTTGATGGTGAAAATTGACATAAGAACCGAAAAGAAAAGAGGAGGGCAGAAGCGAAATATAGGATAAATGATGAATGAATTATTTTATTCTACTCGGAGACCGAATCCACGTTCGTCTCCATTTCACTCCACTGTCTAGTTTAGTTACAGATTTGATTGACTGAAATACTGAAACGGTTATGTCGCTGGAATAGTTCATTTTAGCGTTGTAGCGCGCAGAGCCTAGTCTATTTTGCGTGGGTTTGAACTTGGACCTGAACTTGCTTTGAATCAACTAGCGAGGCATGTTTAAGTTTCATTAGCGTGCGAGGCCCATTTAAGTCATTAGTACACAAAACCGAGGCAAAACGACTTATTCCGTACACTTTAGGCCTTATAGGAATAGTTCCATTATGACGAAAAGGAAGCAATGGCAAGTTAGTACGTGTTGTCACGGCCAGCCGCCGTTTTTGATGCAAAACTTCCAGAGAGGAACAGTTTGTCCCCTTAGAATGACAAGGTTCTGACTCCTTTCCGTCAACTTTTGAGGAATTGACGATTGAAGTTTCCTGTGCTCATAACTTTAATGGAGGTACCTCGTTTGTTTTGGAGGGGGGGGGGGGCAATACTTACAAATTACACACCTAATCCACTTGATACTTTGACACACAATGAAAAAGGCCTGTACAAGTAGCGTGTAGTGAATAACTCAGTTCAGGCCGAAAGTATAGATAGAACCTTGTCATTCTAAGGCAATGAGTTGTTTTGGAACAACTGTTTTGATGTTCCTGCTTACAAGATGAAGTTAGTTTCAGTTTAGGTATTCTTTTGATTGGTAAAGTATTATGGAAACGATAATACCATCCTTATTTTCCTGTGAAATCACAACTTTTAAAACCCAAGCCATTGGTGTGTTTTTCATAGTACTCGATGGGCAAGGTCAGTGTGTCAAATGTGATTCTAAACTGTTGAATGGGGTGGGGGGGGGGGGGGGGAGAGATTCGTTGATGTAGTCACGGTGGTAGCTGCCGCCATTGGGACAACCATCATGGCGGTTTTGAGTAGATACATCATCGATGCACCCATCTGTCCCTCTGTTATCAACGTTACATTAAATTTAACCCCTGCTCAATCAGTGTGCTCGGCTGTGCCCAGAGCCTAATATTTTCCTTTACACTGCTCAATCCATGCATAAATGATAATCAGAATGAAGCCGCGGTTTAATTGTATGACAAGGAGGAATCGATCGCGAATTTGCCAGATCAATACCGCAGCCATGCAACGAGTGCAGCAGTCTCGCACACGGTCTTGGGGCATTTAATGAGGGAGAAAAACAGGGAGCACACTTTGGTGACTTTGATTCACGACTCTCGAAAACGGCGCAACAGTATTCATTATCCGTTTTTAGTGCTTGATTCAATGATTGGTAGGCACTCTGGCTGATTTTGTGGGAGATTACAATCACAGCATTGTGACGAGACCCGGCAACAACTGAGAAAGATATGTGTGTCAACAGAAAAAGATTATGTCTAAAAATTCTCACATATTGCATCATCAGCTATGGAAAGGCGACTGGCACACCTTGTTGTTGTGCGAAATGTGTTATTTGTTAAGGCAGCAAAGGAAAACTTTCTCTGACAAGATCACAGAGCGTCCATGCAACCTGCCTAAAATAACGACCACGCATTTTTGCTTTCCTGTGTTCTCACGTACTTTTCCTGTGAAGCTAATGGAACTCCTTCCTGACAGTGACAGTGACAGTGACAGTGACACTGACAGTGACAGTGACACTGACAGTGACAGTGACAGTGACACTGACAGTGACAGTGACACTGACAGTCATCTACAAATTGCTGCGAGACTTATGCCCCTCCCTTTTTCCTTTGTTGTCCCGAACGAAATCTTATTGCTAGTCATATATACTGTGTAATCTATTTATTATGGACATTGTCAGTTATGGAGGCTACTTGAATTATTTGGAAAGTCAGCATTCAATTACAGAAGTTTGTTCTTGCTTTTGTGTTTGATTAAGATCATAAAATGAAAATATGATGTGGTGAAAGGCGTTGTCTCGGCCTTATGTGAAAAGATCAGTCGACCGAATGCGGTTATCGGGCTTAAGGCTGTTTCGTTACAGTAATATTGTACTTCACCTTTACACATACCAGACCCTTTGTCTGTGCGGCTTTCACGTGGCGGCAAATTGCCATTTTGTTTGAACTGTTAAGCTGTGTAATCTCAGGTGGAGAGTTGAATGATTAAAGTTTTGAATGTCAACAAAGTGCTCAATATTGAAGGTAAGAATGACTTAATTTGGGGCGGTACAAAGCTCATTGTAGTCATGTTACAATGTTCTTTCAAACAGTATACCACAGAATAATAGTGTAGAAGTTGAAGCCGACAGTATGTACGTCCCACATCTTAGCACACTGGACTTGGTGCTTGTTATTTCATATTTGTATTTCTCTAGTGACCATTGTGGTAACCATTAAGAATGAGATTACCAACAGGTCAACTTGAGGCAGGTCAATGACGGGAAAAGTGCATGTTAGTAGGAAGAAGTGTTATTATTGTTTTTGTTTGTAGTTTTTCGAGGCTGGGGTGAGAAGTGGATATCGATCAGGGAAGAGTTGAGAGGAGACGGGCAAGACAAGAAACGCATTTATTCAAAATTGTAACCCCGATAATCATAACGGCAAGGAAAATAATTATAATGGCAGCCCTCATATTGACACTGTTAATGAAATACAACTTGGAAGGAAAAACAAACAATCAGAACATAATAATATTCATGGCAATGATAACAGTGATAACTGCGCATCATGAAAATGGATGAGGCTCCATGGTAAAAGTTTCATGTTGTATGTCTGAACTGATTCACCGTTGGAAAAAAACAAGTGCTTTCAAATGAATATGCATTGTCTTTGTTCTTTCCTGCACTGAAACAAACGGTCGGTTCGGTATACATTGTGTAAAAATATATGCCTGGCTTTTTCGAAAGTTTTCACGGCGATGTATAGTAAAGTAAACATAATGCTTTGACGGCAGAAGCAAGATTGATGTAGAAGGACGTCTTTGAGCACGGTATTTTCCTGTTGTCGTAACTAAATGGAGAAGTTAATGGAAGTAGGAAGTGCTAGTATCGATTTGTTGCCAGCTGAAGAATGAGGGTAATTATGTTGACAAAAATGTTTATCACACTGCTTGATGCTTCCAGTTATGCCGTAATTTTCTTGGCCAGGTATACATTAAATTCTCCGAGCCTCCTTGTCACAAGGGGAAGTTGCCGCTGGGCTTTTTGTAAATTGACCGTACTGTTATCCTCGTTGGGAGGAGCTGCCTTCAGGGAGTTTGTTGAAAGTTCAGTTGAGCTGTCTATACAATCATGTTCAGCGTAACTGTAGAAGTGAGCCTCGGGTGTACCACATGTCGTCAAGTCTTTGTTGTTGCCGGGGTCGTATTTGTTTGAAAGACTGGACCGCGTCGTTGTGTTGTGTTTGTGGCCAGTGAAGGCGGTGTAATCCACCCAAAGCTTTCTCAGGCGTCCATGCAGGAGAACTTTGTTTGTTTATTATTGCAAGGAAGTACTTGAAGTGGTAAAGCAAGCCCACTTGAGATTATGTCATTGTCAGTGCAGGGAAATAGGGTGTTGACTATGGGGGGTGGAGGTAGTGATCACTTTGGCACAGGGTCTCAGGGAAACGTTTCTAGACTTTAAGAAATCTGTCAAGACTCTGTTTGGCTGTATGCACAATCAAATAATCATGTTTGCTAAAAAATCTCATTATATGGAGACCAAACTGGGCGATAACATTCTGAGTCACGAATTTGATTATGTTGTGCAGATCTATCGAATGCAGTGTGCTCAATAATTGTTTGTTTGTTTGTTTATGAACAATGTCCAGCATGTAGATAAGTTATTGATTACTAGGATTAAAAATTATTGCTGTTTATTTTTGTTTTCTTTGACAATTGTCTTCATGTCAAATAAGCCAAAAAGAACAACAACAACAAAACTGAGATAATTGCCTGTCGGCCAGTTTAAAACACGGAACGAGACTGAAATTGTACACAACGAAAACGTGTGGCAGGTGACAGTGAAGTGCAAAAGGCTGCAATAGTTTTGCTGTTTTGTCTTCCCATCTTCAGTGCATTTCTTTCTTTGTCCTCCTCCTTCTCTCCGTCCCCCTCCCCCCTCTCCCCCCCCCCCCCCCACCCCCAATGTGGATGTCGTAGGTTTGAAAAAAAAACAACAACAAACCACTTTTTCAAATGAAGACTTGAAGACTACAGAGTGATGGTCAAATTTCACAGTTTTGAAGATTGCCCGTTCAGGACCCAAAATTTCTTCACGGGAAATCGTTTGTGGTAATGTGGCTTTGTCAAACACCAGTGAATCTTTTCGGGAAGCCGGGGGGGGGGGGGGGGGGGGGGGAGAGACTAGTGATGTCCAAATTTTACTTTGAGAAAACGGATGCTGTCCACATCATGACATGTTTCACTCTCAGCTGGAAGCCCTAGCCAATCACAGCCCAGCTGAGTTGTCCATGAATTTATTTTTTTTTTCTCTCCTTCGACATTATTTTATAGTCTCACCTGATTTCTCACGGCGGACATGAACTCACTGCCCATGGAAATCAGCATTAGATGCTCAACTTTCAAAGTGAAGAAAATCATCCAAAATAACCTGTATGTAGTTTGTTGCAAATAAAGCTGATTCACAATTGTTATTATTATATTAATCTAAGTTTTATTATTGCAGTTTTGAAAATAATCGTTCTTCTTTGTTTCATAATCCTGGCAGCCCATGTTTGACTGTGACAACGGTACCACTCTCGTTAAGCTGGGTTTTTTTTTTTAATGTAGGCCTGAAGTATATATTCTTCCATTAAATTCTCGATAATTTTTCCTCTACATATTCTGTTATTAGTGTTATTGCTTTGTAATGTTTTCTCAGCTAGCATACTTGTAAGCATGATTTCGAAATAATTATTTCGTTGAACTCTCATTATCTGAAAAAGCACCCGCCCCATTAATTCAGTCATATTCATAACATGCTGCGGAGCATTCAACAATGCTGCCAGTGCCAGTTTTGATGACTGAAGATAGTTAATTCCTCGAAGTGCTGAATTTAATCAGGAAATACAAAATGTTTCTTCAGACAGTTTGAATTATGTGAAAAGTTTGTAAAAAACAACAACAACAAAAACACGAAAACGAACAACAAAACTGGTGATGTTCACGAGAGAGTAGGTCATTGTGTCACCGTGTTCGTTCACTGCCATGACGTGACCAGTGAGAACAGTACCGTATTTCAGTCACCCAGTGGGAGTCTAGAGGATCTATGTGAACTATGTCACGGGCTACAGGGTTTGGAACCTATGGTAATTTGATTTTTGTTTCACTGGAACGTCACATCTCCTGCTGTCTTCAGATGCAATTCATTTTTTTTAACCCTTTGAAACTTGCCGCATAAATGCATAGAGGGGCAGTGTACTTTTCATCCAGCAGCGTTCACATGCAAGGTGAGCTGATGGTGGACTTTGACGCAAGAATATTAAACATGTAACACGGGTAATCGGGGTGCGTGCACCGAAGTTTCGTTCATGACTTCTTTGTCAGGCGGCATGGGAGTAAAAACGAAGGGAAACGAGGCCCCCTTCTTGTCTTACACGAATACACAGAGAGACGGCAGCCTGTCTGGGTTGTTTTTATTCAAGCGCTAAAGCAAAAGTTTTTCAATAGAAAAGTGCGGCTGCCTCCTCTCGGGGACGCTGTGGCCCCCTACACAACACTCACTACACCGACAGACACCTAGCCCAGCGCCTGCCTATTCCTCGCAAAGGTTTTCCCTGCACTGGGTTTTATAGATCGTTGTTCGGCTGCTATGTTAGGTCGGCGGCCATCTTGAATTGTTCGCCCGCCAGCCGATAGCAAAACTCAGAGCAAGCGAAGTTGTCGGTACGGGGCCATGTTTAGGGTGCTGTGTTAGATTTGCCTTGGACTGTCGAGTGTTTCATTCATCTTATCCTAGTGATCTACTGAACTTGTTGTTTGAATACAAACAAACTGAAGTTGATGAACAGCTTGTAATCATTCAAAGTGAAGCAGTGGATTATTTTGCAGCAGTTTATACCAAATCAAAGTTGAAACTTTACTTGTGTCACAAACTACACAGTGAAGTTGGATGTTCGGAGTGCAGAGAGGACGGAAAGTGTGACGAACAGGCCTAGACTTTGTGGAGCCTTATTTTCGGGTAGGAGAACGACGTAGAATCTAGATTTAGATTCTTTCAAAATCTATAGGTCTAACTTTTGTTTTAGGTTTCGTGGTTAGTGTCAGCGAATCTGATTTATGGTGTGTTGCAGTAGGCTACTGCTACACACTACACTGTGGCATTTTATTGTGCTGTGAAAAGTATGGCACTCTATCATGAGCGAGTCTGTCACCATGTCAGTTTGCACCTTTTTTTTACCCCTCAGTGTTTAATCTGACAGCTGTACAGGTTTTGGTCATAGACTGTCACAGTAGTCGCACATTTGTGTTTCTTACATGTTTACAATCTGGTCTTGTGCTGGCCACTCGAAGAGTGGTAGATCTAGATTCTAGATCTAGATCTAGATCTAGATATCTAGTTGAATGATGAAAGAAAATGAAAACATTGAATTTTTAGTGTTTTTTCATTTGGGATACTATAGATCTAGTCTAGATTTAGATCTAGTCATCACAGGTCTAGATTATGTAGACTAGATTTCTTCTTCTTCTTCTTTCATAGTTGGCACGTCTAGAAGACGATTCCCCCAACTGCACTACTATATGCGACTCAACGTCGCTCCTCTGAGGCTAAAAGCAGGATAAAACCTTCATAGGTGTTAAGACCATTTAAAAATATCTTAGTTGTGTAAAATCTTTTGTATATAATAACTCTGGTATAAATATCTCTTGGTTTCCAGATTGTGCACAGAAATACAACCCGCACTTTAGTTACAATGGTAGCTGCAACGGATAATTATGTTCTTTAATTCATTGTCGAAAGTCGTTGCAGACGGTAGTGTTTGGACTTCTGCCGGGAGGTTGTTCCACATCCTGATGACACTAGGGTAAAAAGAATAAAGATGGCTGTTAACCCGTGAGCTTGGGATGTTATATTTTATATTATTCCTTCTGTTGCCTCTGGTATTAATGGTGAGGTGGTTCAGTGGGATATGGGTATTTCCTTCCCTGCCCTTATAAAATATTTTTACTTTGTTTTTTGCTCTCCTCTCTTCTAATGGTGTCCACTGAAGGTCTCTCATCATTTTGTTTACACTACTACTTCTAGTATAGTCATTCGTCACAAAGCGGGCAATTTTAAGCATGGCACATTACATCTGTGTTAGCCTAGCTTTGGTTTATGATATTTAATTAACATTGAGAAGCAAGTTTGACAGATTTTTGACAGGACGAGACAAGCCTCACTTTGTTGAGCTTACAGCTTGTAGATCTAGTTGTGCCCAGGTGTGGTTGGCAGTACCATTTTGTTGTTGTTCATGGAAAGCTCAAGGTTACTTAACATATACGGGAGGAGTTCCATTTGAGTTACATTATAGGGGTAAGCCTACTACTAAGTACAAGGACACGACTTTAGGAGCGTCGGTGAACTTGGGTCGCAGGGGCACTGTGGTTAGTTAGTCCTCTAGCTAGATGGATGTTTTCATTGTAAATTTGGGGCTCAGTGATTAAGACTTAGACTTAGAGCATAAAGTATGGGTCTGACGAAAGTTTTGTAACTCATTTGGTAGGCTAGGCCTACTTCTCAGGCAATTTCAGTTTATCAGATTTAAAAAATTCATCCACAGGGTGAACGCTGTACAGTACTTCGCAGTGCTGCAGTTGAAAGCAAACTTTCTGTTGATTTAAACATATAATATGCAGAGACAAAACGATGGGTGATTTGTTGAGTGGGAAATAGAGCTGAGTCCCCCCCCCCCCCCCCCCTTTTTTTTTATTAAAAAATTGATGTCATTCATTGTTAATTGTTTAAAATGTTTTGCAGGCTAGTACAAAGATAACTGAACTCTTAAAATGGATTAGCATCCACCATAAATTCTGTTGATTTTGTTGTTTGGAATTTATGATTAGAGGTTTTATTTTTATTGGCCTAAATGCTTGAGTTTGTCGTAAGTCTTATCTGGTGGCTTTATGATATAATTTAAAATATAAACTTGGGTCTTTGACCAGTTTTAACAAAATCATAAATATTCACATCATCAGCCTCCAATGGAAAGAAAATACCGGCAGGTAGTTTCATTTTCACAATGTTTCTTCAGTCATGACTGAGGTATGAGTGGAAATTGGTCTTGAGAATTTATGAATTATTCATGTTAATACGACAATCCGCTCTCATTCGTCCTTGTAAAAATTACCCTTAATATTATTTACTTAATTCACTCTCACTACTGTTGGTGATGGATATGAAATAAAAAGAGCTTTTGCTAGTTCCTGGAAAGACCATGCAGGCGTGGGCTGTTTGAAAAGAGTAGGCCTACTTGCATTTTCCTGGGAGGCTAAGAGTTTTGACATGGAAACATCTTTCCTGAAACACTGATAGCCTCGTCATTTGCTAAGTATTACAATTATCGTGATTCTACAACTACAAGTGAAATTTTGAAAACAAGGTATAAAATTGTATTAATTTGTATATCTCAGCTTATTTAGGAGGTGCTGAGAAGTGTTCCCTTAAATGTCCATGTGGTAATGGAAGAAATGCATTGGCTGAATGAAATTAGTAAATTAGGTATTAAAACTTAAGTGAAAACCAGCTCAAAGCAGATGGTAACTTATTCTCACTGTAATATTTCTGATATCTGTAGGCTGAACTGTAAGATTTAAACTCAATTCAGGTAATAATATTTTCAATACCTTTCAGTACCAGTTCAGCACTTGGTTAATTATTACAGGGATCGGATATGCAGAGGCTGTGATTAAATTTTGACACATTTATAATTATTTTACAGGGAAACGTCTAAGGACGTATACTAAACACATGTGCTGATATATATGCCCTTTGTCTCATTCATTCTTTCGCATGCATCCTTCTTAAAATTCATTTCATGGAGTTTTCACCAAAAAAAACTTGATGGTTTTGGAAATAGAGTACTACATCAAATATGAATGCAGATTTCAAGTCCTGGAAAAATGTTTCGCTTATATTAATAAGTTATGGTTGGAAGTGCCAAGACAACACCCATTTTGTGATAAAAAGCTAATTTTCTTTAAAACATTTTTAAGCAGTGCATTTTATCATAGTGGAGAGGGAGAAAAATGAAATGGAAAACGACAGAAGTGGATAGAACATGGTTTATGAACTGCACTTTTTTCCTTGGTCTGTTTGTTCGTCATGCTGGACTTTGTGGCTCATCGACTATCACCACGGCTATAGTTTATTGTATGTGTGAAATGCAGTTGTTTCTGTCCGGACTTTTATGTCATTTGTTTAGCACAGAGTAGTCACATTGCATTGCACATCCTCAGTGCTCCAAAGCTTGATTTTGACAGCAGCGCAGAGTGTTGTCCGCCCAGCAGAATGTCATCATGGGTTTCTAAAAAGAAAAATAAACAAAACTTTTTTACCTAGCTGTATGATGGCAGAATATTTTTATGCCTACACCTAAAGTATTGTGGAAAAAAAAAGACAACCCAAATTTAATGAAAAAGAATTAAGGAAATTTCAGAGCATAAAGAATTGTGAGATATGGGGGAAGGGTGCATTTTTGAGTACTACAACTGGCGACCTCCATATTATCCGAGCCCTCGAATTATTTTCGTGCAGGATTATGATGGTGATGGTATTTTTCACGTTAGCGAATTTTTAGAAACAGCCTGACACAGCTGCCGTTTTCTTTTCTTGCTTTCCTGGAGAGGCTTCCAGTGTTGTTGCGTACAGAAATAATCTCTGCTTGTCATTCCTATAGCGTTTTCTACACACGCTACTAGTAGGGACCCCCGACGTACATCCTGTTATTGTCCAAGGTGTAAAAGAAGTGCCCGGAGATCCCTATCACTGAGATGTTGAAAGCCCAAAAGGCGGCTATCACCGATCCTCATTCTCTTCCTTAATCCTGCTAAAGCTTCACGAGAAGGGTTTGATGGATGACATGGTATAGGTCTGAATGGTTGAATGCGGTCGTTCTTTTGTCTCAGGAAATGGAAATTTTAAACCAGTCTTATGGCCGGGAATAGGATGGAGGGGAAGGGTGGACAAGTGAACAGAACCGCACTATTTTTTTTTTTCCATAAAGTCGCGAAGTTCGTGAACCTGGCGTAGGTAAACGGGTTTGTTGTTTCAGATCAAAGAGGATAATAATACGGACTTCGCTGAAGTAGGTTATATTTTCTATAAACATGCTGTAGCTGTGCGCTCGTCCTCTCAACGAAACCGAAAATTTAAGTCTGTCTCATTACTGGATCTAGATCTAGCTATGCGTTCTTTAAGATCTTGGATAGCACACCGGGAAGTCTATATAGCTAGGAGAGACATGTTTTGTCATGCACGTTTTTACACTTCACGCCCTCCAGAACGTATTCGCCAACGCTATTGACATAAACATAACATTTCTGAAATTTGAATCTTCCATGGCGTTCAGGTGCCTGCGGTGCTTAACAAATTTTAGGAAATAGGCATTTTGCGACACTTTCCACGGATGATGGTTGAGTATGTAAGCTCATTGTTAGAAACGCCATTTTGACATACCTTGATATCGTTGCTCTGCCAAAGAGTCAGGGTTATTTGCATATATTGAGCATCGTCGAAAAATTAGACTTTGTAGACTAGATACAGAAGATATTTATAAGTCGAACAACACTGTGTTGTGGAGAGGTAAACGGGAGGAATGTTGTTATTGGTTGACTTTTATTCCCCACCCCTGTCCCCTCGTTTTCAGTATCCGTAACGACAATTTTTCCTAAACATTGGACAGGCTGGAATTTATGTTGTTGAAGAGGTTGGGGCTGGATGGAACTGATAGATCTCTCATTGTTCATGGTTGACGTAGCAACCCAATAGAATACAACAATTGGTACGGTTGGACAGTTGGAAATTTTGGCTGCTTGTGACAATCGCACTTGTTGTAACGTCCAAGAAACCTGTACAACTTGAATGCTGCCAGTATTTCTCTGTCCATGTGATGTGATTTCATTTCAGATCCCCGAAATGCCGGATAAAACCGAATAATCCACTTTGACAAAGTATTATGGGCAGGTTTGAAAAGAATTTGTCATTTTAAAAGCCCGAGCTGATAGCATGTGGGGCTGCAGTCTCCCAGTTACGGGCTGGTTCGACAGCTTATCTATAGCCGACATGCGCCATATCCAGATAGCTCAGTGTGTATAGTAGATCAACAAGCTTTATGCCTACCTTTTGATAATGTAGATTTACATTTGCCTCCCCTTCCGTCCCGAGGAAACATGAAAGATAAGCCAGAGCGACAAAAACCTACATACACAAACTTACAGAATGGCTGGCGCCGCCTTTATTCTGCGCTCTGAGTACAGAGTTTCGGGTTTCTGTAAGTGGGACCTTCGGCAGTATCTGTGGTCTGACGTTGAATGCACCGCCAAATAAATGGTCTAGACCCGACCCAGTGCATGTGCATTCATGTGATGACACCTAAGAGGAAAGGATGCCAGTTAAAAGAAATGATTTTCTCTCTTCCTCTCTCATTCTCCCCCCCCCCCCCCCGTTGTTTTTTTCTTTTCAACCTTTCCAAGGGTATCAAATTGCATGTGACAATGCGCACAGGAAATGCACATGATCTACAGCATGGAGCAATGAAAAAAGAAACGCGAGAGGAATAACAAAAATTGATTGAATACTCTGGAAGGTGTGGATGAAATGACTTTCGTTCTTGCAGTTTAACAGAACTTAAAATTTAACCCCGAAGTCGTGGGCGTTAGTTTTGAGTTGACTAAACTTGAGATTTCATGGATATGAATATTAGTGCACCCATGTGTTCATCCAGCTTGTGAACTAATGGAAGCCCTACAATGGATTCTACATCTTCGATCATAGACGGTTTTCCTGTTGACCCTCTCCTGAAGCATTTTGATTGTGATTTTGTCTCATTTTTGTTATGTCGTTAACGAGACAGTCATGGTTGCAATTCTGTATCAAGAATATAATTCGTAGGATTAGACATTGCATTTTTACCACTAACCGTGCCTGGCGCAGTGCTGTAAAAAGAGAACTTGCATAAACTACATATAGGTGGCAATGTTTGTCGGCCCATGGCCGATACCAGTAAGCATTTATTTTGCCACTGTAGCTTGTTGTTTTTTTTCGTAATATTCGCCTGAAAATAACCAGGAATACAAACAGAGCATCTGAACATTGCTCTTACATGAAATTTTGTGTTACAGGTGATCAGAACTACCAAATCATCACTTTGGTGTGAACAAAACAGAACTGCGTAATCTGGAAGGGCAAAGGTTCGAGGTGTTAGTATAGTTAGTGACACTTTTCTTTCACTTTCGCGCCTGGCTACTCTGGTCCTCAGTCCTGGCCGAGACACAGGATAGCGAAACGGTTCAATTCGACATGATTTTGTGTCTTCTTTTTTTTTTTTTTTCAGTGATAGTTTTCAGCCAAGGGTGCTCACGTTCGTGCTAGTTTGGAATTGTTTGTTGAGTGTGATATTCTCGTAAATAATTTTTTTCTTCTATTTCCTACCACAGAGCGAACTTGTCGAGTTCTACTACTTTTGGAAGAAGTCTCCGGCTGCTAACAATTCCAGGCCTACCTACAGGAGCCGACACCGGCGGCAGCTGAAGAGACAGAGTCCCAGAAACAGTCAGCCCGATAACGAGGGTGAGTCCCATTTTGTCACTTACAGTTACCTCATCAGTTCGTTTCGTCCCTTTTTTTCTTTCCTCGTCTTCTTTCCTTTCATGTATCTACATTTTGTCTTTTGTCTTCCTGGGAGGGGAAGGGGTGGTGTGCCTCCACTGGCATCCATCTTTACAAGTTTTATCTCGTGTTGTCATATCTTATTATTTTTTGTTACTGAACCTGCCAGTTCTTTTTCCCCTCCACATTCTTTCACATTATCTCTCTCTCTCTCTCTCTCTCTCTTCCCCCCCCCCCCCCCCTTTCACCGAATTATCTTCTTAAACGAAACTCATTGTTTCCATGGCTAATGCTGTTCACTACTTTTCCCCTCTCCCTGTCCACGGCCCAGTATCACCGGCTTCCTCTCATTCCCCGCCCCAATAGTATGTTGTAAAGCTTTGTCGACTTAAGTCAGCTTTGACAAGTTGCCGATCACTTCCACTAAACTTACTAACGTCTCTAACCACAGCAATAATCTTTCCTTTCTTGACAATGAAAACATTTTCTGCCTGGACGCTTTGGGTGCTAATTTTTTCCCTGGCTGCGTGAGCTCAAGCGGACATTATTTTCATCGCCTTCAGAACCTACCATTGACATCCTTGTCTTCTTAGTACTTCTGTCGGCCAGTTGTCCGCTGAGTGGGCGCTGGTCATCATGGTGATGGTGTTATTATTGGTGGAGGAAGTGGAGTCTTGCTTGTCATTGATTCACATCTCCTAGTCTCCCAGACATGAAGAGGGCGACATGTATTCTTGCCAGTCCTTTCCACGTTAATGCTGCTCGCGTCGGTGTATTGGTAAATTGGATATATTTAAGGGACGTACAATCTATCATAACAACAAACATAGGAAAACAAAACATTTTGATCCAGACAGTGCCGCCAGAGAATGTGACAAGTACGAAAGTAGACCATGCTGACCTTCAAAATATTTTTTATAAGCAAACAAAAAATGTGTTTGTGATAAAGGTTGGAGCGAAGGATGGTTGTTGGTTTTGTTTTGCCGAACTATTTTGCAGTTTCTTTTGAAAGCGTTTTGTATTTCATTTTCTCGAGCAAGCCATAGTGTACAGTTGATTGTCTTCTTTAATGCGAGTAGGTATCCAGATGAAATTAGGTATTCTGTGGCTTTGGAAGTCATTTTTACAGCCCTCGCTGACCACAAACATATGGCAATGGCCGTCAACAAACGTCTTTTGACCTAAGAGGATTGTGAGTGATCAGATCTGCAAACACTGCCATTCATTCAGTAATCAGCACATTTCCTTACCCCGACACGTGTCAGTGCTCAGTGCTTGAGATGGACCAGGGAACCAAGTCAGTGGACAACTGTTTGGACACTGAATCCTTTCCTATGCTGTCCGAAACTCAAAGCAGAGCACTTCACTGGTGTCAAAGCCTATTCAACTTTTGTTAGTTCCAGGTCTGGTCAGTTTTGGTCTCCAGAAGGACCGTTGGTCACCCAGCACTGTGGCTATTGTGTACGGGAGGTCTTGTAGTGGTCGTGGAGTTTGTGTTGTTGATTGTGTCCTCGGGGTCTCAGGTTCAGGATGCTAGCTGGGGTTTTGATGAACTAGGCAGGGAACTAAGGTGCACTGTGTGCGGTGCACACGGGTGCTTAAATATGCAAGTGAAGAACAGTTAACTCGCAATAGGTAGAGATAACCGACTTGGATGTGCTGGTGTGGCCGAATAACTTGGTAAACGTCAGGTAAAGCTCAAATGGTTTCAGAAATTTGAAGTCGAATAGATTACGGGGGGGGGTGACTTTGCTGTGATTTAATGAAGACCGGCGAAAGCAGAACAATTCGGATCGAATTGGGCGTGCAAATGAAAAGTGATGCCCAGAAGGATGAATGAGAATGCTGAGAAATGTGCATGTGTGTCAGTTTGTCTTGACAAGTTACCGAAACGCGCTTTATTCACCGATTTGAACATAGGCAGATGTGTTTTTACTTTTCTATGAAGATGACAATTCCCGTTTACTTGGAAATTATGCTGATGATTAAGATCTCAAATAGCATGAATACTTTTTCTATGATGTTGCCGTTCTCATAGTTTCACGGATGTACTTAACGAGATCGTTAAATTGAGAAAAATGTGTAAGACAGCAGTGGTGGAAGATGGGGAAAGGGCCTTATATCGGTTGGTTCCAAAATAGAGAGAAAAAGAGTGCTGATTTCGATCCTTGTCAGGAGATGAATGACGGACGTGTATGATGGCAGAGTATCTTTTCTGCTTAAAAATAGGCCTGTCGGACGTTTAGCACTTGCATGAGCATGCGTGGCCGTATTCAGCTTCCTTATCATCTCAGAAGAACCTTATTCCTTGGCGTGTATTAGTTGAGAAATATTTTCAGAAAGTTCATGGCGTCGATATCCGTTGGGATAGTTTGTTTTGAGCTCGATAACAAAAAAGTTCCTGACAAATGCTATCAGAGTACGGCACTGTCTACAACGACACTGTTTCCAAAGTATTTCACACCGTAAAAGGAAATGGCCCCAATCAAAATCAAACTTGTTCTTACTCGTTACCTGAAAGGTCTCAGCGACTGATGACTTGCAATGTCTGATTTACCTGTCCCCCAGCAGAGCGGAACAAATCGTGGGGAGTTGTTTGTGCCAAAGAAAGCAAGGTGTGGGGTCTAAGAAATAGACAGGGAAGGGGGCTGGAAACTTGAAAGAGAGGTTTACCGGCCGTGTATCCCAGTGTTCATTTTTTTTTTTTTTTTAAAGACCACCCTGCATGCTTCTCTTATTCGTGCCGAAATGAAACATTGTATTGCATTGTTGTAACATTGTGGACACAGCTCACTCGATTTTTTCACAGTTATCTTTTACAAAGTAACAGAGATGCTGTATCAGGCACTTTGTAGTATTTGTGGAAAGGCCTTATACATGTATAATGATTTCCAGGAAGAGTAATTTTAATTTTATCGCTGGAATTGCGAAGATGCACAGCTGCCAGGGAAAGATATGGTTTGTACACGTGACTAACTTAGCCAGATCTTCGTTGTAAGGAAATGCCGCAATAGTGACGGCCCACACTCCTTTTTGAAATTGTCATCCGATTTTGCGTCGTAAGCTTAGGTACCGATGGGTATGACAATAGGTTACCGACCCGGGAATGCCGGAAGTAACGGAAGCGCCATAATAATGCCTTTCTGCACTCCTTCTGGAGTTCCCCTCCGGATGTGCGTCGCAGGTACAGCGTAGTATGAGCATCTATTACCGACCCGTCCCTCAGACATCCCCGCGGGCGAGGTCAACCATTGTTTGAGTTTTTATGGGTAGCCGCAATCCATTGTTTAAATTTTTATGGCATAGGTTGAAATCCGTTTCCCAAATTCTGTGGCGTAGTTCACTCATCTGTATATATTCCAGAGCAAATCTGGAGTCGTCAGTCGGCAAGCGATAGATCCACAGGATAGGGCCTGCTCGGCCAGAGCAGCGCGCCTAAGTGGAGTCCGTGAGCGACAGACTCACCTGTGGAGGCCTGCTCGAGTAGAGTAGCGAGCCTAAGTAGAGTCAGCAAGTGGTAGACTTGACTAACAGTGCCTGTCCGAGTACACGTTCGGCAGAGAGCCTGAGTGGAGTGACCCTGCGATAGACTCACCAGCGAGGACCTGCTCAAACGGAGCAGAGTACCTATTTCGAGTTCGAGACGAACTCAGATGGACAGCGCCTAACGTGGCCTGTACCAATAGCTCAAGAAGAGCGTATTCAAGATTAAAGTTAGTGCAGAGCGACGGCCTGTACTAAGTTAGTTCACGTAGAGCGGAATCGAAGTTTACTGGATTCACCAGTTCTCGAATGACGTAGACTCTCTTGCTCCATGAGGGCAGGAAGAACTGATGAAGGGCGAGTAAGTCTATAATCGGAGACAGCTCGTAACGAGTGATGCACCAAGTTTAGTGCACGTGTATAACGTTCTAACGGAACTTTCGGAACAGTGTAAGACCTGTAAGTCCCCTGTGAGCGACGAGGCAGGCTTCTGTCGGGAACTGTTTCTAGGCAACCGCGCATCAGTGTATAGCGTAGGGTTGTGGTAGCAGTAACCCAGAGTATACAGAATTGAGGGAACCAGTGCCCAAGACATCAAGTGACCACCTACATTCTAATCATACCAGTACATCGTATCCTGTGTGTGTACTTAGGACAGAACCTTTGTATCGTATACGTTTAGTCAAAGTTAAGAGTTTGTGCTTTGTAGTTGTGACCAGAACTGTACACGTAGTGTATTTGTACGAGGGACCGGGACAGTTGATTTACTAGACCATAGTTTGTGGAGATTTTCAAAGAACAATAGTGCTGATATTCCAGTGTATCCAAGAAACAAGACTTTCGTGGACTGATTAACTGTTTAGACTTATTATCTTCAAGCCAAGATCGTCGATCCAGGATAAGAACAATATTTTAGTTAGTAATTGATCACTGTGGACATTAGAGTGAATTTTACAACAGTACCTTTAAGTGGAAAGACTGTGGAATGTGTATCATCTATGTCTTTAGCATGACCTTTGCATGTTAATCAAAATCTTCATTTCAGGATAGTTAGTTAGAACATTACCGTTATGTTTGTATGAATATCATTCCATTATTATCTTGATTCACAAATTGTTTTAGGATTGTTAATTTTGATCTACTTAAGAGTAATGCGTATCACTAACGCACTTGGAACCCCATCCCACGAGTCCCAATAAAATTGTGTTGTATGTGTAACTGTTTGACACCTTGTTCCGTTGGTTTGTTATAGCCTCACATAGTCTGAAACAACTTAAGGTTGCAAGCCGTACGTGCATGCTTTTGCCTGCACAGGGTGCGCCTTGTGACACTCGTTTAACTGATAAAAAGCATCCACATTGATGTGGTAGAATGGCAGATCCTTGAGGACGCGTTGGTATTTCGTATGTATCTTCACGCAGCTACTTCAGGGAGCACCGCAGCCAACCTGTTCAGCTCTTCTGCATGGTGGTGGTGATAGCATTGGTCCACAGCCGCGTGGAGATAGATGTTTTCCTACCACTCTTACTTCACTAAACAATTGATTGTGTTGACATTTCGTGGAAAAGGTCAAATTCTTTCCCGCATCCTATTTTTCTCGAGTTTTCCTCCAGTCCGAAGTTTAGACAGTACTTCCTGTAGGTGCGTGCTTGTACCTGAGACCTATTCAGAGAGCTTGCCGGTGGTTTTGGCCTTTCTTGTTATTACCTGTCTTGCAAGCAATACTTCACTGTAGAGGGATGTTATCCCTCCAAGTTTGCTTTGGCAGACCATCAACCCTCATATTTCATTAATTGATGTCGGTGTTCGTCATTCTCGCCTTTCTTTCACGCAAGAACCTGTCAAAACCCATTGCCATTTTTCTGTTCTGTTAACACTCGAAACCACCCCTCACCCTCCCCCAATTCTGCCTGGACTCCGAAAACCAGGTTGTTTCGGTCATGATTTTGATTTCTGATGTTTGACGTAATATTGACCAGTTTTTAGGGTGGATTTGGTGTTGAATAGGCTTTAGACTGCTGACTACTGCTCGAGCGTTACAGAAGTATTTATTTACAAGTATTGAGTGCTACTGACAGCAGAGGTCTTATTTTCAGTAACGAACACTTTCAACGGATCCTATTGACTGTAGCATCCAATTTCATCTTAACCACCTTTGAGTAAACAGTTGACATTTGTTGGCTGCTTTGCGGGTCTCTTTTATGTTTGATTAAATAATTATACATCATCGCATGAAACCTTCAAATAGTAATGCAAAAATCTTGTTGCCCACTTAGTACAGTCAGACAGCGTGAGGATTATCCCGGATATGGCCTCAAGAAGAAATAAATTCTGTTAGATGATACCATGTTCACGCATTTTTCACTAGTATTAATAGGTCACCTAGATCTACTCCTGTTTGCATAACCTGTACCAGGTGTGATAAAATGTGATAAAAAAAACAAACAACCACCACATTTACTTTCCGGACCGGTTCTGTCCATTATGCTTAAGACTCTTTGATTGTGGAACAGGATTGCTGGAATTAAGCTGTGCAGATCGTTTTTATTTCCTTTGAACAGTGTACATCTGGTTAATTTGTTTCTTTAATGGCCAGCCTTTGATTGTCGGCGCGCATAAAGAGAATTGGCCAATTCCAGAGCACCCAGTCCCATTGACTTTTTGTCTAGTGTTTCTTGCTGCCGAGGTTGCTGGCGGCCACTGGTACATGGTGAGACAGGCGCGGACTGACATCGGCGGGCGAGAACTTACAAATTGCTCCAGCCCCAACAAGCAAACTCAATCTTGTCCCTTACAATACTGTGAGCTGACCAGTGGTCCGCAGGGATCAGCCCCCGTTGACATGAACTGGACACTGATGGGACTAGTTCGACTAGAGGCTGATCGTAACAGGGCAGGATGAGAATCGATACCAGAGCAATAAAAAGTAGCTTACATTTTTTTTTTCCATTATTGTCCATTTCAAGCATCGGGTATACTATTCAGTGTCGATCCTGGCTCCTTTGAGACAAGTGCAAAAACGAAATAACAGATCAAAACACAATTCTGTTCTATTTTATTATTGTGTTAAGCACACCATTTTTATGCACTAGTCTATATTTGGTAGCTGATTTCTCGTCGGTGCCCCAATATCCATGGTACAGAATATAATGACATTAATTTCTTGGACTTGCCCTGCTGTTTGCCTTTTTGTCACAATCCACATGTATAACGTTGTCAGTTTCAGCGTTTCCACAGAAACTATGTATTTACATCTTATACAACTGCCATTCTTATGCAGCTTTTGAATTATGACAGCTTCGGTTCTGCAATCTTGTTGCGCACATCACCAGTACAATAATATTCATCAAGCCACTGTATATTATTATTGAGTCCCACACATTATCTTATCTTGCCGCGTTTGATTTTTAACATTTCGTTTCGTATCTGCCCTTGTGGGAAATGGCACACACACACTCTCTCTCTCTCTCTCTCGTTTTTTTTCCCCAGCCACACATACATTGCATGTATTATATTGTGTCAGCATTATCCCTCTTTTTTTCAAGTGTGGGAGCTCTTTTAAATATCACCAGAGAAATACGCTCATTCATGGAGAAAGATTCTTAGTTCTCTCTTTGTATGTTTTTGTTCTTAGAAACCCTTTCATCCTACCCCTCTCAGCATTTAACAAACCCATTTTCCAACCTTGGCCACACCCGAAGAGAGAATGACCTCGATGTTATGCAGTCGCGTCGGCCTTTTGTGTGCTCACCTCTGTGCGAATGGTGTTGATGTTAAACCACCCGTGAGCCCAGGTACCTTGCCATGCCATCATTTTCCAGTTTCCTGTCTGAACTGCTCCGTCCCCGCGTTCAATGCATGGCGTGTGTACGAACCGGTCGTTTTATTCAGAATCAACATTATGACACATCTTAGTTGTGGTCTCAAGTTGCCATCTGTACATGTATTGTAATACCTCTGTAAGTTCATCGTTGGAAGCCTAGGAATGGTTAAGTTATGCATATCCTTGTTTGCGACGCGCACATTCTTCTACGTTTTGTACAGCGTTCACAGGTTTTCCATATTAACTATCACGTCAGACTCGCATTATAAACACAGCTGTGCTGTCTGCGGTAGATGCAGTTCGTTGCATTACGCATTTTAACAGCGGCTAATCATTTTTGATCCATTGTTTTCGTCGTCGGTGATCTTTTCTCATATCTTCAGATCTTCACCCCTGTCATTCCATTGTCAGAATCAACGCTTCATATCTAATGCTTCAGTCCCTGCATTAGTGTTTTCCCCATTGCTTCGGTCCATAACCTACTGTATTTCTATCATTCCCCCTCTCAATCAAAACCGAGCCCTCTCTCAAACGATGTCTATTGACAGCATCACGCCAGGAGACGATCTGCAAACATCCCACATTTCAATATTACAATCTGCCGCATGTCATTCTGCCCTCCGTGGCTTAATGTTGATTTGCATCCAGTGTGGTTTTTTCCGTGTCCAAATAAAAGCGCTTGTGTGTTCCCGCGACCTCCCATTTTCTTCCCTTTTCTTTTCCCATTTTCACATCCTTTCTTGCGATTCCACACAATATTGTGACAGCGTTGGCCGGAGAGCATAAAAGAATGCACGGAAAACTACCGGGATTTTTTTTTTAGGTTTCGGAATATTGAAAATCGCATGTCTTGTTGTCGGGAGAAATCTGCAGAGATCTGAAGCTGGCTTTGTCCAGGCTATCTAGTGCAGAAGCATTGGCAGATTTATGAGAGATTATTTTACTTTGCGGGGTTAGTTTGCGTGTGCTTGGACAAAGGGGAAAGGGAGCAGGGGCAGAGAGAAACAAATCTGCCCTCGGCAGTGCAGGCTGCGAAAAAGCCCTTGAGGGTTCCAAACTAACTGCAGTGACATTATCTGTTCCAGCGCGTTTTGTCCTTGGGTCATTGTGACCAGTCCTGTAAATGCTCAGATCTTCACCATTCTTTCTTTCCGATTCTTTTGACTATCATTCAACACCACACTTTCCAGGCCCCCGTACACCAGCTTCCCCTCCATGTCTCTTCCACCTCCCCACTATTTCCAGACAACGCGGGAACTGGAAGGATATATTACAAATGCGCAAGTGACTCATTAAATTTGCAGCGTCATATCCTCGTATTTAGTTTATTTCGTTTGTTTACTTTTGTTTGCACTTTGTCCTCGCTCCTTGCGTCGCTCTCAAGGATGTACAAATCAGTGTCCACACTGCAAATAAAGTAACGTTCTGGTCAGTTTGGTGATACCTCACGAGATCAAAATATGTTTCAGAATTTGGAAACGCTAATGAACTCCAGTTGCTCGTCCAGTTTCGTGGAACGTTTGGAAGTTTGTCCATGAGAACTCGCCGCCGGAATTCACTTAATCTTCAGGGACTGTGTTAAATATATCTGTCAGTTACAAGTTCCTCCTTTTAAATTTAATGGGGCATATGTTTTATGTATCCACAACGGCACCTGGAAAGTGATGATGAAGTGCAGGCCATGACATACGGCACCACCCTTTACATTATGTCTCTCTGTCCCTTTTCTCTCTTTCACTCCAGCCATCCCTCTCCTTTTGTTCTTTCACCCCACCCACCCGTCTCCTTCTCCCGTCCACCTTTCCCTCCCCGCAACTTCCATTCAGTGTGATACAGTGTCACCCTTTCCTCTGACTTCAACCTTAGTTTTGTTTTTGTTGAGAAATAGAAAGGTAAATTACTTATGAAGGATGTAATCACCCACTAGAATAAAGACTTCAGCAGCGGGAGCAGTAGTCCGGTGTTGTTCTCATAGTAACAAAACGCCATTTTAGTGGGTTATATTCAGCCGCAAAGCACCACACCGCCATCCGCGAAGGCATCTTGTCAGATCGCAAAACAACGTAGTACATGTGTATCAGAAATAAAATTATTTGCCGGTTGACTGCCTGTTGCTTGTAACGCCTTCGACTTTTGGGCCACCCCTTCAGGTCTGTTGTCCTTTCGCTCGGTGGCGTCGCACTCAGTCATAATAATATGTTGTTTCCTGTGCCATAGTGTTAACGCCATGCAAAATATTTACCCTCGCCCTTGTCGAGTGGTGACTGGCTCAGCCCCGTGTTTTCAACATCGCGCGATCGATTTCAGCATGGATGAGCAGGGCGTAGTGCTAGACACCGCTAGACAAAACGGCAGCTGGGGGACTGTGTGCAACGGTTCTCGCACGGGTGGGGGGAACAAGGTGTCCCGCAGCTTGCCCAGGAGGAAAGTCTTCTTTATGTAGCACCCCCCCCCCCCCGCGCTTTTTTTTTTTTGGGTAGACATAGTTTTAAAGTGGGCTTTTGATAATATTGCTTTGAAAGCTTTTCTAGATTTGCGATGTAACTTGTAACTGTGGGCAGATTTACCAGATTAGGGATCGTTATGCGCGATATAGAACCATTAAAACCTGCGCAACAAAATTTTCGCTAGTAGCAGTGATGAGAGAAGCTCCGGTAAATTGTAATGTCGGGAACTATTAGGGGGTTTTCAGGGTAAATAATTGTCTGCTTCAGCGAACTCTCCACTGTAAATTTTGATAATGCAACAACATGAAATTCTCACGCGTCAAAGGGCAAAATTTTGAACGAAAAGAATGGCGTCACCCATATAAATGAGAATCTGTAAACATTTGAATTTGATCCCAATAACCAAATTCTAGTGTACCCTATCCCCTCCAGAGGAAATTCCGCGTTCTCTGCTTGCTGAGCAAGTCTTCTATTGTTAGTCTCCGAATTACAGTACCTTCTGACCACCTCAAATAGACTTGAGTGCATTCAACATTTCCCAGAAGCCTATCCACCCCCAATCCCCCAAACCAACCCCTCCTGATCGTAAGAAAACTTGCAGATCGGCGTCATCCTGTATGTCCCATTGGCAAGTATTTCTAATGCCGAAGCACAATTACATTCTCAATCGCACCTGAGGTGGAGTTTGTACTAGAAACAGAAAACACGGGCATCCGGCCGGATCGATTTCTCCAGAAGGCACTTCGCTCTCGGGGAAACGATAACGCGAGAAGAAAATAGAAGATGAATGAATATCTCCTTCAAGAAACTTTTCTGAGCTACTTGAAGCGTAATCAAGAAATCTAGAATGAGGGTTGGTTTTAAGAGAGGCTTTTAACTTAAGCCTTTGCTTTTGTGTTGTCTAGGGGGAGCTATGAAAAAGCACGAATGTCTTGCGCATTGACGGGCAAGGTGAGATAAGCAGGAGATATGGAGTTACCAGCAGTGCAACACATTTTCATAGCTTGTCTGTTCCGGAACATTTTACAGCTTTTCAGTTTATGACTGCACACAAGTAACATTAATCACACAGTTTGTAACTTGAATTCTGTTACACTGCTTTGGTATTCTTATTTACATTTTCTCACTTAAACATCGGCAATTTCATTTTACAGATATATTTTGTTGGTCCCGATTTCTAGGGCAGAGGACATTAAAGGCATACTACAGTAAAGGAGCCCCATGCTACGTGTTGAAGGAGCCTGGCAGGCAAAACAGTTTCACACAATACATGCGCAGTGTCCTGGCATTCTTTGTTGTTCTTCAAATGATTCATCAGGTCATGTAAAATATATGGTGACAGCTGTTTTAACAACTGTTCAAAATTGACATTTTTGTGCACATGAAATAAACAACAATGTTGTTTTTCTGTATTAAGGCTATCCAAAACAATCTGTATCGTCTTTCAGGAAGACTAGCTGTCTGTGCCCAAACTTTTAAAGCGCTTTACTGGTTGTTTTCTTCAAGATTACTGTTTACTTGAAAGAATGTGCACCTAGTTCCACCTACAGTTGTTGTGGTAACTTTTGTTATTTGAGTCTGGCAAACGGGAGGCGCAAAGACAATCAGCCAAAAGAAATAGTTTTTCATTAAGCCTATGGAAGAAATACGCCACATCTTCTTCCTGCCAGACTCCCTTGCCTTCAGTTTTTGTAAGCTGTTTATGAATGGCTTCCTCTCATTTACACCAGGCGGGGAAATGAGAAAGGAGAAAGGTGCCAAAACATGCAATATTACAGTAATTTTGTTTCTTTTTCGTGTTCTCTGAGAAAATGTTAGGAAAATAACACACATTGCATTTTCAGAGTTTCTTGTAGATTTTTTTTTGAAGTTAAAAGGATTTGTCTTCCATATGTTTTTAGGTGTGCCCCCCCCCCCCCCCCAACTCAGCGCAATCTCAGCTCTCAAAGCTATTTTCTTGTATGTGGCTCATTTATTTCCCCCGTCTTGTTTCTTTGCTCCCCTGCCTATTTACACTCCAGCATGTCAGTCCACAGGGCCTGATAATTGCCTCAAACTCCAGGCTTCCAGCACCAGAACTCCCACAGACTCTCCTGTACCCCTATTCTCTCTTTATCTCACCAAACTCCATTTCTTTATACAAATTTCGCCAAGGCTCTTGATTTTTCTTTTACTGTACATTTCTTTTCTTCACACCCCATTTCATCCTAAAGTCTTTTCTTTCTGGTAGCATAGAGCGGCAATAACCCGCCTGTCAGATAACTCAGGCCAGGGCTGGCAGTCATTATCAGGGTTTTACCTCCCCTTACTCCTGATAGCCCAAGATAGTGGGAATATATTTCACCCATTAAATCCCTGGAATACATTTTCTTTGGCCGTTTTCCGGTGGGAGGGTTTCCTCTATATTTTCCCCTCTGGAAAACATTGGAATATCAAAGATTGACTAGTGTATCCAAAATCTTGATGCTGCTATCCCCCTCCAGGGAGAATGTTGTATTTCTCATTGTTGTATGTTTTCTTGTGGTTGGAGATAACTCTTTTGACCTTCTCCTTCTATTATGATACCTGGCTTTCATAAGACTATGGGTTTCCTTTGCTTATATCTGGTGTATGTGCAACATGAAAGACAGGGTTTTCTCCCTGCCCTTATGGTGTATTAGAAGAATCATATGACACACAAGAAATGTACATTATTTATCAGTCTGTGGGTGCCCAGAATTTTTATGTGGATCTTATCTGCGCAGTCTTTTGGAAACTTCACAGAGGAGAAAAGGCAAAGAGAATTCATATTTCATTCTTTGAACAGCTTGAGGTTGCCATTCAGATGGATTTTTTTTTTCAAGGGAACCCATGGCATTCAGAGATTTTTCTGCATTTACCTGCTTCCATATTCTTGCAGGGCTCTTGTATACAGTATTAGTAGAGGCTGGAAAAAAAGATATGTTGGGTTTATTGGGTGCAGGTACGACCTGGCAGGGTGGGACTGGAGTGAAAACACTAGAATTAATTTTCGGTTTGAAGGGTTTGATCCTAGTGTGTGTAGCATGATAATAAGAGTTGAAGAAAAAGTTAAAGAGAGTTTTTCCCAGTTCTGGATGCCTGGTTCTTTTTAATTTATGACTTGTCAAGAAAAACTGTTCAGAGTCAGAATGATCTCTGGCTGATTGAGACCCAACAGGTATGGCAGTTCAGTTCTGTGGGGTTGGTTTTTTGTGTTGTTTTTTTCCTTCATATTTTAAAAAAGTGAATGAGAAATTTTTATTATTATTTAGTTATTCCTTTGCACATACAAATTCAGAGTTTTTCACTTTATGGCTTTTCCAAACTTGGCACAAACAAGGATTTAGCCTACTCTGTTTTAGGAAAGCAGATTTTTTTTTTTTAGCTTGTTCAAGTGTTTGTTGAAGTGACTGAGACTGTCCTCCACCCTCCTCATCCTCATTCCTGTCTTTCTCATTGTCGTTGTTTAAAACTATCCAAATTGCCGCGATAACTAATCAAGATTGTCATTTTTCCTGTCATATTCCCCACTTTGAAGAAGCAGTTGCAATCACCATCAGGCTTACCTTTTATTCTTATTGTGTATCAGCAGTATCTCAGCTTTACAAAAATATATGGAATCTTTTAGAAGTGGCGCATTTGACCCAGTCTAAAGAGAATATGTATCATCTCATCCTCTGATTTAGTCCATGTTTCTTTTCATTCCACAACAGTGAGCTCGGGCAGCGAGTCAGGTGAAGAGTCTGAAGAGAGTGACGGGAGTCGAGATGTAGCCAGTATATGTCAGCGGTGCTTTACACAAAGTAAGTAGTCTGAATGCAAGTTTGATTTGGACAGTCTGATGTGAGATAGCACCAGCTCAGATGTGCTGTACGACAAATATGCTGATTTCGCATAAACTTATGTGCATAGCCAGTCTACACAATTATATACATGAATAATAACATGCTTGTATTTATGTTGCCATGCTAGAAACTACTGTTTCTGCCTTTGATAAGTTCATAGAGAGAATAAAGTAGAAAAGGGCCATGCTGTCAGTTACATTGCTCTGTCTTGGCAGGGCAGAGATCTGCATGAGAAGACTTGCTGTCATTACATTACTCAACAAAGTCAGTCCTTTTAGGAAATAGTATAACTCATAGTTAGTATTGATAATTGATGGTAGAACCGTAAAGCAGATTTTAAAAATAAAAAGTTCAGGTTTTTTGGTTGCGGTAACTTCTGTTTTACCTTTGTTGACATTCACCTTTTCTCACTGTTGTACCAACATGTGGAATAATTGCTCCAATCTCTTTTGTATGTGGTTGATTAGCACTCCCACTGGAAATTGCTGCTTAATGTGAGAAACATGGGATTGCAGCTCAAGTGCAGAGAAAAGCATCAAAGGAATATTTAGTGCACTGAAAGCATAAAAAGGATGAGTGTTGCGTACCAGAAATGCATCATTCTCTGGAGATTTCAAATGTAGGAGTTAAAGTAATGGGCATGGAAACAAAATGGCAGGAGAAATCATGGAGAGAGGAAGCCTTTTATTGATGAGAGAATCCAAACATGCAAAACCTTTTTACAGTTCCCTCCATTATTCCAAGATTCTGGTATTGATTTTTCCCTGCTATGCCATAGAGCCGCTTTGTTATTTATTTCCTCCTTGAAGATCCCAGAAAAAATGTGATGACAAAACTGGCTGCAGAAACTGCTGTGCAAATTGTCCCAAGAGAAAAGTACCACCGAATGCCCCATGCAAAATCCCATAGTGATATAAGATAAAGATGATATTTAGCACTTGGAAATGGCTTGAATGCCTGTTTTGTATTCATTGTAGGTGATATGAATGGAGGGCTGTCACAATACATTGCAGGTGGGAAGGGGATTGAGGTGGAGAATTAAATGCTAGCAGACTTTCCTGATGGATGGGAAAGAAAAAAAACAAAACAACAATGCATTTAATATCACTGCTGCAAGGCTTGGTCTGCAACAATGTATTGATTCAGTTTGTTCTTTTAAAGCAGGCTATAGATGATATAATATCACGGCTTACTGATGATGGGATGCCTCTTTTGTCATCTTTTTGTTATCTTGTGGCTGTATGTGTTAAATATTTGAAAGTCGGAGTGTTTGCTGGAACATTCATTATGCTGTAAATACTGGATAATTAATGAAGTTTTTCTTCTCTTATAATGTCCTGTGCAGATTCCAAGGACTGGCACAATGGTAAGGACGGTGGGGTCCTGTGCTCAAAATGTCGCCTGTTCTACAAGAAATATGGGGAAGAGTCTGGGGTAGAGTCACCGCCCCCCAGCACCAGCCCCGACCGGTACCTGTTCAAGCCCGTCCCCGAGGACGAGGAAACGACTCCTTCCAAGCACAATATGCGCACACGGCGCAGTAATAATACAGTAAGTTGGGTTATTGCTGCAATAGCTTTTGATTTAAACTTGGTAATTTTCCAGCACTAATACAGTAAGTTCGGTTATTGCTACAGTAGCTTTTGATTTAAACTCAGTTACAGTAGTTTTCCAGCTGTGCACAGCTTATTCAGGAGTATACTTGAATTTAGAATGACAAATTTCTGTTGCAGATTGCACCCTTTGGTTAATTAGAATGTTGTTTGGTGTTCCTTGTGTAGCCAAATATTCAAATGCTGAAGGAAGATTCTGAATTGCAGTAGAATACCTCACTTGAATACAAGACATGCTGTTAATGGTACTCCTGCGATGATAATGCTTTTTACACTTTATCCAAAAAGATACACAAAGCTAGAAGGGATTTTGTGATTGTAATGTCTTCCATGTATTGATTCCACTGTCACAATTTGCACTCAATAACTAGTGCCTCTACTGCTCAATTTTCAACTGTGTATCATTTTCTTTCATTACGGTAGTTAGAAAAACTTGACAGAAAACAGGAAATATGCTGAAGTGAACAATTACATAGCCACAGTATAGTTAGGCATGCAGGAAATGTCTTTGTCACTTCTAAAAAATAATTATAATGATAATAATAATATCAAGTATACAGGCAGTGGTGGAAATCAATAGGATTGTCTGACAGTGCCATTAGCTCAGAATTTCTCTAAGGCAGGGCTTCTTGTCTTTGTTATCTAGCTCATAATTCCACCTGGTTATTTAATCATTAGCATTTGGAGTGCTAATCAATGGAAGATTCCTGTTTTCCATTTGGAACAGACTGGTCCTTTGGTTCTAGTACTATTATTTGGTTGATGTACTGTATGGTTAGCTGTGGGGGCAGTGTTTTTTTAACCAGTAAAAAGAATAAATGTAGAGTTTGCTCATCTTTTCAAATTGTAACCAGAGACAGGAAGTTGTGAACAAAGCAAAACAAGTTGAAAGGCAACATAAAATTCATGTACGAGCTTCATAATCTTTTGAAACACCCCCATGAGGGTTATTTGTTTGCAACATCTGAGCATCAAGAGGAACGTTCTGTGAAAAAATTAGATTTTGCTTTATTTCTTGAAGTTAAATTTTACTTAGAAGTAAGAGAAAATATATATATTTTTTTTGTATTGGGAAAAGATGGGTATATTGTTGCCAAAGAAAGTGATGTTTGTCCATGCCACATTGCATTTAAATATGGGAAAATTCCTCGTAAACAAATGAATGTATGAGCCTACTTGTACTTTCTCACATTCCAGTCAGCAACAAACGGAAAGAAGAAAGAGAGAAACAGTGTCAGCAGCCCCGACCTGGAGAATACTCCCGTCAGCAGCGGCTCCGCTACCAATTCAGCTACAACCATATCCAATAACAGCAGCAAGGGTGGTGGAAAGTCACCCAGCAGCACCACGGACAAGGAGAGTAAAAAATCCAGTCAGGTGGGTCACTGATGTCTCAAGCAGTCTGGTGCTTGTCTGATGCCATTAAATCTGGCCATCCTATGACATATGGTTTAACCCTATTACTGCTACATACATACGCATTTCCCCAGAACTTCTTAAAGAATTATGGTGGTATAGTGAAACGGCTGTAACTCTTTGGAATAAAGTTTTAGTCCATAATAACTACACATTTTTGGAAAGGAAATTGGATGAGGATTGTGAAAAAAATATGAACCACAGTAATTGACCGATAAAATCGGTCAATGGCAGTAATAAGGATAAATCTGTAACATTCAGGGGTCTCACTTTTTGGTGGATTTTAATGACCTTCATTTCCACAGATCTTGTCCTTTCATTTACTGGTAGTTCTCGTTCTTCCTTCAATAAAATATGTTTCCACCAAATTGTCTGGGTATGTAGCCTCAGTGAGCATCTGTTGTGTTCAGTAGTTTTGAAGATTTCTCCATGAGATCCTGCAATATTGGCCCTATTCACCCATATTGGCTTTCCCATTGCGCATTGCCGGGGTTTTAAGTCTACCATTACTCAGTGCCACATGATTGATGGCTTTTAGATTCTATTGTCATTGTCTTGTCACCATGATCGTTTCCCACAGTTTTTGCTTATTAATATGTTTTTTATTGTTTTTTATAACCATTTGAAACATTTTCTTTAATAGTATGGGTTCCAGCCATTTGCTGCTGTTGTACGTTGATGTTCATTTTGAGAACTTGATTCTTTTGTAAATTATTGATGAGTCTCAGTTTTAGTAGTTTGAAAGCTGTTGTTGATGGGCAAGGTTTTTTTGGTGAATATTTCACTTTGAATGCACAGAGGCTCTTGTATTTGTGCAAAAATTGGTGCTTTTTGAAGTCTTGAGTGATAACCTAACCTGCATGTTTGTTTTTCCGTTATACAGAAATCAAAGGATTCACACTCTGGTAAAGCCAAGAAGAGGAGAATTGCCACAGAAGACGATTCCAAGCTTGCAAAGAAGAAGAAGGTTTGTGACACACTTTGATTTCTGTAACTTGAGTTAGCTGTGGCATAATTGGAGCTTAACTGAGGAGGCTTTGAGCAAATTTCACATGTTGGGATGCAGTAGGTCTTTGGTTTCAGAAGTTTTTCTGCTTATGAGTCACTATAGTTGAAGGGCAGTAATTCTTCAATCACAGGAAGAAAACCCTTAAAACAAATTTTAATTCAAGCTAAGATGTTGTCTACAACTCAAAATGATGCAACGCCCAGTCTGAATTAGATGGTAATATGTAATATGGCTGATACAAACCTGAAGGAGCTTGTGACTCATATTGACCATGAACTAATGCAGGTCATGGAAGTTTGTTGGATACAAAAAACTATGCGTAGTCACTGAGTTTATTAAGCTAGTTATGTGTTTTACCTAGCACTAACCTTTTCTCACACAAGATCTGATAGAAAAGTAGATATCACAACCTCGATCTCCTTCACTGCTGCATGCAAGTTTCTTAAATATTTTGTCATAGATTGTGGAGCAGTCATGTGTTTTTTACTGAAGATTAATTGTGATATTTTAACACATACATGTTTCAGTATTTGCAGCTACAGTCATATTGCAAAACGATTGTCTCTTGTTTCAGGAGGGATCAGATTCTGAGTCAGGCACAGAGAGCAGTTCTGTGTCTGGTACAGAAGACATTGGCAACGAGGCAGATTCTGACGACAATAATCAGGTTAGTCTTTGGGCTAAGGACTGCCTTATCCTCCCCATCCCACACACGGGTGAAAAAAAAAATGGATTTTTAGTAGATATTGAGTTTGTAAACTTTTTGCTGTTGTCAAAAAATGCACAGCATTGTGTTTTGTTTTGCCTCAATATCTCCCTTCTCCAGCTTTTTAAAAATCATTTTATCACTTTATTTTTGCATTATAGTCATTTCTAGGAGATAGGCACAGGGAAAAAATGGGCAGGGCATGGTTCAGTGGAGACATCTTCATGGTTTGTAGTGCCGTGAATTTTTATAGTTATGATAATAGTTATATGGGAAAGAAGTTTTATTGAAACAGTTGACAGATTTTAACATAATCATTTTACCTAGCTCAATTGATGAAAAGCATGCAATTTTGCAAATGGCCAGACCAGATCAGTAATTTTCATTACTTTGTTACTTTTCAGGAGGAGTTGAGCAGCAGCTCACGTCCATCAAGCCCCAGCTCTGTAGAGCGGGGGTTCAAACCCTTGCAACCACAACCACCCACTCCAGGGACCCAACAAGTGGTGCCCACTTCAGGTGCACCCATCAACAAGACCATCTCAATACAGGAAGGCACCACTACCACCAGCACCACAGCTGTATCTGGTGCTCCTGTATCAGCTGCACTAGCCTTCCCAGCAGTGCCAGTTTTGCCAACTGGAGCTGCATCTTTCAAGGGTGCTTCTGGTCAGCCAGTATCCACATTGTTGGCACCTCAGCAATACCAGCAACCGTATTTAAACATACCATCAACTCTCCCAGCATTGACCACTTCAATTGCACTGGTAGCCTCATCAGTACCATCATTATCATCCACGACATTACTGTCCTCATCAAACAGTGTTGGTCATCACTTGAGACTGCCTCAGCATCCATCACCTTTGCCAGGGTACAAGCCAGGAATTGGACCCACCCCAGGACATATATCTGGCATTGGAACAATCACCACTAACAATCACAGTGGCCTTGTGCCAACCTCGTGCAATCTAACTTCTCCTCTAGTGATACCTACCCCGACTTTAAGTCGAGCTTCGTCCACGGGAACATTTATACCCCATACAGAGTTATCAGTGCCAGCTGTCACGGTAAACGCATCAGTTAATATAAACACCTTAACCACTGCCACAGCCAAGACAACATCCAGTCTGACTTCAGTAGACTCAGTAGCCTCTTCCACTGCATTGTCTAATCGTTCTACAGGCTGTGGACCTGCCAACTCGAGTGCTAGTGGTGGCAACAACAACGGCACTAGCACAAACATCTCCAGCAGAATGCAAGAACAGTCAGAGGAGCAGGATAAGAAACCCATTGTACCCCCACCAGGAGCATTTATGCCCCATCCTTCAGGGGCTGTGCCCTTTGCTCCTTACCCCTACTACTACCCACATCCAGGAGGACCTCACCTTCCACCACATCTGCATCCATCAGTGGCTATGTCAGCTGCCTCATCAGTTGCAGGCAACCCACATCAGCCTCCACCGCCTCCAGTTCCAAGCCTAGTCCCTATCAAGAAGGAGCCTCACTCCCCACCACCACCACTGAAACCATCAGACAAAGCAGCAGACCTGTCAACATCTGCGTCCTCCTCTTCATCCTCTCACCCACTTCACCGACCCCACCCTGAAAATCTGGGCAAATTACCCCATGGGTTCTCACAACCTGGTCTGCCGCCGAGTGCTCCACTCCCTCCCCCACTCCTCACAGTTAGTGACCACAGAGACAGTTCAAAATCAGAAGAACTCAGTAAATCAGAGTCTTATTCCAAAGACAATCCGCGTGGCCTCCCGCCATCCCCACACCGTCCTGAAAGCCTGCCGCCATCAATGTTACAGCACCGAGAATCTCGTATGGACAATAACCTCAGTGTGTTGAGAGAATCTAGAGAAATAGGGCTAGTGAGTGGGCTGAACACTCAGCCTGGACAGCAAGTACCCTTGTCATCCATCAAGGACGAAGCTAGATCTTTACCAGCAGCATTCCAACCCTATAGCCATCATCCTCATGCATCATCATCATCCTCCTCCTCCACCGCCACCCTCCCTCCTCACCACACCACCAGCTCAGTCCTCCAAGTCCCGCAGCCCCATTTATCTTCCGACCAAGCCCACACAGCCCAGTCCTTGATGACCTCCCAGTCTATCTTGTCTGATCCCGCCCACATGGCTTCTCGCTCCGCTACCAACCCTGACATGGAGAGTGCTATCAAGAAAGAACCAATCACAGTTGAGGACATGAGTGTTGAGGAGGAAGATGATGACATGAGGGGTGGGTCTACTACACCAGGTCCCACCCCCACCGTTTGTAATAGGGAAGTCTACAAAAGTAATTCTGCCATGTAAGTAATAGCCTCGTATGATCCTGGTACTTCCAATACATAATGTTAAATGTTTGACACACTGATAACCCCTTCACTGCTGCTAGTAAGTTACAGTAATGCCATATGCTGGGAGGGAAAAACAGCTTAAATGTGTGGCTGGTACTAGTAACGTCATTAATTCCTTTGTTGTTGAGTATTTTGAAATTTCACAGTTAAATTCTTCAAGCTTCACTCTTTCTGTTGTTACTGTTATAATACCATACAGTTTTGCCAGTGCCAGTACTGTAAGTGGATAAAAGACCTAACTTTTTTTAGGACATGGGCATCAGTCCAGTTTCACATCCATATTTTTAGCTTCAGTGCGTATTGTCTAGTTCACTAACTAACTTCATTGTCCAATTCAGCTCCATCCCAACAGCACAGTATTTTATTATCCAATTCACTGTGACACTATACTGAACTTCAAGCCACTACTTACTCACAGTTCATCACATCACACCATACTGCCACTTCAACTTCATCCTTCAATGCTGAATTCCACATTTCCTTATCCTGATCTGGAAATTCATTTTAAAGCCACCAAAAAAATTGTGCAGCATAGCACTTCATCTGTGTATTGTTTCTTACTTGTGGTGCAATTGGCAGGTTTGCAGTTATCAAACAATTACCAAACAAAGCATTACTTTTTAATCTGAGTTTGACTTGTCTTTCTCCACTTTTGTTAAGTTATTCACATCTACTGGTATTTTGATGCAACAATGAATAAACAGTTTTGTCATCTATTTCCTGAACTCTCAACGCTTCAACATTGATTTATATGAAATTGTCAGTAATAAGGGTCTGATCTGTGCACAAAAAGTTATATATCAGGTAAAACTAGTACAAAGTAAAGATTTTTCAGTCTCCAAAGAGGAGGAAGCCTTTACGGCATTAGTCTTCACTGAATTTTTTGATAGAATTGGTGAACACTAATGCTGGTGTGTTCTGTGCTGGTACAGATGCACAACTTTCATTCCGTATTTTAGTTTTGTCCGTTCCTGTCATTCTAACAGATTTGTCAAAGTGGCAGACCGAGGGGAGAGAAACCAGTGTTCCCGCACAGATTTCATTTTCCGACCTTTGGCGGACTCAAATTTGGCCAAGAAGAGGGAGGAGAGGATCCGAAAGTCATCTTCACATTCTTCATCCACAGTCAAGGAAGAAAAGGTAACTGTTAGCATGCTTATCAGGAAAACTTCCAAATATGTGCAAATGTGTTGTGCTAGATTCTCAACCTGGTATCATCTTCCTTCATGTTTCCCTTACTTCTCCAGTTGGGACAGGATCTATTATAACTGAGAAATGTCCTTCGCAGGGCTGAAGGTCAATCTTGTTAAGAATACTGTTTGTTCCCAGCCTTTGTATATTTATGTATTTATGATTGTTGTCAATGTATTTATAGAAATGTGAACTGCGCTAGGTTGAGGGCTGTCAAGTGGTTATACGGTCGACTATGCTTGAGTTGATGTCGTCGGGGGGATAAAATAAAAAAAAGATCAACACGTCCGTTGTTCAACTCATCGGGGGGGGGGGGGGGGGTGTTGGTGAAACGCATTCAAACAAAATGACAGGGTGCAATACATGAATTTGAGATACCCTTTGACATCTGTGCTTATTAAAACCTCCAGCCTGTGCTCCGCTGACCGGATCAGTGACCTTACTCACCTGGGAATCTTATCTGGATTGCACTGGCCCTTGCCAACTAACATACTGTACTACCACTGTGCACATGGTTTTTATGTGATCTGTAAAACATTTGTTGCTATGACTTATTACACTTGATAATGAATTAGTCAACGAAACATTTGTCTCTAAGTCTCTAACCAATGATCTGACTTATGATACTGACATTAACAGCTGTAATTTTCTTGAGAATGAAGCATGATAACGTAACTAGCTACACCTCCTGAGAGCTAAACATTGGTTAATCCAGATTAGCACATATTAATAAACCAACGTGGGCATTTGGGCAAAGGTCATTTCAGGGCTTGTTTCTGATTGGTTCTTAGACACAGTCAACTCTAGATGATAGACAGCCTAGGACTACTAGGAGAAAATGAGATAATGCAAATGTTTTGAGCAACAATTGGCATGCTGATGCTACACCTTTTGATAGTGTGAGGAAAGCCTTTGAATCTGAAAGCTTAGTCTTTGTGATTCCCCCCCCCCCCCCCCCGTGGTTCACTGGGGTGGGCTGCCAGTCAAAAGACCCACACACCATTGGCTTGAAAACGGGCCTCTGGCCTGCTCTGGACTTGGGGACCAGCCTATCGGCGTTCCCTTGCGTTTGGGGTTGGGTGGCGGTATTTTTGAAGTGTGCGTGGGAGAAGGGCTGAGAGGGAAGGGCATTGTCCATGACAGTGCACAGTCGTATGTACCCATGTGATTCACTACCTGCATGACTGTGCGTGAAAACAGAGAGATCTTGGAGCGGGGAAACTGGAGAGGACTAGACTAGCCTAGCCTATGAGCGTGCTGTAATGTACACATTGCTTTGACAACGGGGAGTGTCGGTGATGGATGTTTGAGGTGTCAACTCAGTTTCATTGGCCAGATAATCGAGATCAGCTTATCCGTTTGGGGTTCAACAATTGAAATAAGAGATGGGACAGGAAATCAAAGTCAACACAGGCGTTGCGACGCTCGAGTTGAAGTCAACACAACCGTTTTATTTCAATATAAAATATGATGTAACGGTGCCGGTTCCACCAAAAAAGATCAACTTGATGAGAAGTTCAACTCAAGTGAAGTCCATTATATGTACAACTGTTGTATCTTGCCATAAAAACATCAAATTTTATTTTGTTTTTGAACAGTTGGAAAAACACTACTGGGCCATTGTTTGCACTTTGCATAAAACCACCCCAACAGTTGTTTTGCTATAAATGAAAAAAAAAAACTCGATTTCTTGCTGCTCTTGATTTGGGATAAAAATCTCAGTTGTGTTAAGTCAGGCTCTGTTTTTTGGATGTTGAGAAGCCAATTCCTTGATATGATTTCTTCCAGAAACGAGTGGAGACACCACCCCGTGCCACATCAGCTTCTGAGGGTCAGAAATCTTCCAGTAGCAGCAACTTAACCAGCAGCAGCCACCCACCCCACAGCATTAGTGTTGGCAGTAGTAGCAGTGGTGGCTTCCCAGAACGTCACACACCACGACCATTTGCTGACACTCCAGCACTCAGACAGCTGCATGAGTATGCAAGACCTCATGTTTATGGTAAGCAAGAAACACTTTTTGTATGCGGGTAAGAAATGAACTTCAGAAAATCTGACAAGGAGAAACCTCATCATTTTATATTGTCATCGATCCTATATACAGATTTTAATTGTTTTTATGAATCATAAAAAAATAACAACCAAATCTTGCAAGCTTATTCAGGGCACAGCAAGATTAGTGTGTGTTGAAAGTTAAGGGTAAAGTAAAAGAAGTTATTGTATCTGCCGCGGTAACTGTCACAGCATTTCTAGAGAACACAAATCTAGTTCTGAAAGTGATAGGAAGTTAATAATTATACTCTTAGAAGCTGACCAGTATCTACATATCATACATAGGTCTTGATGGAACCTTAGGTGGTATTACTCTCTTCTTTTACACTCATTATATCATAACAGTCTCTCAACTTGCAGTTGCCCAGAGAATGGTAGAGAAGAATAGGGAGATCTAGAGGTGAGTGTACAAATACATTTGACTCAGCAACAGCTTGTAGTGCAGTCCCTCTTCCTACAAAGATGCTGTTTTAGACACCTTGAAAAGCTGAGGTGTTCATGTATTTGCAAATTGCAATAGGATCACCCATTCAGGTAAACATCTTTCACAGGCCAACCTCACCTTCATCCATATGTTTGGAAGCTGTAGGTTCAGATCGCAGTGCATGCAATTTTCCAACTGCGTTGTGTTTTTTCTCTTCCTTTTTTCTCTATCCACCAACAGCGGCAAGTTTGGATGACATATCGTTACTTCGTTTCACAGGACAAGATTTGACCAGACCACCGTACTCATTGGGTGGTTTGCCTCCCCATCATCCTCCCATGGACTCATTGATGAACTACAGGCTGAGCATGTTTCCACCAGGGTCCAGGGAGAGATTGGAGATGGAGCTGGAGAGAGACAAGAGAGAGAGGGACGCCCGAGAGCGAGAGATGAGGGAGAGGGAACTCAGAGACCTGGAGATCAGAGAGAAAATGAAACAAGACATGGAGCTCAAGCCTGGTGAGATATTTTCTCAGTTTGTACTTCAGTAGCACAGGGAAAATTTACTTCAATAGAAATGTGTTAGTAAACATTGCTGGTAGAATAAATACCTCGGTTGAAAATGTTTCAAAAGAACACCACAGCTGCATGCTTCATTTTGACAATACAACATTTTTGTGTTGATTTGTTGTGGCAATTTCTTATCACTAGTTTCAGTACTTCATTTCAAATTGTTTTTCTTGGCTACATATTTATATAGCATATTTCTGTGTTTGACTGCATTTTTGTCTTTTAATGCTTTTGATAGGTTTGGACCGCCTTCTACCCCCTGGAGCAGCCAATCAGCTGACAGATCCCAACTGGTTAGATTTGCAAAGGCGAATGGGCTTCCCACCTGGTTCAGCAGGCCACCTCCTGCCCCATGGGGCTCCTTCGGTCAGTGCAGCCGGTGCCCATCTTCCTGGAGTGTACCCCCCTGTTAGTCTGGCCAGTGACTTGTTGGCAAGAGAGAGAGAAAAGCTTGATAGACTGGGTAAGTGGCACTTTCAGTGAAGATTTATTGGCTTCTTTTTGTATTGATTGAAGATTTGTCCATAACATACTGAAATTGACTAATATATTTGAAGACTGATGTACATTTGACTGAGGGATAAACAAATGGGAATGTGCACTCACTTATGCAACACAGTGGAAGAAAAGTTTTCAGTTTTACATTCAAATTTTGATAGTATTTATAATAATAATGGCAGGGAAATGAAAAAGAATGATATTTTTCCAGTAAGACATTTCAGTTTTAACATTATGAAAGGAGGTAGTTGAATGCGTTACATTATTTTCTTAAAGTTAATGATAAGCACACAAAAGATATACCATTATCACAGAAATTTGATTCCACTTACCAAGTAATCTTTCAGAAGAAAAAAAAAAAGGTCTGTTTTAATAATCTCTTCATGCATCTGTGAATGTATCACATTGTAGTATTTCTTGGGGGGAAAATGAAGTGTTTCAAAGGTGTTTCAAAGTATGAAATTTCCTACAATATAGACAGTGTAATTTCTTTGAATTCAAATGAGCTTCAAGCTAATGTTGTTGATTGCTGTTGGTTTAGAACTGGCCCAATCAAAGGAAGAATGTTATTGTCCAAAAGCAATGTTTTCTTATGTAAATGTAATTTTCCCGACATCAAAGCTAATCTATGCCTTCTTCATGGAAACTATCAACCTACACAGGACTTGCTGTCAATCTGCCCCAGTTGGCAGCTGACATGTCATATGCCAGTGCAGTTGAGCGACTGTCCCAGGAGCGGCAAGCCGCAGAACGCCAAGCTGCTGAGCGAGAGCGAGACCGTGAACGTTTTGCAGCTTTAGCCAATGATCCAGTGGCCCGGCTGCAGCTGGCTGGAGCTGCGGCCACCCAGCATGCTCATACACACACACATGCCCACTCCCACACACACCTACACCTCCACCAGCAAGAAGTGGCCCATGCCCAGGCTGTGGCCCATGCTCAGGCACATGGTCTGGCCCCACCCGCCTTCCCCCACAGCCTGGCAGCCCATGCCCCACATTTGTATCCCCATCACCCACTGGCAGGGGGACCAGGTACAGTAGACAGACTTGAATGAAACTGGGGAATAATAGATCTTGGAGTGCCATATGTCAGTTCATTTCCTCTAATGTGACCCAAACAGGACTGGTTACTGCAATATTTCTTCAAATTGTGTTTTCTCATTTTATTCAATATGTGCCAGATAAACTTGTCTCATTGCATATTCTGTTAATTTTTCAGTTTTATTGTCAGAAATAACACTGTCTTGTTCAGCAGCTCTTTCAGAATAGTGTGTCTCAAATGGAGAATATTGTTTTGGTCATGCTGCTTTTTGATACCAGAGGACATGCTAATTTTGCATGAATACACCTGATTTATGGGCATCTGTTGCATTTTGTATCCTGTCATTCTCTCAAGCTGTGCGATTTACTGGCAGTGTTTGGGTTTTCACAACTGTAAGATCCCAAGTGCCTTCAATTCTCTGTATCTTGAATAGGTGTCAAAAGCTGAAGATTGATATCCCTGACTAAGTCCAGTCTATTTACTATCAGTTTACATCTTGTCAGGGGACGACGCTGCTGTCTTGTCAAATTCTGCAGACTTGGAAGTGAGTTTTCTGAGTTGCTTTTAGTTTTGCAGGAAGTTTTTATGGCCTAGGGCACATTGTCCACGGAAGTTCTCTCTGTAATTTGGAGGAGCACAAAGAGATTTCAGCTACTGAACAACTGGTTCCAGCTTATGTCTTTTTGTCCCTATTTTTATTTTGCTTTTTTTTTTAACGCTGTGTGTCAATGCTAACCATGATTGTCTAGGTAATGGACTAGCACAAGGCAGCCAAAGGAAGAAACTTGGTCTTTGAAAATCTTTGTCCATGAAAGAAAGATGTCTTGGATATAACTGTTGTATCATCCCCGAGGCCGCTGGCGGGTTGAGGGTAGTTGTCTCCTACGCGCAAGTCATACTGACCTTTGCCACCTTGTCATTGCAGATGGTGCTGCAGCTAGTCCCGCCAGCGCCACCTCCTCGACTGAGCACCTATCAAGTCGAATGGTATACCAATATTACTCTCAACGCCTAACTAGTGAACAGCATGTTTTCATGCAGAGAGTGGTCAACGAATGCTACCTCCGCACAAAGCCGGAGACGCGGCCAATCATAGACCCCAACCATTTGATCTATCAGTTCTCTCGTAAGTTCAGATACTACCCCCGTCTTGGAGATTAGCTCCATCCAATTGTATAAACCCGCCCCACCCTGGCTTGGCAGCAGACTTGTTTATTTACTTTATTTATTCACCACATCTTGCTTTTTCCAAAACTTTTACTTTCTCCAGTTGTTTTATTTCGCTGTAGCTTTTTGGTTATATTCTGTATATCTTCCGTTGCTGTTTTTATTGCATTATTTTACGTTTTCACGAACGCCCATCATTTTTTCAAATTTTTTGTTATGTATTGTGTTATTCACAGTGGTTGCAGCTTGCTTTTTTTGTTTGGTTTTATTTAATAACTCCTTCAGTCAAAGCTTTTTGGCCTGTTGTACATGCATTGGGTTGAATAAAACCTCACACTTTCATTTTTCTGTTGTTTTCAGTTCATTTGAGCACTTTCTGGCATTGTTTTGTTTATCCAGTAAGAAGCTGAGTCCATGAGTGTTTGCACTTCTCTGTTAAGTTTCTTTCAGTTTTGACACGCAGTCTATACTCATCTTATCTGCTTGTTCTTTTTTTGTTGTTGTTGTTTTTTTTCCCATTTTATTTGACAATATGGATGTGTTTCTTGTTCACTGGGTTTATTTCATACACTGTCACTGTCTGCAGACAAGCAGTTGGTTTCTGTCTTTTTTTTTTGTTTCGTTGTCTATTATACCTTGAGCTATATGGAAGAAGCAGAGTTGAAAGAAATATTGCAACACCAATTTCCAATTTTGGCTAAACTTCCCATGTTGCCTTTGACATTTAGGAATGCACTCCAAGGTTTATGGATACCCCTGTGTCAAAATGTTGTGTGTACAGAATGCTATTTGTTCTTTTTAAGATGTTATTTCACTGTCAGTATGATTTGTGAGGAACAAGGAGTACTATCCTTAGAGTGTAAAGGATTTCAGTGTTTGTGCACTCATTTTGACAAATTTGACCAAAATGCTGACACTAGATTTAACATGAGCAGTCTCAATTTTATGAAAATCCAGTCAGTGAATTACAGTATAGTATGACATTTAGCAAAATTCTGCTTCTGCTTTCTTTTTTTTTTTTTTTCTTATTGCTGGTCAATTGAAGCAACAGAAATCTGTTTGTTAAATTCGATACTAAACATGAAATGATTTCCTACTCCCTGGGAGCGTTTCTGGAAGACTTGCTGATGTAGATTAGTTAAGATGTGGCAGAAAGAGAAAAAGAATTAAAAATGGAAGCAAAAAACAAGCTACTGGATGTTCTGTGGATAAAAAAAAAATCTCACAGACACAATAAGTTATGAAAATAAACGGCTGTTGCTGCTGCCACTCCGCATCCGCCAATGGCAGTGTGACCTCATAGAATTTTTTGTGGCTTAAATATTTTGTCTGATTTGTGCTGTCTCCAGACACAAGGAAACCTTTTTAGGGAAGGATTTTATGATGAGCCAAGAATGGAACAAAGCAGCAGGATGGAGCTATAATATTTCAGACATTTCACATGAACAACACCTACAATTCTAACAGTGCAATTCGTTCCCTGGGGTGTATAGCTTTTGCATGGTCATGAGTTTAAAATCTCATTTCAATGCCCCTTTCAAAAGAAATGGCTCTGTTCAGGGGGTCTGGGTGAATGATCTTTATATGGCCTGCACTATTAAACATGCAGCTGCCATACATTTCTTTTTGTAGGGAGACAGTAAAAATAAAAATAAGTAAATGCATACATGGCTATAAGGAACGGTGTCTTTTGAATTTTTAATGTATCATTTGAAAGAATAAGATTGGGTAGAGTGTTTTTAAAGTCTTTGGGAGAGAAGGATACAACAGTAAAAGAACTTTGTGATCATGTCACGTCAAACTTTTTATCAGGCACTTCTTCAGCAGGAAAGTCATCTTTTACTAAAAGTTGAATTTTTGTTGTTTTCTTGCCATTTGTATAAGCACTGAGAGGTGTTTTTGAAAGTGTTTGTGCACAGAGCATCCTTGAAATCAGACCAATTCTAATTCTTAATCTCTGAAAATAAAAACACATTGATCACAGGAAAAAGCTGGTGATTAATTTTTATATAGAACAGGCATTTGGATTCAGGAACCCTTGCCAGCTTGGTTTTAAATCCTAAGTCCCCATTTTGGCTAAGATAATCAAGATTCATAAGCCACATTTAGACAGCAGCAACACATAAACTACATGGGCTTACCTTTATACCTTCAGGTTCAACTTGTGTAGCTGACTTGCTTTCTGTTACTGCAGAATTGAAGTGTCATCATTTTACACAACATTGACAGCATTCTGGAACCATGAAAATACTGCTATCTTAACAGAAGCAAGGAAAAAACAGATGCCTTTATAAAGCATGTTTGGGGAGAGAGGGGGATGATGACAAGGAGATATGAAAATTTGGCAACTTGGAGAAAAGTGGTCCTAGCACTTAGGTCACATTTAAAAATACGCAATTTTTTATTTTTTTTTAATAAAAGTTTTCAGTATTGTCACTGTTTCTGGAGGCTGTCAATTGAAGTGTTTGCAAAGCTTATGTTGTTATAAGTCATCAGCTGTGGATGACCATCTGTTAAGAACATCACTTAAAGAACTGGATAACAGTTGACATGAATTTGAATCGCATAAGTGTTTTGTCATATGAGTTTGATTGTAATCATAAATTAGTTTTCATTTGTCAGTCCTCAAAACATCCTTAAAGTAGTTGGCAAGTGACTGACCAGATACTATTCATTTTGCCTCATGTTTGTATAAAATGACCAGCATTCTGTTATTTTTACCTTGCAAGATAAACTTATATTTATTGTATTTGCACTTGTGTACTCCATAGGTTTCATGTCTATTTTCACTCAATTCTATAGGTGCAGATCCTCTGGCAGCTGGACCCAGTGGCTCAGTGCCTGTGTCATCCACAAATCCACTGTCAGTCCTGCCTCCAGGGGTGGCTCCGCACCCATTATTGGCTGCCGCTGTTGGCTCTAGAGAGGAGTTGCTTCAGAGAGAGTTGTATGGGAGAGGACACATCCTTGATCCTGCCATTGCCCATCAGGTAAATAGTGATAATGGTGTTATGTTCATATGACAAAACTAAAAGAGCTGGGTAGGGTTACAGAGAGCTGGCATCATTTCTTCATGTGTAACATGCTGTAGCTCTATTACCAACCATGGATGACTGAAATAGTACACCTCTAACTGCTTGATTGTACATGGAGGATGCAGGGAATTATAACCAGTGCACAGACTGTCAGATTCAGTATATCAACATTTGGACATGGCGTTGTCCTCTATAGATTTATCAAGTACTTTTGTGCAAATACGAAAATAGTTCTTGGGTTTGAACTGCACTTGACTCTGGGGTATCCCATCTAATGTTACAGAAATATGCACACTCCCAGGCATTATTTTTGAGTTTTTCATTGCTGGCAGAGATCTGAACGGAATTCGTGTATCCCAGTTAACATTGTCCTGTGTGAGCACAAGTAAGCTATGAGTTGCAACATTCTTTATTTATAATTTACCTACAGAAAGATATGAGAAATTTACATTGCCAGTTACAATCATTTGAACTTGTTTTCCAGCATACACAAATATTCAATGTCAAATGATACATGTACGTACTATCTTCCTTCCAGCTGTCTGCTCAAGCTGCTGCACACGAAGCTCTGCAGAGGCATATGGCCATGGAGAGAGAAAGATACAGTTCTTCAGGGCATTTACCTCATTAGTGGTGCTTGGCTACAGTCACACACACATCTGCAGTTAGGAGATTCCTCAGCATAATTGTGTATCAAAGACTCCCAAATTCCAACTAATTCCAGCAGTCACAGACCACTCTACCCCACAGAAGTTCTTCTCAAGCAGAGATGTCGGCAGTAGTTTTGAAGATTGTCAAGAGCATCTCTGTGTATTGCTTCATGACATGTCTTAAATACCTAGGCCAGATTGTCAGCTTTAATGCCCATATAAGACATCTTTAATAGAAGTAGCCAAAATTGAACTCCTTTCAGTAAAACTGAAGCCTGGATGTGGCCTTGTTTGGCCAACTTTTCTGCGATAGAAGAAGAGATAGGTGTTCAAATTCAGCTTTAGCCTATTCTGTCATTTCCTTTTAAGCCTCTCAAACTAGAGCTGACAGTTTATCTGTGCAGCAGCAAAACAAAAGGATTGGATTAAGTAGCAGCGACACACAATGGGTGGAGAGAAAACTAATTTGACAACCAGAGAAAATATGACATTTTCACACAGTGAACACCTTAGATTTCATCTTTAAGCTATTGGCTTCATGAATGCAGATATGATATTTATGTGGGGAGTTTAGAAATGCAAAGTCTGCACTCCTTGCAATGGATTCACATTGAGCTTGTCAGGTCTGCAGGCAGAATTATGGGGTAGAATAAAGTGTCGAGATGGGATCCTCATGTTTCAAGTCATGCACTTGACTTCTACCTGGGAGGGGAAATAAATAAACAAAAAATCAGTATGCATTGTTTCCATTTTCAAGAGACATGCTAACTTTGATGCTGTTTGAGCTGTTATTGTACTTTGCTTAAAACAACAGATAAATGCATGTATTTGGCTGGACTTTAATTATGCATTCTGTTTTGTTCTTTCTTTTAACTAGCGCGCTTTTCCAGAAGTTGATATTTCATGTATCAATATCTGGAAGGTAGGAAAATTGGAAAAAAATTCTAAATATGTCCATAATGTGTTAGTATGTCAATGTTTTAATCATGATTGTCATCTAAAATGCAGATCCTTTAACATCATTCTACATGTGATTTTTTAACATTTTGATTTCTCTGGGAAGATTTTAGCCTGAAGTCCTGTATACCAATACTTTACAATGCTTGATGCAGTGAGGGAGAAACAAGATTGACTCATTCAGTAATATTCAGTTTGTTGGTATCTGGTTCTTGTTCTTCTAACCAAAAATTATAACATTATGATAAGTGTTTTTTTTTTTTTATTGTCATGATGTTTATGGTGTCGGTTAGCCAGGTACAAATGATACACAAAAGGGGAGTAGTATGACCAGTGGGTTGGGATTTTCCAGAGCAAAGAAATAATGTGAAAAAAATAATGGATATTCAGTAACATGTCTCATTTGTTTGTTTCCTGTTTTTAAATGTCATTTTGTCTAGCTTTTACGTGCTCATCCAGTGTCACCTGACAGGTCAAACTATCATCATTTTATACATGTAAATGCAAATACTTTCTGATGAATGGATCTAAACAAATATATTGTTAGTCTATCATAAATATTAACGTTTTTGTGGTATGGACTATGTCAAGTACTGTGACGAGTGACAGCTGCATGCCCTTGTCATACAATGTAAGAGATGCCATCCCAGTACAAGATTTTTTTGTCAATTTCTGTACATAATTTGGGTTTCCTCCTACCTATTTAATCTTCATAGATAAAGAATACAATATTTATTATTTTGGCAGCATTGTCTGTATATTTAGGAATTAATTTTATATCACCTTTTCTCTGTTTGAAATGAAGTGATTTTCACTGGCTGTTTATTGTTGTCTTGTTTCTCAATGTTCAGTTTCAACTCTCATATAATTGTCCACAAGAAAACATCTGCAAAATATTTGCAGATCTCACAACAGATTTGTCAGTAATAAAGGCTTATGTTCTGAATATGTAGTCCCACAAGATCTCTATAACTGAAAGTCTCAGACATGGCATACCTTCCAACTGCGATTGTCCACCTGTTCAGTACCTGTATTCTGGCAGAGAATGAGAGAGAAAAGGGCATAAAGTTTACCTTGTTGGTTTTCGGGGGGGGGGGGGGGGGGAGTGTAAGGAAGCAAGATTAAGAGTATAAGGCTCTCAACTCCAGTTGGTGAAATAATGAATGAACAGACAGTCTTGTGGAGTCAAAGCGCTAACATTTGGACAGCAAAGATTGTATGTTGGTGGAAATTCTTTTCTTTTTTAAATTTGTGTTTCATATTGAAACATTTTATGAACTTTGGTTGTAAGTGTTCACTCAACTGATGGTGATTTTGATTTGTTGTGTGTTTTGCCTTGAATGGTGTTTTGTAAGAATCTGGGTGCTATGTGACATTGTGAAAGACAATTGTGGAAATGGAGAACGTGTGAGTCAACATGGAAGTACAAATTATCTCACAGTGATTGGTTTTAAGTATTTTTTTCTTTTTTAGTTTTCTGTCCAGCTGAAATGTTTTTCACTTTTACTCACACCTATTTAGCACTTGTGCAGATTTATATCTGTCTTGAGTTTTGTCAATCACAGATTCTTGTAATTGATTATTTTCATGAAAGTTGTTTTATGTACCAATGCTTACCTGTATATACATTATGTACAAAGGTGCCCACATCTCCTTATCTACAAGCTTTATCCAGATTTTTGATTGTCATCTTGCTCCTGTATTTACTGCTGTACATGTTCTTTTCTTTGCACACACTGGCTAAACTTTTTAAAAACAAATAAAGCCAACTGATTTGTTTCTCCTGCCCCCCAAGCCCATTTTGTGTTCATATGAAATGGTAGTGTGTAGTAAGGGTTGATGCTTTTTATGTGTATTTATGATGGCAAATTTTACATGTGCAGTATTTGTTACAGTTGTTTCTGTGAAATAAAGGAGGGTTATTGGGGTTTTGTTCTGGTTTCCACTGGTTCAGAGAAAGTGCTTGTGTTCAGGTTAACTGTGTTGAAAGATGATTCTCCTAGCATTGGAAAATATTGTCTGTTTATGGGAGGAGTATTGTACTTTTTACTTTTCAAATTTTTCATTTTTTACGTTTGAGATGAAAAATGAATAACCTTCTGTCCAGACGAAGATGATAATGCGGTTTCAAGAACTTTTGAATAACAATTGTGCATCCAGTTTGTTTCACCTGATGTCCAGTGCACAAAAATTAGGGGAAAATGCATTCACTCAAAAAGTTAACCTTATTTCACACCCAGCAAGTCAAGAGTACTCAGAGTGAGTGAAATTTGAAACCTGAAAAGGAGGAGTAGAGAGACAAAATTTGAGGAGATGCAGTTTGTTCCTGTGTTACCTAAATTTGCATACCTAGATGATTGTTGTTCAACAGTGCATTCATTTTCATGCAAATACAGTAACTGTACACATTGTCTTCTTCCCTTTGAATGCAACTTTGGTTCACCAGTAAAGATTGTTAGGAATGTTACAGTGTTTGTAAGAGCTGAAGTCTGAAAAGACATGGATGCTTGAGTGAGTTTGTTGGTAACTGATCAAGGGAAGACTGTGCAAAAAGAGGAATCATGTGCGGGGGCTAGCCTGAAGTGTGATACATATGAGAGATACGGTTTTCATTATATAATGTATTTTTGTTAGTTACCTTTTTCATTTTAAGTCTCTGTCCAAGAATTCTTCCTTGCACATTGGGTTGTCTTTTTCATAAATGGGAAACTGCACTGTTTTTTTTGTTGTTTTTTTTCTGTTTGAGTCACCTCCAATGCCTTTATCGGTCTGCAATATATGTTTATCAGTTACTCCAACTATCCTGTCCAGAGTAGAGTTTATTTTTTTTAAAAATAATAATAAAGGAAAAACAACTACATACACAATATTTAACAGCCTAGTCAAACTGGCTTTGAAATTGATAAAAAAGTCTTGAAATGAATCACAATGACATCTGGTTTGTTTGGTTTTGTGTGTATGTGCAGCAGTCGTTCATGAGCAGAGCTGCTGAAGTTACAACAGAAAGTAAAACTAAATGTTCAAGTGTTCATGACTTTAAATATTAAGGGTCATTTTCCAGTCCAAGCTGCACTACTGAGTGCTCGGTGACTACTGATCTACAGAGTTTAGAGATGAAAATGTATCACACCACCCTTCCTACTTCAACTTCCAAGATTTCTGTAATGATCGAATTGGTTTTGACATTAAGATAAGAGATGGTTAGACTTTTAAAGGCATGATGAAAGGTACAGAAATTGACAGAGAGAGAGAGGGAGATAGAATGAGAGATTTGACTGACAGTCTGAGAATGAGAATTGAATTGACTGCTGTAGTAGCTGTTGAATGAATTTGTTCAATGTAAATACATGCAAAAGACAATAAGTGGTCAGTCAAAAAATAATCAGCTGAGATTTTACTTTTTCAAATGGTGTCAGTTTTATATTTTCTCTTTCATAATTGTTCTCTTCCTGCTATTTTTGTGCCAGGGTTGATTCTATATTATTACAATAGACTGTTTTTGTTTTGCTTGCAGACTATTTAACCATTATTTAGCTATACTTGTTTTTTTTTTCATGTACTATCATTTTCTTTGTTTTGTTTGGTTTTTGTTTTGTGATTTTGTACAATAAAAATCTACACAATGCAAAATGAGCCTCATGTTATTATGTCACTAAGGCAAAAATTCTGTCTGCCATGCTTGACTTTTTCACCTCCACTATCCATCTGTGTGCCAAATTGCTTGTCTGGTAGTTATTTCCTACTTCTAAGACTATCCTTTACCTTTCGTTTTATCGCTTTCAGTTTTATTTTCTCTCTCTCCAATTGCTTTTCTCATCCTAAATGGATATACACATGTATATATTTATATTATACTAGCTGAGGTCCCCGGCCCTGCCTGGGATAAATCAGTTTGAATATTAGTTTCAGTTCTGGGTGGTTATTATGGACCTGCTTCATCTTGCCTGTTCCCATTTGTTTATTTTATTTTTGTTTGTTTGTTTTGAAATAAGTCTTACTGCTCTGCCTTTATGAGTTGACGCCCTGAGCATCCCGTACAATGGCATGATTTGCGCACGGGTTAGTGTGTTTGATAGTGAACACATCGCAGGAAGTGATAACGAAACCTTAAAATGGCGAACCATGACTCGAAATAGATCTAGATGATGCCGAAACAATGAAAAATGAAACGTAGAAGCCTGAACATTTCATAATTTCTAATATAGCCCATGTTAATTTCGCATTGGTAATATGCTGTTGTGCAAAGTTTGAAGTCTGAGTGTGATGCGGTTCCTGAGCCTTAGGTGACCAAAGTTTCGAGTTACCAAAATATCTTACTACACTCGGCCCTGACTGAGCTGAAGAAATGACGGATCGGAAAACCTCGAACGGCCCATTTTGTTTTCTATTTTTCTAAATTTTTAAGGTTGTTGCATCCTTAAAATGAATTGATACAAACCGTGCTCAGTCTTTGAACTACTTTCAGTAATTTTTTTCATGGCTCTACGTTCAGTAGTTTTTTCAGCAATAGAGTACAACCGTCCAATTTTACCCAATTATATATATAGATAAATCGAGAATGTCTCCTTCCTATTCTGTTAACACAATAGAAAAAAGCCCAAATGAGGTTTGCAATCTCATGAATCGTTCATAACCATAAAAGGTCTGTGGATTTTTGTTTTTTGCTTGTGAACAAGAACATTGTGTGGTAAAGTGCTGTGCATGTACTTTTTGCAATGGGAAGAATTTCAAATACATTCCAGTGCACACAACTGCCAAACAGTTCATGTCTGAGTTGTCATTGTCTTTACTGTTCTTTCACACTTTCACTGGCTGTGACAGCAAAAGGCTTGGGCAGCCTGGAGCATAATATATCCTGAGAAAATTTATTTTCTTTTTGAATCTGTCAGATTACATTCTGGTGTGGCCAAAAAAAAAAAAAAAATCACTGGTAGAAAGGTTCTCGGTGCACATGTATGTACTGCTGAGTTAAATTACCGACCAAGCGCAATTTTCCTTAGAAAAGGCCGAGTTCAGGAGAGAATACCCCCAACTTAGTACGCTCTGGTTGAACAAAGTGGTCTTTGGTCAGTCTGGCCACTAATAGCGGATATGTCAGCACATACTGTTCATTTTCAATTTCAAATCTTAATATCGAATATGGAAAATATCAGTGATTCACAGCTTTGGTGTCATAATGACCACGACGTGTCAGTTTGGATGGTCACTAAGGAAAGTTAAATGGTCATTATAACAGGGGCTGTGGAGCATCACTGTACCTATTCAAATTTTAGAATATCAAAATTCCCCCTTCCTTCAGTTTTTTTCAGCCCTGAATCGATGTCATTCGAAATACAAAGTGATAAATCCGATTTCATTTTGAGGTGATCAAATTCATCTGCAGAGGTAACTCTAAATTGGTTATGATTTGTGTGCCCATTTTCGACAGTTGTGAATAGTTCGTTGCCTTTGTCACAAAAATGCATAATTTTTGTCCTTCCGGACTTTATTAGTATTACAAAGTTCTTTTGGCAAGTAACTGGAGAATTTAATTAGGGACCAAAGTTCTGCACACTGCAATCGGATATTCCCGAACATCAGATGGCATCTGGTGCTAAACAAAGGTGAGACTGCAGCTGTCAAATACTGTCTTTCATACGCGAAACTCCAGACTGGGCCTATCAATCATGTATTGGTCAGTCAGTAGACTGCAGCTGCTGCGGAACGGTTGGTCTTAACCCAGTTAGGCTGCAAAGTTGTTGATTACGAAGCCATTGGTTGCCAGATGAAAAGCCATAAAACAGTACAGACTTTGATATTAGATCTAAATCTTCAAAATGACAGGACCATTATCTGGTAAGTTCCGATAAATTATTTGCCGGTTCAGAACTTGCTCGGCATGTTCAGAACCTTTGACGCTCTTTGTTTCGTCGATGCTCTATATTATGCAGGCACCAAACGCCAGTTCTTTCCTCAATTCCCCGGTATCGTGTCTCATCCGTCGATATGCGGGGGGTGTAGGCCATAGACATAGATCTAGATCTAGTAACAGGATGTTAAATTGACTTAGTAACCAAGAATCAACTGGGCGTGGCAGGCCGGCCCTCAGGGCTCAGTCGGTTTTCATTCAACGTATTCCGATCCTGCAGAGAGATCTAAGGGCACTGATAGGTGCTCCATGCAGCATAGCATGTCAGGGCAAACAGCACTGTGGTAAGGCCCTTGTGAAACAAAAGACCTCGAGCCCACAACATGTCCCCATGTCTAGACAAGGTGGTCTAGAGGCAAGGTCCTCGCCTCTCATGCCAAGGGTCCCGGGTTCTAAACCCGGGCAGTGCAGGCATGTTGGAACGTGGATTTTTCTCATATTTTCAAGTCCCTGGTCCTATTGGGGGGTAGGATCGAGTAGTTCTTGGAAATTGGATTTTTCTCATATTTTCAAGTCCCTGGTCCTATTGGGGGGTAGGATCGAGTACCTAGTCTTCTCGGATAAGGACGAAAAAATTCGGAGGGCCCGTGTGCACGTTGCGCACGTTAAAGATACCTTGGCAGTTGGAAATCGTAAAGAGCAGGCCCAGGCCTTCTTCATCGTGTGTCAAAGTATCCAGCGGATTTGGTGTGTAATTTGTAAATATTACTTTAAAAAAAATATATAGTTTCTCCAAAAGCTATGGGCACACGTACATCTAGATATATCTCCAGTCATCAATTTCTCAGAAGTTCACAGAAGTGAGTTAGAACCTTGACATTTTAAGGGGACGGATAGTTGTATTGATGATAGGCACGGGTCTGGTGCAGGAATCGCCGAATATCAGCCCTCATGAATGCATAGCGTATGGCTGCCAACTATCGGTAAACCATTATTTTAGCTGAAAGCGTGGATTTCACGCATATCGGAAGAAGTTACATGTACTGTGCATGCGGTAATCATCCGATTGCAGCGTGAAAGAATGGTTTTCCACCCCGGGCCCACACCGCACACATCTTGTCCTTTCTGAAGAAGGTTGAGATCAACAAGTGGATTTAAAAATTTGAACACATTTACCAAATTCTTTCGAGATCTATACAAATCATACTTTGACAGCTCTACAGAGAGACAATTTTATACCGAAATGTGTAAATTCTATTTGTGAAACTTTAATTGATGAAGCTTTGAATACCGCGAAAGGCGCAAAAGTGATCGTTATCATGCCCAAGCGCCATCAGACTTGAATCTCTCACTCTCTTTGTCTTGCCTCTTTTTACCTCTCCCTTTCCCATTCCTCTGTTTTTCTCCATTCTCTCCCTCTCAGTCTCACTCTCTTCATTTGGGAGGCATTTCGCCCCCTGAACGCATACACATTCTACAACACACTAAATGCAACCACTTACGTGTGCAATATGCATATTTATCCTGCAAGTATAATATTATACACACATACATGCACTATTTGTCTCCATTAAAAAAAAAAACAACAGAAAATCCATGGGCTGGCAGCAAAGCTTGAAGCAAAGTCAAAATTTGGCCAAAAGAAAAAGTTGTATGCAGCGAAGCCTCGGGTAACAAATAATACAGAAAAGATACATAATAATCGTACATCGTTTCTGTATTATTTCTTACGCGAGGCTTTGCTACATGCGCCTTTTTTCCTTTTGCCATGTTTTGACTTAACCTCCTTTACACCTCTGTACATGTGCATATACCTGGAACACGCAAACATAAACACAAACATGCATGACTCACTGTCACTCACGACCATTTCCCCGTATCCTGTGGTTTCCCCATACCCAGGTGTCGTGGAAGGCAATGTGTCCCAGAACAAACCACCTCTGGTACGCAAGCCCAGCAGTTTGGAGAGTGGCTCGTCCGGGGTGGCTGGGAACATCAAACTCAACCCGAGACTCTGGGGCAAGACGAAAACGAAGGACAAATACCGAGAACCGATCGAGGACACAAACAAAGAAGAGGAAAGCGAGGCAACTTCAATGACCAGGTTCATGAGGAAGATAGAAAGGTCAATAGCTCATCTGCACGAAGACTTCACTGGTAATACATCCCTACGCTGCAGTAATCGAATTTGTTAGTTGGCCAATCTCATTCCACTTTGGACTATGAACGATTTTGTTTTTATTTTGACTTAACAAAAGTTGTCCTTCTCATCTATCTATCTATCTTTCTTTCTATCTATCTATCTATCTATCTATCTATCTATCTATCTATCTATCTATCTATCTATCTATCTATCTATCTATCTATCTATCTATCTATCTATCTATCTATCTATCTATCTATCTATCTATCTATCTATCTATCTATCTATCTATCTATCTATCTATCTATCTATCTTCCATCTATCTATCTATCTATCTATCTATCTATCTATCTATCTATCTATCTATCTATCTATCTATCTATCTATCTATCTATCTATCTATCTATCTATCTATCTATCTATCTATCTATACATAATAAAGTTAATTGAATAAAGTTAAAAACTTAGGCACAATTTTAGAATCAGATCTCAGCATGGAAAATCAAATAAGTTCATTATGTCGATCATTAATGTTTCAATTAAAAAACATCACCTCTATTCGTCCATTCATATCCCAAGAGGCAACTCGAATACTTATCACTTCACTTATGTTTTCAAAGCTTGATTATTGTAACTCTCTGCTCTTTGGAATTCCGAGCAACAAAATAAAACGCCTTCAGATAATTCAGAATAATGCAGCTAGACTGATTTTTAGAAAATCAAAAAGAGAATCTGCCTCAAGCCTTATTGACCAACTTCACTGGCTTACTGTTGAAAACAGAATAAAATTTAAAGCTGCAGTTTTGGTTTACAAATGTCTTGAAGGTTCAGCTCCCTCCTATCTTTCGGAACTTTTGAAAAAACATGAGTCTGATAGATTTTTAAGATCTACTACAGAAAACAAACTGGTTGTTCCCAGGTGTAAAACATCAAATTATGGAGATAGAGCTTTTAGTTGTTTTGGTCCCTGTGTGTGGAATTCTTTACCACAAGAGGTTCGAAATTCTGCCTCTCTAAACATATTTAAAAACAGGTTGAAAACATTTCTTTTTAAAAACTTAATTTTATAGCTTGCTATGGATGTATAAAACTAGTTTGTCTGTGTGTGTGTAAGTTTATTTGAATGTGCTTTTATGATTTTTTACTGTGTACAGCGCCTAGAGCTTTTAATGTTTTAGTCCTGGCGCTATATAAATGTATATATTATTATTATTATTATTATATATCTATCCTACCATGATAACGGAACTGGAAAGAAATTACGAGGACAGCAGTGTGTGGATCAATGTCCTGATATTAAATGGCAAGAAAAATCACTGGCGTAGGTCATAATTTATTACAAAATATTCCAGTGGCTCATGTATTCACTTTTTTCTTTTTTTCCATTCTTTCTGTTGTTTTGTGTTTTTTTAAAACGTACAAGAATGTATTTTGAACATGGCAATGATTGCTACAATTATAGTCACATACAAACAAGAAATGAGACATAGTCTATTCTCGTAATTCCTGGACAGAGGTGGACAAACGCTTGGTGGAGAACGTCTATTTCTATACGTACGTCCTGAGTAAACCTGGCAAAAAGTTTATTGACCGAAACGTATTCGACGCTGATATGGTACAAACGTTCGGTATCACGAACAGAACTATGCTTGATTGGATCTATGAACGTAAGTCATTCACTTCATCAAGACGTAAGCCATTCAGACCACCAAGATACAAGTCGTTCAGTTCTTTGGGGCGTTAGTCATTCAGTTTGTCAGCACAGTGGTCATTCAATTCATCATGGTGTTAGTTCATTAGCGAGTAAGTTATTCAGTTCATTAGGATGTAAATTATTCAGTTTATTAGGACGTAAGTTACTCAGTTCATTAGAATGTAAGTAACTCACTTCAATGGGATATAAGTTATTCAGTTCATTAGGATATACGTTACTCAGTTCATTAGGATGTAAGTTATCCAGTTCATTAGGATGTAAGTTATTCAGTTCACTAGGACATTCGTTACTCAGTTCATTAGGATGTAAGCTATTCAGTTCATTAGGACATAGGTTACTCAGTTCATTACAACGTAGTTAGTCAGTTCATTAGAAGGTAGGTTATTCAGTTCATTCGGACACAAGTTATTCAGGTCATTAGGACGTAAGTTATTCAGTTCATTAGAACGTAAATTATTCAGTTCATTAGGATGTAAGTTATTCAGTTCATTAGAAGGTAAGTTATTCAGTTCATTAGGACGTAAGTCATTCGGGTCATCGGGCCATAAGTCATTCAATTCATATTGAGGTACAGGCGTGTTATCCATTTATTCTGGACTCTTATTCAGTTCATCAAGACGTGGCAAAAGCTACATTTCGTAAAGCCCTGCATTAAAAGCAAACAAGCCAACTCTACAATGAATTGTAAAGACAACACAATGAAGTAAACTTTGCGAGCTCTCAGTCAATAAGACTGGAAGTATTTCGCCAACCCGCGGTTAGGATAGTGGGCGACCCGTTCTTTATTCATTGAGTGAAATGTTTCTTGAAATGTACAAGTATCCCCATTCTCATTTTGCTTTTTAAGCACGATGAAGCGTCTTGTGTCGGGTAGACAAAATTCTCACAATGTGAGGTGTGTTTTTTTTTGTGTGACCAAATTGTGGCCAGCTCCCCAAACCTTACTGTGACCATTCCCTCAAGGAAGATATTTGTAGCGTCCCACTAGTTGAACGATCGATATTTTCTCACCCCCCGCTTGGCGAGTCTCACTCGGCGACCTTCCTCCCCCCTCTCGCCAGCAAGGCCGGTATTTTTCTTTGATGTGGTTTGTTTGTTTCACTGTAGAATATCTAGAAAATCTAGAAGGTACTGCAGTGTCCGAGATTACGCTAGGTCGACCTTGAGTGATGTAATTCTATGACGTGTCTGTGTACGATTGGGTGGCTTGTATGTGTCCCGAACGATCTAGGTCTGTCTCGTGCTTATGGGGCGGTTAAGCCGCTTCCTGAACGTTCCTGGACAGAATATATATAAGGAGGGCCAGGCGAGTAGGAGTGGAGCAAATCGTGGGTGCAAATTGTGTGTGCAAATTGTGTGTGCAAATCGTAGGTGTTCAAATCCAGTCATAGTTAGAAGTGTGTCTTCCCGGCTAGCTAGGTGCAAGTAACTTGTGGATATCAGCTCTTGTTTACACTTATTAAACGTTAGTATTAATTGTTCATCGGATCCTGTTATTTATTTCTACTACAGTTCGAGACAGTTTCGTTTTTAAGGGGTAGACGATCAGTTCATCTGACTCTCCCCATCATAACTTGCTGAAGTTTGCATCAACTGTTACGATATTATTGTAGTCCTAACCCTTGGGCCTGTGGCGCACAGCGTCAGGTCTGTTGTGTTTCTGGTGTGAGTCAGATTTGCGAGGTGTTTCCATCCGCCAACTGACATGAAACGTTTTTGACGCGTCCGAACTGGCGACACAAACCCGCTTCAGTCTCGTCATGGGCGCGGTCCCGCTTAACTCCATGGTTCAGATCTCGCAAAGATGGGATGAACAAAGTGGGAATAAATCCAGTCTGTCCAAGATCAACCAAGACGGTGGACTCATGCCCCTAATCAAACTGGGAATAAGTCCAGTCTGTCCTAGATCAACCAAGACGGTGGACTCATGCCCCTAATCAAACTGGGAATAAGTCCAGTCTGTCCAAGATCAACCAAGACGGTGGACTCATGCCCCTAATCAAACTGGGAATAAGTCCAGTCTGTCCAAGATCAACCAAGACGGTGGACTCATGCCCCTAATCAAACTGGGAATAAGTCCAGTCTGTCCAAGATCAACCAAGACGGTGGACTCATGCCCCTAATCAAACTGGGAATAAGTCCAGTCTGTCCTAGATCAACCAAGACGGTGGACTCATGCCCCTAATCAAACTGGGAATAAGTCCAGTCTGTCCAAGATCAACCAAGACGGTGGACTCATGCCCCTAATCAAACTGAGAATAAGTCCAGTCTGTCCAAGATCAACCAAGACGGTGGACTCATGCCCCTAATCAAAATCGGACAGATGAAACCGTCCTCAGTAGACCTGGTCTGGGTCATACCCACCTCACTCATAGCCTTTTACTCCTGGGGGAAGATCCCCATGAATGTATAGCATGTGGCTAACTGTCAGCTGCATTTTAACAGAATGTGTGGATTTGGCGCACAGCCCAAAAAGGCATTAAGCCTGCGGATCCATGAAAGAATTATTTTCTGAGCTGGACCAGCATCGCATTTTGTCTTATATGAAGGAGGCCCAAGTCTACAATTTGATTTAACAGATCTTTATCATATTTAAAAGGTTCATACTGACATACGGGCCTTTTCCTGTTAGATTTTTAATTTCACTTTTATTTGATCTTATTTATAGGACTCGGAGGGCTGAAAGCTACGGTATGCCAAAGGGAGATAACGAAAGAGCCTCGAAAGGTGCAAAGCAGCTGCTATCGTGCTTACCCGCCGTTAAACCCGTACTCAAACTCAAACCCATATCTCGCACTGAAACCGAGACAAAATAAACTTGACTGAGCGTGCCATCAGCCTGAAGCTGGGTTTTCATGTGAACGGAAACGGAAACGCCAACGGAAATGTCAAAAACCCATCAAGTAGTAACAAGGAAGAGTTTCCATTAGTAAAGTAACCGCGTTCCTTCGATTTCACTTCTTGATGGGTTTTTGACATTTCCGTTGCCGTTTCCATTTCCGTGCACATGAAAATCCGACATAACTTTTGTACTTTCCCGAAGAAAATGTGCAAAAATCAGTCTGGCCACAATCACGCCATTTTCAAATGTCCTCGCTGGCCTGTTTGTTTCCAGGTATTAAAACAGAGCTGAAGAGTGAATTGACCCACGAGCAGTATGCCCGGTGTATATTGACCCTCATGAGTGACCATCTGCACAGAAAGACGGACTTTGCTTTCCAGATTTACGATATCAACCGAGACGGAATTGTGGGTCGCCTGGAATACAGAACTTATTTATGGGTAAGGGGACATGCACAGGCTGGTACATGTAATAGCAAACCTGGTAACAGGGCCGGGCCAGATTGGAAATGTAGGCCTCACTTCAAGCTGCTCTTTAAGTAGTTTTGTTTTAATCTTATATGAATCTTCTATCAAATAGCAGGCCTAATATTTAAGTAGTAGGAAAATGGTCTATTGGTGCCATCACTTCCGTTGCTCACTACCCGAGACACAGTATCGCGAAACGAACCATTCCTTCTCCCACTATATGTCCACAAATTGCGGGCGTATAGATATACGGTGAGTAGTATTGTTTTTCGCTCAAAGATGAAGACATGTGGTGCGAATTGTTGCATTGTTGACATCGATGATACGCGCGCAAGTCGACGGGTGGATTATGTCGAATTGATTTGTCTCGGTATCCTGTATCTCGGTGACTACTAGCCTATCCTTGGTAGCTGACCCACCTTTGATCTTTTGGGTTTTCCCCAAGGGACCGAAGGCTAATTACAAACCCGAAAAGAGAAAATACTGGGTTATGTTCAAATACAACTAAGTTCAGATGTAAGTTACTTTGTAAAATGGTACAGTTCCCCCGACAGCAGTCACTAACGACAGCCTTTCCGGCAAAATCTTACGTTTAGCTAGGACTATTATTGCCACTAAATGATGCGTGCATGACGTTACTTTACAGAACGCTGTGCCCGCGGAGCTGGCCGACGGCATGACTTCGGAAGAAGTTTACAAAGAGCTGGAGGAATTGGTGATAGACGTGGTGGATCCAAACAGAGAGTTTCAGGGCGAAATGAATCTCATGGCTTTCAGGTAGGCGTCCAGTAGAGCAAGTATCAGTGACACAAGATGTTTCACCTCCAATGTCGCTAGTGTTAAAATGCTTGTTAATGCTAAAGCTATTCCAGGAAGATTGCCCTACCTTGTCAAGGATTTTTTATGCTGCAAGTGGTAGTTTTGTGGATTGAAAGTCCAACTTCAAACAGGATTTAGAAGGCAGATTTCATTGGAAACGCCAACATAGATTGCATTTCTGGAAGGCTGATTTGATTGGAAACGCTAACAATAACATAGATTGCATTTCTGGAATCTGGAAGGCTGATTTGATTGGAAACGCTAACAATAACATAGATTGCATTTCTGGAAGGCTGATTTGATTGGAAACGCTAACAATAACATAGATTGCATTTCTGGAAGGCTGATTTCATTGGAAACGCTAACAATAACATAGATTGCATTTCTGGAAGGCTGATTTCATTGGAAACGCTAACAATAACATAGATTGCATTTCTAGAAGGCTGATATCGTCGGCTCCGACATGGTAGCACTGAGAAATCAGTCTATCTGATTTATTGGGCTGAAGGCAATGGGAAGGTTAAGAAGAAAATGTTGATAAAAAATTATTTCACTTAGAATAAGCGATTTCTTCCCATCCCTTTATTTTCTACAGTAGAACTATTGGCAAGAAACTCGGAAGACGATATTAATTTGTTTAAATATTTTTGAGACTGTCGTTTGAAGAGGGGATAGGGGCGGCGGCGGAGTTAGAATAATCCAGAGGCAGCTCTGAAATCTTTTTTCCCCCTCTCTTAATATTGACGTTCACGTTCTCCCTTGTCTCAACTGCAGGAATGTCGTACAAAAGGATGAACTGATGTTAGAATTTCTGGGTCCACTGTTCCCCACCAAGGCAACCATCAGTGCTTTCAAGGCGCTCCTGGACCCTGGCAAATACACTACCTCGGACATTATGATGGTCTACAGGGAGAGACGGGTACAACTACTGGAATCCGCCAGCTTCGAGCCGCAAGAAATTTTGCTGGGCCTGTATAAACCCATCCACATTACATTTCCGCCTTTGCATGAATGAAAACCTCGTACTTTGGACCCTAGAAATGTCTTCCCCGGGAAGGATTACCGAACCGGGTTGTCTCCAGAAAACGCACTAAAAGTCTTTTAATAGGGCACGAGTCAGGAAAGATATTAAAATGATCGAACTTGAAAGAAATATATTGCTAACGCCATGCTCAACCCCAAGCGCTTTATCAAACCTGACCGTAACCCAAAATCCTGTCTGTAAATATCCTCTCAACTCAAAATATCCGGATATGGATTTCCTACCTCTTCCAGGCGTTTAAAAATCCATCTGTCGGCGGAAATTCTCAGGAAACTTTACTTTGTCTTACTTTGTGCTTGCACATCGTATTGTGTTTGAGAATTGTATGCAACTGCCCCTAATTTCTGTCTTCTCCCTTCTGTAGTGCATACACTGAAAGGGATTAGTCAGTACTGCTGACGTTTTGTTCAGATAAATGTTAGTACCACGCATTCTGGGTCTTTGACTGAATGTCAGTGAATATTGCCAGTAAACAGTGAAAAAAATGAACGAGTGTCAGTCACGACAGTTTTGTGTTGTTGTTTTTTTTCATTTCAGACAGACTTAAGTCAGAATTCTATCAGCCAAAGACACAGAAAAGCCGTTTTGGCCAAGGCATTATTTATTGAGAAAGTTAGGATACAGCTTACTTGCTCTTTCTGTTCCTTTGAACTTTGAACGGTGCTGCTTTGATAATTCTCAGCTTGAAAATTTATTTCTCACATATGATAAAACTTTGGAATCTTTTGTCGTAGGAGAAACGGCTTATATAATTCTGACTTTGTTGACTAGTGCTGCAAAATGTCTAATGACCGCCAACAAACTAGCAGATTTTTAGTAAGGGAGATCCACTGAATACTGCGACAATGTCCTCTTTCAGTTTGTAGAGCATCCAAATATCTCAGTGTACTGACATTTTCAATAGCGGCCTAACTGGAGACGCTCGGTGCTTTTCTGCGCGTATGTGCGTGTTCCGCCACAACTGTCCGTACCTGCAGGCACGAGGAGAAAGTATGAAAAGGAAAAAAAGCTGAGTGAATGTCTAGGAGTCATAGAATTCACGAGTGAGGCAAGAGGACAGTGAATGATATTATTTAATTTTTTGTGGACCATGTTTTGCACCTACAAGAAATGATGTGTGCGGCAGTTTTGTTGACTTTGCAAATACGAAACAATTATGTATTTTTATAACGATGTAAATGCTTTTTTCTAGTATTATACAATGCTTGGACCTTTGATGCATAATATATACATTGCATGGATTTTTATACGTTTATTATATCGCATGCGGTGAAAATGATTTTTGATTTATGAATACTCATGAGAACAGAAGTGAGGAAGATCTGAGTGAGTTGATGAAAGGTTGAAATGCCAGTGTTTCCCAACGACAAACAATTTGCAATAAGGCATTGACAAAGATTGCTATGTTAAGGAGCAAGCAATAGTCCCCAACGATCGCTGAATGCGTGTAGAAGAGTTTTGTACAATATTTATTGATGTTATTTTTACGCAAAGTATTGGACGCCTCATTTCATAGAAACCGTCATTAAAATTGTTGATTTTATACATAATGATCACTGAATGTATGTATGAGGGAGGTCCAAGAAGTAAGATACAAACATTTACTAATGCATCATGTTTATTGCTATACAAATAGAACAACGTGCATAGGCTACCAGCACAAATCTGCTACTTTTCTGTGATTGATGCACTTGTCTTGTCCCATCGGCGTACACGGCACATAGATAGACCATCCTTGAAGATTGCGCCTTCCAGCGATTGTGGCCATTGTAAATGTTTGCTCGGACACCCCTCGTACTGCTATACACTGATGAATGATTAACCACTGATTATGTCATTTCATTAAATCTGCACTCCTGTATATCACTGCCTAGTGTTTGCCTGAAATAAAGAAATATGCGCCAATCATTGCTTACACGCGTATTTCATAACTGTTTGAAATGTGTCTCTAGACCTCACGGAAATAAGTGAGTTTGGAGTTCAGTTATTTCAGGATAACTTCATCCTTTGGTAAATCCACGTTTGTAAATTTGGCACGCCTTCTAAAACATTAAAAAAAAAAAAAACCATTTAAATTGCAATAATAAGCATAACCTTGTGTTAAAGTTAACAACAGATAAAGCGTGTGAACAATTAGAGTTTTACTGAACACACAACAAAATAATTTGGACACACGAATTTGCCGGGGAGAGAGATTATCTTAAACAAAACTTTTTTTTTATGGTGTCTATAAAAAAACAACAACACCAAAACAAAGCAAAAACCACATGTCATGAAATTCTATCTATCGACAAATGATAAGACTAGAAAACTATACAACTATATAATGCATTCTGGTGGAAAAATAAACCATAAGTGAACATCAAATGTACCGTGCAAGTTTCCGGTCCCTTGTTAGAAATCTTTCTTCATACCTGTAAATAGTTTCTCCTGACATGTACAGAGAAAATAGTCACACACTCATTTCCAATGACCTCTTTTCCCTCTTTCTCCACTTGTTTTTGCTCTTCTACTCCATTTCTACTTTATTTATTTATTTTAAAGGCGTGTCAGCCTGTACTTATTTCCCCGCTAGCAGATTTTTCCTCTCCACTTTGCCTTAATTTTATTTTTTATCATGAATGTCAGAGTTGTGATTACTTTGTTCATGTTTCATTGATTTATCCAATACGTAAACCTTTTTTTCGTCGTTCATATATGTAGTTTGTCCCATACATGATGAAACAGAAAGATGCTTCCCGAGTACTCGTACATGTGTCCTCATATGTCAGCCTGAAAATGCCTCTCCATTTGACGTGGGCGGTATTAAAAAAAAGAATTGAAATTCTGAAAATTCATGATTTGTTATTAATTTATTATCCGATTTTGACAATTCAAAAATTGGATTTCATATTTTGGGAAGGTCTATCCAATGGTATGGCCATGTATCAAGATCAACAGGACTTGGCAAAACCATTCTACAAGGAACAGTGGGAGGCTGGCAGGAGGAGAGGAAGTCAGAGAAAGGGATGGGAGGACAACATCAGTGAATGGACTGGCCTCACACTCAGCAAACTGCCTAAGAGCTTCTGAGAACCAGGAGGAGTGGAGAAAACTGGTTGAGAAGTCTTCTGTGAGGCCCCAACAGTCTTCAAGGCTCCAGGATGGATGAAGGTGAAGGTGAGCCAATGGGGCAAAACATTTTATGCTATAAGCAGAGAGTTCATAAAAATATAGAGAGAGGTTTCACTATTGGTCAATGTGCACTGCGAGACACACGAGGATCCACGAAACCATTGTTATCATGGAGCGGAAAGTAGGTCGCTGCGGTAAAAAAATATCCGTTTGTGCATTGCCACGGGGCGTAGGACTAGGAGCTTTACAAACGGGTTTTAAATAGTTTCAATCAGCCCCCAAAAATATGAACAAACCACAGTAAACAGATATGCACACTATCTTTGGTGAAGACGGTCTCTTTCAATTCTTCAATTTCTTGTTTACCGCAGCGACCTATTTTCGCGATTTGGCGGAAGTGAACCCTCTCTATACATCTATACTCTCTGCTGTAAGTGATTTGAAAAATCAGCCCGTGGTATCAAATATAAGCCATTTTCGGCTGTCTACACACGTATTCTGTGTCTCTCGTAGACTGCTTTATCCCTGGTCAGTTCCCATCACTCATCTACTCTGGGACCCCACCTCTACTCTACCCCCCCCCCCCCACACACACACACATATAACCACCACCACCCCCACCCCCAAGTAGTCTTCCTTTCATCCCCACACCAACTGTGGCTTTTGAAGTCCAAAAATACCTGGCCACTTCCGGTCTCGTGATGAGTCCAAAATGAGGCAATGACCCCTCGGTATGCCTTGAGCACCCGGTGCTTCTCTTATCTCCGTAGCCCCCTAAGGTCCTCTCAAGGAGATTAAATCGAATCAAACTGGAAACATCTGACCGATTTAGCCCCATCAAACGTCAAACTTTGCTGTTATCCAAGTTTTATGAGATTGGCATAACAATGGGACTCGGGTGTATTTTGGAATAATTCTTGGTTACGAGTGAAACCTCAAGTTCCATGTATAATAATTATAGTACCGTGGTGATAGTAAAAGAACACTAACTCTGTTAAGAACATGGTAATATTCAAAATGCTATTGTTATAGATACGTACGTACCCCAAGCGTTTTGCGCAAGGGGCGCTTACGTGTACGTACCTAACCCTAACCCCGTCCTTATCCTCAACCCTAAAACTTATCGAATCCCTAACCCTGCCTCCTACCCTTTCAACCAAAAACACCCGAGGAAAACAAAACGAAAATCTGTAAGAATAATTATTAATTATAATTAATTAAGGCTGTTGTCAAAGAGTATTTCGGGAGGAACTCTCTAGCTCTGGGGTCACAAAATGCTTTAAAATGCGTACCCCTAGCGCAAAAAAAAACAACAACAAAACAACAACAACAAAAACTTGGGATGATGCACGTACTTGTAACAACATCCTATTAATAAACAAACATCAGCAATACAAAATCTAACCAGGGGCCACCCAAACGGTACGTATATTCATAGATGGGAGGGGGGGGGGGCGCGCATATGACCTCAGCGTGTGAAACGCTTACACGGGGGTGGAGTGGGGTGTGTTTATGTGGTGGTGTTGGGGGGGGGGGGGGGGGGAGGGGGGTCTGGGTAGTGCATGTCCGCTTTTCATATATGATAATAACTTTAAAAATTTGCTCTTCTTTTTGCTTCTTTTTCAACAACAACAACTAAAACAACAACAGCAACAACAAGACATGGGATTATAAAAAGAAAAAAATGGAACACAGGCTATTTATCCCATGTAACAGTCAAAACAGTGCAGTCCAAAATGTCACTTAAAATGTTACAAGATCATGGCCATATCACGAAAATAGTGGTAGTACGCTTGTACACGGCTGAAAGGAGAAGCGGGGTGGGATGGGATGTTCAAGTCAACCGTATGGAAAGCTAAGATAGGGGGCGAGGGGGATGTCAAAAGTGGCCAAAATAGAAAGTCGGTGCTTTAGGCTCGGCGTATACTAGCCGATACTGATCGGCCGATTAATCGGGTGGTGACATCGCACGACAATAGGTTTCACTGACACCCCGGGTACCAGCTAACTAGTTTGAGCTTACTGAAACTAATTGTCGTGACGTCACCATCCAACTAGTTGGCCAATCACAACCTGCTATTGTACCTGTAACAAATCCCAGACTGGGAAATGTAATAATTATGACAGGACAACAATCACGAACGAACAAGTATAACACTTAACAGAACAACCAAACAGACTCACACATTTATTATACATCAGAATAACGATATACGTGCATTACATTAATCAATTCCAATATCATACAATGGTCAGTATCCCCGATATTCATGCCTCTACGGGTCCACAACCCGATAATACTTTCTAAAATATGCTCTGGCCTCAGCCTCATATCTATATATATATTCCTTGCTGGCCTCTCTTATTGGCGCCTGCTCAACCTAATCTCCGTATCTCAATCTCCCCTCGAGGTCTTAACAGCACCTTATATTCTCAATGGCACATTAACATCTTAATAGCACATTAACATTTGAATAGCCATAAGGACAATAACAACGTCCCTGTCTGTGGCCAGACTGCCACGACTCATGTGCCCCCGCTGTCCTGCACGACAGCTTCACTCCGGCAGGCCTGTGGGTAGCCTTCTGCCCAACCCCGGCACAAGTCCGCTCACCGCGGGTGGCTTCTCTGCCCGACCCCGGTACAAGTCCGCTCACCGCGGGTGGCTTCTCTGCCCGACCTCGGCACCTATAAGAATAACATTACATCTGTAATACACCATACAATTACTATCCACTTCACCACTCATTACGAACCATCAAGCGTACTCACAATAGTCCACATTTCACTCACCACACATCTTACGGTAACACACCTCCACCGTGTCACACCGTACTCAGACTCGCTACGAATCCATGATCCTAACTTACATCTATCGCTCATTGCGCACATCTCTATACACAGTAATCAATGACTTTCACATAACTTATTTACATCATGGTCATAGGAGAATCTAGTACATCAATCATCATAATTATCGATCACAGTTCAACCTACCAGACATCACTGGAAAACACACAATCTCCCGACTGCCTCTGATCTCACGTCTGTCCCCTTGGGCTTCTTAACTTGCAGTGATCTGACTATTCAGATTTTGCCTCTACTACGCCTCAACTTCACTCACAACATACACGCTTCAACGTTAACTAACAGAAGTCAATACAGGTGAGCAGCCTCACTATCCCGTGAGTCCATCCTACACTTCCATGCCCCCGTAATCCTTGAATCTCGCTCACTCCATTCGTGACATCATCCCCCACCCCCAAAAAATTAATGCAATTAATTTCCAAATCGCATCAAGATAAATGTCAACGAGTGAGCGTGAGCGATATTTACGTAAAAATGACCTACTCATGCCCATAGCACATATGATACCTAAATCAGAGAAGAACCTGGCGATCAATTTGCCCTGCACTATGCATATATATATCACATCATCAATACCTAACTAAAACATAATATCTAATACAGAATCAAAAACACTCAACCTATCAACCATTCCTCATATAATATTTATAATGTCAATATTTTATGATCGAAGAAACGTTCACACAGACCACTGTCAATGTTCATATGTTTCCCAATTTCTGCTGATATACGTTTCCAATTGTGCACAATCTGCGACTCTTCGTTGTTCTGTCTGTCGAATGTTCCTGTCCTCCGATGTGTAAGCTACTGAAATCTTCACCTAGGCCCGACTAAGGTAGTCGGCGATATGATTGCTGGTTCCTGGAATCGGTTGAATGACGAACGTATACGGCTGTAAAGCCAATGCCCATCTAGATAAACGAGGGCTGGATGAACGATTCTTAGACAAAAACGTCAGTGGCTTGTGGTCTGTCTGGATGTAGAATTCTCGTCCCATCAGATAACGTCCTAATTTTTGGACGGACCACACAATGGCAAGACACTCTCTCTCTATTACAGAATACTTCCTTTCTCTCTGCAATAACTTTCGGCTGACATAACATACAGGATGGAAACATTCGTTCTTCTCCTGTAGAAGACAAGCGCCGATACCAGAGTCCGATGCATCTGTTCTGAGGATAAATTTAGATCGAAAATCTGGCAATATCAGAATGGGTGACGATGATAATGCTGTCACCAATTTATCAAATGCTGTCTGACAAACAGACGTCCACTGGACCTTATCGGGCTGTCCCTTCTTAGTAAGGTCAGTAAGAGGAGATGACAAGGAGGAAAAGTTAGGAATGAACTTCCTGTAATAATTTAAAATTCCCACTAAGCTTCTCATTTGTTTCTTTGTCTTAGGGATTTGTAGCCCTACTAATTTCTCAGTTTTTGTTGTTTCAGGTCTCTGAATACCTCTACCCGCGAGATGTCCTAAGAATACTATTTCTGGACATGCCAAATCCATCTTTGCGGGTTTAGCCGTTAACCCAAAATGACGCAATCGTTTAAAAATTACTGTTAGTGTCTGAATATGTTCAGACCATGACGACGTATGACACGCTATATCGTCAAAGAATGACACGACATTAGGTATGTCCTTCAATACCAGTCTCATCAATCTTGCAAACGTAGCTGGCGCGTTTACCAACCCAAATGGCATGACCTTAAATTGAAACAATCCTATGGGCGTTTGGAAAGCCGTGTATTGTTTAGACTCCTGAGCCAGAGGAATTTCCCAATAACCTTTCGTTAAATCTATCTTGGAAAACCACGTGGAACCAGCCAATGAAGCTATCAGTTCCTCTTGGAATGGTATAGGCTCCCTATCGCCTACCGTAATAGTGTTCAATCTGCGAAAATCAATACAGAACCGTACCGATCCATCAAGTTTTTTCACGAGGACGATGGGTGATGAATATGGCGATGTTGACGGTTCTATCACATCTAACTTCAACATGGCCTCAACTTCCTTTATAACTCTATCTCTGGAAGAAAAAGGCAACGGATAAGGTTTAAGAGACACTGGCTTATTCGAAGTCAACTTTATTTGGTGCTGGATCACCGTAGTACGACCCGGCAAATCTGTGATAACATCTGGGAAGGACGCTAACAGGGTCTGAAGTTCCCTACTCTGTGAACTCGTAAGGTCAGGGCTAAATTTTACGTCCCTGTAACCTTGTGTCGGAGTTGACTCCAGCAATTGAATTTGTACCTCTTCCTGTGCCTCGGTGTCGTTCACGTCACTGTCTGACTGGTCTACGACCCCCGTACAAGCAATAGAGAAGACACTCTCCTCTGGTTTCGTCTGGTCTCTGGTCTCTCATAAAATCTCTGCAGCATATTAACATGGTAAACCTTAACTGATCCATCAATCTGAATAGCATAATCTACCTTCGAAACGACTCGCTCAATAGTATACGGACCTTTCCATGTCATTAATAACTTATTATGATCCGTAGGCAATAACAACAAAACCTTGTCTCCTGGCTTAAAAATTCGCAGTTTGGACCCTCTATCTTTATAGTTTTTTGCTCTTTTTGAAGCGATACTAGAAGCTTCTTCCGCAATAGTGTGCGCTGAAGATAATCTCTCTCTTAAATCAACAAGGTACTGAAACACTGAAATTTGCTCATCGTCTCCCGATGATGGCGACGTCATCATGTCCCGAAGAACATCAGTTGGACCCCTAGGACTACGACCATACAACATCTCAAACGGAGAGAATCCTGTTGACTCCTGACGTACCTCCCTATACGCAAATAATACTGCAGGGATATATCTATCCCAATCTTTAGGGCGATCAGCAGCTACCTTGCGCAACATCGACTTTAGCGTCGAGTTTAGTCTCTCGCACATCCGATTAGCCTGTGGATGATATGGGGTGGTAGTGATGGGCTGTATGCTAAATAAGCGAAACAATTCCCTCATCATATCCGACGTAAATTGCGCGCCCCTATCAGACAAAATCTGTTCCGGTATTCCTACTCTAGCGAAGATTCCAAACAACGCTTCCGCGACTGCTTCTGACGTTATGGTACGAAGTGGGACCGCCTCTGGCCATCTCGTAGCATTACAAATGACCGTTAAAAAAAATCGATTCCCCCTATCAGTAGCTGGGTGAATGGGGCCAACAAGGTCAATCGAGACCCTCTTAAAAGGCTCCGAAACCGTGGGGATACTTTGAACAGGGGCCTGGGGTGTACGACCCTTGTGCGTCGTCTTTTGGCACGCACTGCACGTCCTACAAATACAACCGTACATCTCTGTGGATTGATGGCCAATAGAAGTTCTTGAGGACTCTTTCTTTGGTTCTAGCTATTCCCATATGACCCGCTAGTGGAACATCATGGGCCAACCGCAATACTGTTGCAATTAGCAACGCTGGCACAACGACCTGCTTTAGAACGGAAGCCACTGTGACATATTTACGGAACAGAATGCCCCCCTGGATAAGAAAGGAAGATGACCCGTTCTTATATTTCCTCGTTTTCTCTGTTCGCGCCTCCCCAAAGCATGGACTCAATGATGGATCCTCTTTTTGTAATTTCGCCAAGCGCTCTGGTGTGATATCAAGGCTGACCGCTGGCGTTGCCAAAGGTCTAACTTTACCCTTATCAGCTACCTGTCGACGTGTCTCGACTGCGGCACAAAAGTCAATACCTTTAGATTGTGCCCATGCTTGTACATGCTCCTCAGAAGGGGAAACTACCCGAGATACATTACCAATGATGAGCTGGGCGCCTGGAAAAAATCCAACGACTGCTTCGACTTCCCCGCTAAGAAAAGGTGTATCAATCACTATCTTTGCCATAGGTAATTTTTCAATGGCCCCTGAAAATTGAATGCATGGGACAGTCTCACCCGTAAGCTGTGACTCGTGAATGCAGTCTCTATGCACTCCCACAACGGTAGATCCTGTATCACGCAAAACCGACACCGGTTCGTCCCCAACAAACCCCGGATAAACCCTAAGACCACCCCCTGTATGACATGAATTAATAACGGGAATCTTTCTCCCACAAGGTAAAACACCGGAAGATAATAATTTTTCACAACTGGGACACTTAGAATACTGTCCGCCTCCGTTGTCCGATGTAACACACGCGGCCGCATGGTGAAACTTATTAGGCGAACATTGAGTGGAGCTACTATGATTGCCATCCACGTTCGCCGCTATCCTACTTGCAGGGCAATTAACCCTGATGTGACCTGCTCTTCCGCAGTTCCAACATTTCGCGGCCCTGCAATCCCGAGAAAAATGCCCTATGCGTCCGCAAGTCCAACACTCCGCTCCCTGTGCTCCGCAAGACCTGGGTCCCCGTGACCCATCGCGACCGGAACTAAAGTCCCTAAAGGTTACGAAGCGCCCTCGGCCATTACCGCGATCTCGCCCTCCTGCTCGGTCAAACTTACCGGCTCCATATGCAGGTGATTGGCAATACCCCCTACGTGGGACCTGGGATTGGCCCTTAAAGCCACCACGCTGACGCGACCTGTCTCTATTATGTCCTGTCGGCGACCCCTCAACCACGGCGACGTAACCAGCATCCTGCACGTACGCCCTCGCCACTGGTTTGGACGGATGTGCCGTACGGTATGCTTCCGCCAACTTTGACGCTTCCTGTACCGTCGCGGGTTCGTTTTCCTTAAGAAAAGCCACTAGATCCTTATGGCACGACGCGTATAGCTGGTCACGGATCATTAGGTCCTTTAATTTAACAAAATCTGTGCCAACGTGCGACAAGTCCAGCCAGTTCGCGAAATACTCCTCAATCTGGCGACGAAGGCAGCAAAGTCCTCCCTGGTATCCGCACGTGCCCGCCTAAACTTCTCCCGGAAATATTCCTCCGTACGCGCAAATCGGCGAAGCAACAAAGACTTCAGCTTATCGTAATCATGCACGTCTTCGCGCTGTAACTCCTTAAAGTAGGTTAACGCTCGACCCTGCAATAAGGACGCCAGGTAGGTGGACCATAATTTCTTATTCTCCCCCCATTGCAGTTGTGCATTTAGCTCGAACCTGTAAAGGAAGGCGTCTATATCGTCCTTCTGGTCGTCGAACGTAGGCAGCTTAATCCGAACACCACTCTTATTCTGTCCCTGCCGCTCAACTGTTTCCGTTGGCGCATTCTTCTTGAATTCCATTTCTGCGATTCTTATTCGCGCCTCTCTCTCCTGTTCCTTATCCCTAGCTTCTCTCTCATGCTCTTTATCCCTAGCTTCTCTCTCCTGTTCCTTATCCCTAGCTTCTCTCTCATGCTCTTTATCCCTAGCTTCTCTCTCATGCTCTTTATCCCTAGCTTCTCTCTCATGCTCTTTATCCCTAGCTTCTCTCTCATGCTCTTTATCCCTAGCTTCTCTCTCATGCTCTTTATCCCTAGCTTCTCTCTCATGCTCTTTATCCCTAGCTTCTCTCTCATGCTCTTTATCCCTAGCTTCTCTCTCATGCTCTTTATCCCTAGCTTCTCTCTCATGCTCTTTATCCCTAGCTTCTCTCTCATGCTCTTTATCCCTAGCCTCTATCTCCTTTAACTTTAACTCCCTTTCCTGCTGCTGGGCCTCTTTTTCTCTCTCTCTTTCTCGCTCCCTATCTTTAGCTTCTCTCTCCCTATCTTTAGCTTCTCTCTCCCTATCTTTAGCTTCTCTCTCCCTATCTTTAGCTTCTCTTTCCCTATCTTTAGCTTCTCTCTCCCTATCTTTAGCTTCTCTTTCCCTATCTTTAGCTTCTCTCTCCCTATCTTTAGCTTCTCTCTCCCGCTCTTGAGCCTCTTTTTCTCGCTCTCTATCTTTAGCACGCTCATCGCGCAATTCCGCCTGCTGCTCCTTAATCCAGCTACGTAGCTCGACGCCTTCAAGGCCAAGTTCCGTACCCACTTTCATGAGCTCACGGAGATCTGCCATTTCACGGATTTATAATTATACGATTTGAAATATATAATAAACTGTCTGTGCAGCTACCATAAACGACGCGACCCGAGACCTGAAATTATGCCACTACAATAACAATGACTATTTCCAAATGCAATTCAGAAAAATACCTAACTCAGCATTCTATAGCATATTCTCTAACTAATTCTATGTTCATAAAATGTATAGCACTATTAAGTAATAAAAGAGAATAGCAAAGACAAGAATGAGGAAATTCAGAAGAAGGACCACAAGGACATCAAGGACAACGAACCAGACTAGGACAAAGAATTCAAAACAAATGGAAAAAATAAAATGCAATCTAACTACGCCGATTACACTACAAGGTACGAACAAGAACAGAGCCTGAAAAAAAGAACGTATCTACAGATAGGTAAGAGAGGGACAAGAGAATACGTCTTCCTGCAGAAACAGAGAAGATATCGACGCTACAACTAAACAATCACAAAGCCCTAAAGAACTGTTCACTGTGATGAACGAAGTTCCAAAGTTTACCACACCTTTTTAAAAGGATAAACTAAGTTCAACACAGCAAACGAAAACAGCAAAAACAGAGAAAAAGACAGATTAAAGGAACAGCCCCCAATCCAGGGTACAAAAATTTTGACTTTTACTTAACTTTCTTTTTTTTGAGTCTAACTCCTCCCCTTAATCGGAGCTCTGGCTGCTTGACTTCTCAGGCTGGCACACACACTCTCTCTGTGAAAATTCAATCACACATTAGTACATATTTATAGCAATACATGCATCAATACATATTCATAAATATACATAAATCATATCATCAAATTCCCATACATCCAACGAACAAAAGACAACAGCACAAATCCCTACCACAACAGAAATACAACTAGATATGACGAATAGACAATGTCAAAATGACCACAGGTAACTGGACGAGCCCCCACTGTAACAAATCCCAGACTGGGAAATGTAATAATTATGACAGGACAACAATCACGAACGAACAAGTATAACACTTAACAGAACAACCAAACAGGCTCACACATTTATTATACATAAGAATAACGATATACGTGCATTACATTAATCAATTCCAATACCATACAATGGTCAGTATCCCCGACATTCATGCCTCTACGGGTCCACAACCCGATAATACTTTCTAAAATATGCTCTGGCCTCAGCCTCATATCTATATATATATTCCTTGCTGGCCTCTCTTATTGGCGCCTGCTCAACCTAATCTCCGTATCTCAATCTCCCCTCGAGGTCTTAACAGCACCTTATATTCTCAATGGCACATTAACATCTTAATAGCACATTAACATTTGAATAGCCATAAGGACAATAACAACGTCCCTGTCTGTGGCCAGACTGCCACGACTCATGTGCTCCCGCTGTCCTGCACGACAGCTTCACTCCGGCAGGCCTGTGGGTAGCCTTCTGCCCAACCCCGGCACAAGTCCGCTCACGGCGGGTGGCTTCTCTGCCCGACCCCGGTACAAGTCCGCTCACCGCGGGTGGCTTCTCTGCCCGACCTCGGCACCTATAAGAATAACATTACATCTGTAATACACCATACAATTACTATCCACTTCACCACTCATTACGAACCATCAAGCGTACTCACAATAGTCCACATTTCACTCACCACACATCTTACGGTAACACACCTCTGTCGCGATGTGGGTTAGATGGGGATATTTCGACTGACACTCTTTCGAGGTCCGCTCCCACAATCGACGAACACACAAAAAAAAATACTTGCACTCTAAAAAACTAAATAAATCAATTGCTTTGATTTTTAGCAGAACTGTAGGGCAGTTTAATTACAGGAATTAATGTAACAAATATAATTATAAATATAAATATCAATTCAAAGGCAACTGAATCTAACTAATGAAACTACAGCTTTCTGTAAAGACTAACGTATTCAATCTAACTACTTGCAGGTCATATGCGTTATATGCCAAATAGAATCCGCGCACGTGGCGACGGATATAACAGTTTAAATTCTATTAATTCAATGAGACATGTTATGATATGGACATTTCCTCTAGACACGCCATGGAGAATGCTTGTACAACCATGCGTTGTCTGGCGGTAGCTCTGAAACTGTCTTCAAAAGTAAGTAGAACGGTTCACTTTCATCATTACAAATTAGTATGGACTCTCACCATGCGGCCCTCACTGGGAGTGAGAGCGCTGGATGTAAACGCTGTGGGTTTATATCAAACCAAGTAGCTTAGGCTCTGGAGCTTTAAATCAGGCTCCTCACAATGGACTGCTCAACTGCGTCTCTATGTCTCTCATCTGGCTGAGGACTATCGCCGACCACCTCGTAAATGGATTGTCTACATGTGGCCCAGAACTAAGTTCTGTATGGCCTTAAATACTGGTCTGCATCTGCAGCTTACCGTCTAATTCCTGGATTGTGATTGGTGCAACCACTTCTAGCTCAGCTGCCGAACTGAGTTATTTTAAGTAACAGCCCTACGCAACGACCTTGGGTCGACATCAAAGGTCGAATCACTCAATACAATATAATGTAATTTTATAGCAATAAATTCTTAACATGTTCAAAACCCCGAGTTTTTACTCTGGATCACGGATTTTCTGTACGTCAACCGACGTCTCAACAACATTTAATTCCTACTCACCCCTTCCCTCTCTACTAAACCTAGTCCAAAACACGAGATATAAAAAGTGCTCAGCCATGCACACCTACGCTGTCCGTCTATCCTTCCCCACATCTTCTGTCTATCTATTATAAAAAAAAACTGTTCAAAACAAATTGTTTACGAGACCAAGTTATGCTGGCTCGCACAATAATTACGTTTGTAAAAATTACTCACTGCTCTCTCACAAAAATTTAGTCAGTGGAAACATTTATGAATTAAATCTGTTCTTGACAACCTCCACCGTGTCACACCGTACTCAGACTCGCTACGAATCCATGATCCTAACTTACATCTATCGCTCATTGCGCACATCTCTATACACAGTAATCAATGACTTTCACATAACTTATTTACATCATGGTCATAGGAGAATCTAGTACATCAATCATCATAATTATCAATCACAGTTCAACCTACCAGTCATCACTGGAAAACACACAATCTCCCGACTGCCTCTGATCTCACGTCTGTCCCCTTGGGCTTCTTAACTTGCAGTGATCTGACTATTCAGATTTTGCCTCTACTACGCCTCAACTTCACTCACAACATGCACGCTTCAACGTTAACTAACAGAAGTCAATACAGGTGAGCAGCCTCACTATCCCGTGAGTCCATCCTACACTTCCATGTCCCCGTAATCCTTGAATCTCGCTCACTCCACTCGTGACAGTACCCAAAGTAATGAAATATCATAAAAAAGCCACAGGTTCCACTCCGCTATTTCGGCGGAAAATGACGTATGAAAAACTCTCTTTACCTCTATAGCGGTGAGGAGCGGAGAAGAAGGATGCTGTGGACAAGTAAACGGCGGCAAAGAGTGTTTTACGTCATTGTCTCTAAATATAGCGGAGCGGAGCGGATGCTGAGGACAACAGCAGTAGGACTCACAAATGGCCCCCTAATTCCAGCACTTCCCGGTCTCCTGCAAATGCTCAAAGACTACAGGCTCAGAACCCTTGATTTAGCTATCCAAAATCGCCTATTTTCACTCGCTGGATTGCGTATCAGATTATCTGTCCACACCACCCATCCTCAACCTAAATTCCTCCATCGAATCCTCCCCCCCCCCCCCCTCCCCACTCCGAAACATGGGCAACGGCAACCTATAAAAAGGCCAGCGAGAACTAGAGAGACAGTTCGTCTTTGCATGGTACGGGAGATGTGAACTTGGCATAATTACATTGGCAATAACTTACCAAAAACAACAATTTGTCAGTAGTGTGGGACACATAGTGAGAATTTAAGGTAAGTGTTATCATCGGAATACAGTATGAAGCTGTTGAAATTGTAAAGATGACAGACAGGATGGATTTTCCTCATTTGTTGTCTCTGTCATTTCTCACATTTTTGGTGTCGTGATACAAGACTAGTATAGAAACTTGTCATCATCTTTCTTTTTTTCTTTCCTTCTTTCTGTCTTTCTTTCTTTCTTTCTTCATCTATTAATGTAATTATTTATTTCTCGAAAGTGGCTGTAGTTAGGGGCTCCTAGTATTCTACATTATAAGCCATTGCTGAACAATTGACCACAACTCTTTATTTTCTCTGTTTGGTTTTGTAGTGAGTTTAACTTAGCCTTTAAAAACATTCTTCTCCGAAATTCACTGATCCTGTTGTAGTGATGATGTTGGTGGTATAGATGATGATGTTAACCACCACGATTAACTGATTTCATGTTTTACCTGTTGCGTATTTAGTGACATTTTATATAAAATTTCCTATATTATCCCGAAGAAATGTTGGTAGCTGTTGTTTGTTTGTTTGCTGTCTGAACTTTCTCTTTCATCAATTTCGCTTCAACCATTAATTTCACAATGAATATTGTTGTTACAGGTACGTACGTCCCCCAAGTTTTTTTGCTCCAGGTGTACGTATTTTTAAAAGCCTTTTGTGATCCCAGAGCTAGGGAGCTCCTCCCGAAATACTCCCAACAACGGCCTTAATTAATTATTCTTCCAGATTTTCATTTTGTTTTCCTCCTGCTTTTTGGTTGAAAGTGTAGGGTGCAGGGTTAGGGATTTGATAAGATTTAGGGTTGAGGATAAGGACGGGGTTAGGGATAGGTACGTGTATGTACACGTCCCTAGGGCACATCGCTTGGGATTCGTACGTGCAAGTAACAACAGCCCTTTCACAACATGGTCATGTCTCAAAAATAGTAACAGCGATTAATTTCTTCCACAGTGTTGATTTGAGATATCAGAATTTCCTATACCCAGATTACTATTATCAAAGATACTAGATACAATACGATGAAACAACTAGCGCCTATAACGTGCACAGATTTCTTACCGCTACCTAGCGGCGAATGCGCAGAAGTCATGAACAGTGTCGTAGTTTACAAAGCCAGTGGAAAATATTGACTTTAGTGCACCTTTCAGCTATCGCTATAAGCCTGGACTGGAGTCACTTATTTTGTTATCATAACTTCAATCGCTGTAAGTAAACTCCGTTCTCCTTTTTTTTTCAGTAGCAGTAGCACTGTAACACAGCTGGATCATTAATTTATCTTTATATCAAGCATTCTCTTCACGCCATACGCTATGGGCTCCTCCTACGACCAGCGCGCAAGTTCTATGCAACGATTTTATAGAGGGAGGAGAAGGGAATGTCTGTCGTATCCTTGTATCCTTGCGCCTAGTATCTCTGGTATTGCCAAACTGACCACTTGTCATTGACGTTGACTAATTTATCGCGATGGATTTAAAGTGCAGCGAAATGTCACACACCTTGCCGTCATTATGAGAGAACTTGCAAGGCCAAAGCTTGAAATTTAAACTTGCGAAATTCAAAGTTCACACTTTTTAGAGAAACCGAGAAAAAAGTTTTCTGCTTGCTTTTTTTCAAAGTAAGTTAGGCTAGATCTAATGTGTTCGCCTCCTGAGATTACCATTTTACTGTCTTGCATGACGAAAACATAATTATCAGAAAAATATGTCTTATGAAAGGGAAACTATCCAAGGTGTATAATTTTTGTAAGTTAAATGCGTTTTCAGCGCTGCTATGGCTGAAAACTCTTCATCGAACGCCGTCGGCCACTGGACAACGTTACCCGGCACACAAAAGTTTTTGGTAGTCATTTGCAAAGAAAAAACAATCCATGGCTCAGTTCGTCGTAGTAGATTCATGGATTATTTCCCTTGAAAAATTTCACCGGAAAAATCTTCAGTGATCAAGAATAGATCTACTAAAATCTGTGAAACTCCATCAGATTTTGAACATGGAGGTGGCTGAAGCCAAAAGCATGGAAACCGTTCACCACACAAAAAAAAAAAAGGAGTTGGCGCGGCGGGGAAGGTAAAAATCTCCGAAATCGAACATCAGTACTTTGAGGAAGACCCTTTTCGTCAATTGCATTCCTGATCAGATATTTCAAGTCGAACCCTGGGACTAAGTTATCGACTACCACGGGTACTTTCTTTGATATGAGATTTTTTTTTCTCTGCCTAGCGGAAAGAAAAAGAAATGTAAACAGTCAGTTTTACGTAATGCTGAAAGCAGCAACAACAACAACAAACAACAACAACATCAACAAACAACAACAAAAGTACTCTTTTTGTTCATGTTTAAATGCGTGTCCATAATTTCTCCCGACGTAGACAGTTACCAGTGGTAGAAATAAGGGCGACACAACTCGAACGAAGGGCCACAACTCGAGCAAGCCAAACACCGCTTTCCAGGCAACTGACGCTACAATTTCTTCACCGAACCCCGTCGGCCCACAGACTAATAAAATACCCAGACTGGATGATCCCATTGTGTGACGTCACAAAACAGCGAAAGGTCATGAATCATCCGCCACATTAGGTTTAAGGTAGCGACCGACGCTTCACCATAGTTACAATTTTGAATGATACCATTTTGACGCGCCTACTGAACGCGGAAGTTTGGCTCCGCAGCAGGAAATTAATACATGTACAACCAATCTTGACAAATAAAAAGAAATTTCTACTGCAGATAGAACTAGAATCGGAATTTCCCGAGCAGCGGATATGCTGGTTATACAGACGTCGCTCGGGAAATTCCGTAAAAAACGACATAGCCCGAAGCTCGTGTTTCCAGTCTGGTTAATTTATTAGTCTGTGCGTCGGCCCGGGGGACATCGGCCATACCATAATTATTGTTGGTGGTAAGACCAGGGGAAACAATCCTGAAAACTTCGCCCTTGACAAAAATCATTTCCCTTGAATTTGGAGGCTTGTAAATATTTGGTATGGCCTACGGCACTCGGGCCGACGAGGTTCGATGAAGGAAATTTTGAACATTTCGGTAAAATTTTGTCCTTTGCTGGTAGGAGTTGTCTCTCTTGTGTTGACTTTCCCTTGCACATTAACTAGACAGAACGAGCCTTACTCCTCGCAATAGCAAGATAAAATCGTTTGACGGAATATTTTTGTTTATGGCGCCAGATAGGTAGTTGAATAATGACGTGTGCATTGTCTTTGTTTTTCAGTTATCATTGTTTTTGGATAACTGAGGACTTCACCGACAGACAGACAGGCAGACAGAAAAACAGACACATATAGTATTGAGGAAATGTGTGTTTTTAAATAAATCTTCCTCCTTGTGTGTGTGTGAATGGCAGAGACAGAGAAAAAGAAAGAGAGAGAAAAAGAGAAAGAGAGAAAGAGAGGGAGAGAGAAAGAGGGAGAGACAGAAAAAAAGAGGGGAAGAGAAAAAGGGAGAGAGAGAGATAGAGAGAGAGAGAGAGAGAGAGAGAGAGAGAGAGAGAGAGAGAGAGAGAGAGAGGGATTTACAATTGGTCTCTGAAAATTAGCTTACATAGTCATGAATTCATGGATTATTTCCACTGAATTATTGCCCACTTGAAAAATCTTCAGCGATCAAGAATATCTAAATTAGTAAGACTCTATTTAAGTCATTTCGAATAAAATTTGTTAAAAATTTAAGATAGTGGCTGTTTGGTGCTATGTAACTGAAATACTTAGAAAAAGAAAGGGCGGGGGGGAGGGGGGGGGCAGTGAAGTCAAAAGAAAGGAACCCTTCGTGGGAAAATGATAAAGGGGAGGGGGGGGGGAGGGGGGCGGGAGGGGGGCGGGAGGGGGGAGGGGGGGGCAGTGAAGTCAAAAGAAAGGAACCCTTCGTGGGAAAATGATAAAGGGGGGGGGAGAGGGGGGAGGGGGGAGGGATGAGGGGTAAAAATCGCAAAAATGGAACGTTGGTATTTTAAGGATTGCCCCTTTTAGTTTGTCAATTGCATTTCTGATCAGATATTTCAAGGCAAACCGTGAAACTAAATTATTGACTGTGATATGTACTTTCTTTTGTCATGAGATTTGTCTCTCTGCCTAGCGGAGAGAAAATGTTAACAGATGCTCCATTCATCATTATGTAATACTACTACTACTTACCACATCAACAACAACAACAACAGCAACAAAAGCAACTGTACCTTTTGCGTTCATTTTTAAAGAACTGGCCGTGTTTTCTGCCTAAGTAGACAAAACACTGCAGTGGTAGAAATAGAAGGAGACAACTCTAACCAAGGGCCACAACTTGAGCAAGCCGGACACAGTTTTCCAGGCAAGTGACACTAAAATTTCTTCATCGAACTCCGTCGGCCCGAGGAATACCGGCCATACAGTATCGTTGGTGGTTAGAACAGGGGAAACAACCCTGAAAACTTCTCCTTTGATAATAATTATTTCCCCGAATTCAAGGCTTGTAAATATTTGGTATGGCCAATGGTACTCGCGCCGACGAGGTTCGATGAAGGAAATTTTGAACATTTCGGTCATATTTTGTCCTTTGCTGGTAGGAGTTGTTTCTCTTGTGTTGACTTTCCTTGCACATCAACTAGAGAGAACGAGCCCTAGGACTCTCAGTAGCTTGAGAAAATCGTTTGATGGGATATTTTGTGTACGGCGTCAGTTGGGTGGTTGGATAAGGTGTACATTGTTGTGTTTTGCAGTTGTTATTGTTTTTGGATGAATAAACTGAGCGTGTGACTGACAGACAGACTAAGAGACAGAAAAACAGACACTTATAGTATTGCGGAAATGTTTTTTTAATGATTCTTTCTACCTGTGAGTGTGTGTGCCTGCGTGTGTGTGAGTCAGAGAGAGAGAGAAATAGAAAGAGAGAGGAGAGGGAGAGAGAAAGAGAAAGAGAGAGAGGAGAGGGAGAGGGAAAGAGAAAGAGAGAGAAAGAGAGAGAGAGAGCGAGAGGAGAGAGAGAGAGAGAACGAGAGAGAGAAAGAGAGCGAGAGAGAGAGGGAGAGAGAGCGAGAGAGAGAGAAAGAGAGAGAGAGCGAGAGAGAGAAAGAGAGCGAGAGAGAGAGGGAGAGAGAGAGCGAGAGAGAGAAAGAGAGAAAGAGAGAGAGAGAGATTTAATTGGTCACTGTGTATTAGCCTAGTTAATCGTTGAAACTTCATGTTATTGGCCACCTGAATTATCTTCAGTGATAAAAAAATAATAAAGTCCGCGAGACACCATCAAAGTCATTTATGACGTGTGCCAAGTATTATTTTAAGGTAGTGGATATTTGGGGCCACGTAACCAACAAATGAACGGAAAAAAAAAAAGAGGAGCCGGGGTAAAGTATGACCACCGTTCGGGGAGGGGGGGGGGAGGAGGGACGGGGGAGAGGGAGGGTACAAAAAATAGCCGAAACCTAACGTTTAGTACTTCAAGGATGGCCCCATGTGTCAAAATAATGCATTCCTGATCAAGTATTTCAAGTCAAACCTTGAGTCTGAGGTATTGGCTATGATGTGTAACTTTCTTTGTTATGAGATTTTTCTCTCTCTGCCTGGCGGAAAGAAAATGTAAACAGTGCCATTAGTCTTCTTTATGCAACAACAACAGCAACAACAACAGCAACAAGAACAACAACAATAACAACAATGCCAACCACCTATTGTGCATTATTAAGTAGGTGTCTATATTTGCTGCCTGTGTTGACAAGTCACCCAAGACCCACTATACCCAAGACCCACTATACCCAAGACCCACTATACCCAAGACCCACTATACCCAAGACCCACTATACCAAGACCCACTATACCCAAGACCCACTATACCAAGACCCACTATACCCAAGACCCACTATACCAAGACCCACTATACCCAAGACCCACTATACCCAAGACCCACTATACCCAAGACCCACTATACCAAGACCCACTATACCCAAGACCCACTATACCCAAGACCCACTATACCCAAGACCCACTATACCCAAGACCCACTATACCCAAGACCCACTATACCCAAGACCCACTATACCCAAGACCCACTATACCAAGGCGGTGCAATCGATCGTTAAATACAAAGGCGAAGAGTTCCGCCGCGTGCGTTGTCTGCTAGACTGACCCAGCGCGTATGGTGTGCCCAGTCATGGCTCGGTTAGCAAGGATTTAATAGTGGCATGAAGTAAACAGTGATATTTTCTTCGTTTTATGTCCCAGGGGATGAGATCGGGTGAACAGACTACCAAGAACTGTACAATATAGCATCCACTTAAAGAATTAATTTAATGATTAAAGCAAATAAATGAGTTCAAACTGCAAACTTTGAATGAAGTTCTTACATACATGAAAACCAAAGGGGAATTGTACATCTTCTAATCTTATGGGAAAGTGTAGGGATAACCAGGGTAGCAGAACAATAGTAATGAAGTAGAGAAAGAGACCAGATGGGCCATTATTTAAAATGATTAAAGCAAATAAATGGGTATAAAATGCAAACTTTGAATGAAGTTCTCACATACATCAGCCCAGAGAGGAAATTCACATCTAATTTTATGAAAAAGTGTAGAGATAACCAGGGTAGCAGAGAAAGGGTGATGAAGTAGGAAAAGAAACCAAGTGGGCGATTAAAAAAACAATAAAAACTCACCAAAAAATCCAGCCGCAGTATTCTGATGATAATGAAAGTTGAAAAAGTGTTATTCATGTTGCAGCTTCTTCAGTTTTCCAACTTTCTTTCCTGAAATTTTCTCTTTTGGGGCACTGTTTCTTAGGTTCATCTCATGGTGTAGCCGAATTGTCAGAAACAAATTAACAATATAATCCGGCGTGCAGCACTTGCATTCAGAATGCTTGAGCTTAAGTGTACTAGGCAGATATTTCAATTTACTTTGGAAATAACAACGTATGTTGTCTTTTCTTAGGCATTTAACAATGTCTGTCTGGAAAACAGCTTAAAAAAAAAAGCTACAGCTTCTATCAGGGTTGTGCTGGGTCTTGCCAGCCCTTCACCTGTGCAACCATCATACTCCTTTGCAGCCACTAGTGTCAAATGTCTTGACTGATAATTCTCTGCTTCTTCTAAGATGATTCTGCAGTGATTGCAAATGAGGGGCAGGATTTTCCTCAAGATGTAGCCACTGATGTAAGCTACTATATTCTCCAGCTGTATTATGCCCTCAAGTCTGGCTGATCTGACCAGGCTCACTACTTGGGGTTGTTCCTGACATGGGCCTTTCTTGAGGGGAGCATTTGGAGAATGATCCAGTGTGGTTAAATTGAGGAGGATGGAGTCTAAATCCTCTTTGCAATTCGTGCCAGGGTTTGATAGGAGGATTTTGTCCACCATGACTTGCCTAAAGGCGAGCCTGAACTCCTGAGGATTAGGGTTGTCTCGGTGGCCACCTTTTCCTCTAATTACCGAAAACAGATTCTCAACACAGTCTTGGTTGAGTCTGTTGGTCAAAATGTATTTGACTTCTTCTGTCGTAGTGACATCCTCAACAAGTAATATTAGAGCCTGGATGGTCTGTACCCAGCCCCTTACACACAGCAGATTCATTGCTGATTTCTGGGCATCTGGCTGTCCATACTTCAACTCTTTCAGCCACGTAACAACCTCATTGAGAAAGGGGATGTGGGACGAGGTTGCAGAAATGGGGTGCTTGTATGGAGCTTTAGCTTTTCCACCAGTAGAATTGAATGCATTGAAAAGGCGGTCGAACTTTGAGATGAAATTCGCTGTATGCATGTAAGCTGGAGGAAATATATTGACCTGGCACAAAAATCCAATGCCACTTGCTACGCTGTGGCTTAACACTTGGGCAGCCAAACTAACGCGCAGATGAGAAAAGGTTGGCAGCTCAACATGCTTATTTTTTATTTTGGGTGCCATTCTCAAAGGGAACTCTTTGTCTTTCACATAAAATTCTCTAATGACACTCCACGAAATCACTCCTTCACCAGTGTAAAAGTTGTGCTTAAAAAGATTGTTTCTTATGTTTTTTAACAAATGGGGAGGATCATAAAGCACAAGGATGTTGCTTCCTTTATGTGAAAAAAAGGGCTGATCTGGTGTTACATTCAGGCCCCGGAAAACAGCACAATTGTTTGAGCCCTGGTCACATATAACTGCCTTCACAACCAAGCCGATAGAATGCAACACGTCCAACGCACACAGTAAACGGTCCTTAAGGATCATCGGTTTCATTGTTGACTGGCTTAAAAAATATCCCAACGGTTGCTTCCACTTAGTAACTATACCCCTAACCAGAAACACAGTGGCGTGGTTTGCTACTTTTTCTGTCCTGCCAAGCAACCCAAAGTCCTCCAACCCCTCAATGTAGTCTTTTTCAGTGTTAAAATTAAGAGAGGCTTTCAGGGTCATTTCGTCAAAGACAAGTATGCATTGCCTGTCACTATGGCACATATTTTTAACTTTCACTTTAAAAGCATCGACAATTCTCTGCGGAAATCCAGGATAAATTTCTATGTTTTTCATGGCTCTCCTCAGTGTGTGAACAGACGGCAAAGAAAACAGCTTTTGTAGTAACCTATAAGCTTTGGGTGATGCATGATATAATGATAATGCATGGCTTTTTTCTGATGCATTCCATCTTTTCCCTTTCTTCAAGGACAGGTCCAATTGTTTTGAGAAAAAAGCATGAGCTTCTGACGAAAGATATTTTGAAGAAAGCGATTTTATGTTCTCTATTTCTAGTTTTGCTGTTTTGCTTTGACTGGCCTGGGGTCTTTGAATGGTGGTAGACTGGAGACGCTTTATTGCCTTCCTCTGCTGGTCAATTTTCTTCTTGAGACTAGCAATTTTCTCAAAGCTGTCTGTCACTGAAGCAGCGGGCTTTGGTGATGGTGGCTGTTCGCAGCTGACTGTATTCTCATCATCATGTGGTACAGGGGCAATGAGCTGCGGCAGTGCTTCAAGAACTTGTCGTTGTTTAGGAGCAGCTCTCTTACTTTCAAGAAGAGCAGGAGGGTTTGGCACATCAAACAGGGTAGGCACAGCTGTAGGATGCCTCAGGCGAGTTTTCCTTGAATTTGTGAACTGTGAATCTTCAAAATGAACAGCACACAGAATATTGCTTTGAAAAAGTGCTTGCGCTGACTTATTGAGCAGATCTTCACGGCGACAGTTTATAACCCATCGTTTGCACCTGTGAAATTCAAAAGAATGCCAGCTGTTATAAACATGAACATATTATATATATTTCTGTGCCAAGTAATGAATTAACTGATCTGACACACACACACACACCCCAAACCTTTCGAAAACTATGGAACTACAGCCTAAAGCTTGTCTTACAGTTACATGATTTTATCCAATGAACCATTGAGATTTGTTGAAGATAACTACAGACATGACACTAAATTCTAATGTTCCTTTCGTCGCTTTCGGTGAGGTTCCATGTGGTCCTACAGTGAAGTCATGTTGGCCATTTAACAGACATTCCATCATTCTTGATTCTATTCTCAACTTCAATGGGATAAATTCATTCATTGACTACTTTCTCTCTCTCTCTCTCTCTGCAGCATGTGGCAATGAGAATTGAGACTGAGACTGAGAGTACTACTACTAGGCCTATCTATCTAGATCTAGATCTAGATCTAGATGTCTACTATTTTCTACATTGTATCAGTCCCCTTGTATAACTATCATCGTAACTGCACAATATATCCGTCTTCAATTTAAGTGTACTTCTCTTTCTTCCCATCCGACTTCTTGCAACACAGGCCTACCTTTCTTCATCTCGTGGAAATCTAAAGAATGAGAGGCCTTGGCTGTTGTATCTGCCATTCGTGCAGTTGATTGCTGAACACCACTGACTTCTAGAATAATTCTTTCTCGCTGAATGAACACTGTCCACAGGTATATCCATATCCATGACTTGTGACACTTTTCAGCAACAGTTTACAATCCAAAAGTACTGGTCTCTTCGATCAACACGAAGCGCATGTAATGGCAGCACGCTTGTGTTTACGATTGTACGCGCCTGGCTATTTTTAGAAACTCCTGGCTCGGCGGACGGAAGTGCTTCGATTGCACCGTCTTGGTATAGTCGGTCTTGGAAGTCTCCACGGTGATGGATTTTATTTGTTTGGTACAAAATAAAGAGACACAACTCGAACAAGACAAACGCCGTTTTTGAAGGAACTGACACTGAAAATTTTTCATCAAACCCCGTCGGCCCAAGGGACACCGGCCATGCACTATTGTTGGTGGTTAGAATCCTGAAAACTTCTCCCTTGACAATAATTATTTCCCTGAATTCGTGGCTTGTAAATATTTGGTATGGCCAACGGCACTCGGGCCGACGAGGTTCGATGAAGGAAATTTTGAACATTTCGGTCATATTTTGTCCTTTGCTGGTAGGAGTTGTCTCTCTTGTGTTTACTTCCCTTGCACATCAACTAGAGAGAACGAGCCTCAGTAATCTCGTAGTAGCGTGAGAAAATCCTTTGATGGGATATTTTGTGTACGGCGTCAGTTCTAGGTGGTTGGTTAACCCTTTCAATGCCGATTGATTTTTATGGTATTTGTTACTTTTGAATTTGATTATTTTGGTTATTCGGAAAGGTAAAACGAAACTTTTGACAAAGAATACATCAAATGTCTAAAAATTTGTAATTGTATTTGGACAATTGTATGGCCGACACACAAAGGATTATTCATGTCAATGCGCTGTTGGCACTCAAGGAGTTACGGTATACATTTTTTTGTTTAGTTGTTATTAACCGAAGGCGTGACCGGCAGACAGCCAAGCAGACAGAAAAACAGACACTGATAGTATTTCGGAATTGTTTTTTTTAAATAACTCTGTCCATGTGTGTCTGTGTGGGTGTGTTAGTGTGTGTGTGTTAACAAATATAAAAGGGCAAGACAAGGTGGTCTAGAGGCAAGGTGCTCGCCTCTCATGCCAAGGGTCCAGGGTTCAAAACCCGTTCCGGTGCAGGCATGTTGGAAGTTTGGGATTTTTCTCATATTTTCGTGTCCCTGATGCTATTGGGGAGTAGGATCGATTACCTAGTCTTCTCGGATAAGGACGAAAAAATTCGGAGGGCCCGTGTGCATGTTGCGCACTTTAAAGATACCTTGGCAGTTGGAAATCGTAAAGAGCAGGCCGAACAGGCCGCTGTTCGGGCAAAATTTAATAAAATTCATCTCTACCATTTCCTCCCCCTCCTTCCCCTCATCTTACCCCCGCCAACACACAAAAAAAAAACACATAAACAACAACAACCGCCGACCGGCGCTGCACTGTGGCGACGAATCGCCTGCTCCAGTTATAACTGGGCTGCAATGGCACAAAGGCAAATTTCCCAAATGGGATGAAAGAAGTATACAAATACAAATACAAATACAAAAGCGAACTCAAAATCAGGCTTTCACCTTCCACCGTTCACCCAGGCCTTGTCCATCCACTGCAGGATAATACATCCCTCCGACAATGATTTCCATTCCTTTCTGTCTGATGTCTTATTGTTCCCCCTTTCTTTTCAGTATCATCCTGCCATCTTCTTCCTGGTCGACCTCGTATTCCTTTTTTCTGTCCATAGATGCCATTCACTGTAGCGTTTTGTCCATCTATTATCATCCATCCTTTCCACATGTCCAACCCAGTTCCACTTTTGGTGTAGCATGAAGTTTATTATATCCCTGAGTGTTGTTTGTTGTTTGTAGCAAATAAAAAAAAATGTTCCAGAAGGTTTAGTGTGAAACATGAGTCCATGCAAAAAACAACAACAACAACAACACTTAAAATAAATCCAACTGACACTTTTCGAGAAAATCGATGCTGATCCCGCCTATTCTAAAAAAGACGTACTAGAGATTGACGTAATACAACACCCGTCAGCACTCCTGCACTACTCTAAACTCCCTCTCACACAGCAAAAGACGTGGGAAAAAGATTATACTAAGACTGCACGCGGATATCTAATTTCTGATTGAGTCACCTTTCACTGTTCGAAGTCTTTCTTTAACGAGATTACTCCCCAGCGGTTGTTTCACCTTGTTTACTGGTTTGGTTTCTTATGCTTGTGGTAGCAATTCTTGTCTCTTTGTTCTATCTGTGTTGTTTCTCTTCATCTTCTGGTTGTCTCCCAGAGCCCCTATAAGGCGATTTAGTCCTCATAAGGGCTATATGTTTAGCTCTTCAAAGGGCTTTTTTGGGCAGGTGCCAAAAGAGACGGTTATAGTGAAAAGGACGAAAAAAAGTTCTAAGACGTGTTGGGTAGGGTGGGGATGGATGTTTATTGGTAGTTTTGACTATTATTTATTTTTATTATTTTTAATACTTTTTAGTAATAGTGTCCAAATATCATTTGGGGGGGGGGGGGGCGGGGGGGGGGGAGACTTAAAAGGGTGACTGCTTATAGAGAACAGAAAAAAATAATGCTTGTGTTTTTTTCTCACAAGCAATCAAATGGCTCTTAGATCCCTTCGAATTCTAACCCCCTCATTTATTTGCTTTATCACCTTCTGTGTTTCCAGGGGTTCTACTTTATCAGACCGAAGCTTTGCCAGATAGGCTGCAGTATGGCCAAAAGAGTTGCAGTTATAGGAGCAGGTTGTACAGGTTTGGCCGCAACCAAGTCGTGTTTGGACGAAAACCTGGCACCCACCTGCTTCGAATCCTCCAATGATCTGGGAGGTCTGTGGCGATTCACGGAGGACGTCAGAAACTCTCGTGGCTGCGTCATGAATTCCACTGTCATCAACACCAGCAAAGAGATGATGTCATACAGCGATTTTCCGCCGCCCCGGGAATTCCCGAACTTCATGCACCATTCAAAAGTGTTGGAATATTTCCACAAGTATGCAGAGAGGTGAGACACAATTAACACGTCTTTTGTCATTTTTATTAGTTTGATAATTTTCAAGATTTATTTTATTTATTCATTTATTTATTCAGACACCTATTTCTGTATTTATTATTTATTCATCTATTTGTGTATTTACTTATTTATTGACTGATGTATTTATTTATTTATTTATTTGTTATATCTTTTTTTATTCAAAACAGTTCTAGAGAAGACTGCAGAGAATTTTCAACATCCCATGATTAAACAATCCCTACCCTTCCCCTCCTTTCCTATACACACACACATACATACACATACATATCAAATTTGTTTATTTCCATGAAATACATGTCAAATGTACCTGTACAATATCTTATTGGAAAAACAATACTTCACATTGTACAGAAGCGGAAATACATGCTATGGTCCCTTTCATCCTTGCTCTCCAAATCTTCTTCTCTGGTAAAATATTAGAGTTGATACAATATTATTTCACTTTATGCTAAACTACCTCTGTCGTACTTTCTTGCTCTCAGCTTCCATACGTTAAAAGAGCCTATGCCACTGCTAACACTGCAGTATTTTGCTATAAATTTTGCTTCAATTTTACTGAGGCCAAGTTTACATAGTCCACTTTACTCTCTTGTGGACGTGACCTAATGAACCAAAGATCAAAAGAATTATTTCACAATGATATCCTAGTGAATGAATTTCCAGACACAAGGGATAGTATTTATCAAATTTCGACTGATAGCACCTGTCAATGAAGGCATCGAATGGGATAGATATTTCAACAAGCTTTACTGCCAGTTGGAGACTGTCCAGAAATTTTGCTACCTGGGATCAACAATGACTTCTTCAACTTCATTAGATAGCGAAATAGGTGCCCGAAAGGAAAAGCAGCCACAGCCTTTGGAAAATTAAACAAAAGAGCTTGGAATAACAAAATGTTAAATAGAAAAACAAAGATCAGGATATATGAAACATGTATATTGAGCACACTCCTCTATGGCTCAGAGACCTGGACGTTACATTCAAGACAAGAGAAGAAACTGAATGGATTTCACTTGAGATGCCTCCGCAAGATCCTTGGCATCAGCTGGCAAGATAAAGTTACCAACACAGAGGTCTTGAAACGGGCAGCACTCCCAACCATGTTGACCATCTTGTGCAAAAAGAGACTGCGATGGCTGGGGCATTTGAAGAGGATGGACGACAACAGAATCCCCAAGCAATTCTTATATGGTGTAATGGCTACATTTAGCAGACCCAGAGGAAGACCAAAACTGAGGTACAAAGATACATGCAAGAGCAGTATGATAAAGTGTAACATCGATTTGAGAACGTGGGAGACGACAGCAGAAGACAGATCAGCATGGAAAACATCAGTGGACTCTGGCATAAAACACCATGAAAAAAACATTGTTGCAGCCCTTGAGGCAAAACGCCAGACAAGAAAAGATAACTCATTGCCCTATGGCACCTCCCTCATATGCAGATTCTGCGACAGAGCGTGCCTGTCGAATATAGGCAGAATCAGTCACGAGCGTAGCTGCAGAAGTAGGACACATATAGCTGCTTAGATCGTCTGCCAAGACGAAAAGAGCCTATTATTACTGCCTTATTATCTGGGTCTATGACTGTGATATCCGGTCTGTTTTGTGAGTGGTTGAAGGATGTATTACTAGACTGAAAAATTGCTGGCGTGAGGGGCGTATCCATAAGGACAATTTTATTGTTGATGCTGTTTCCTTTAATTTTGTTTGTTATAAAGTTAACAATTCTGTTGTGTCGCTTCTGATACATGGTCTTGAATTTTGTGCATCCATTTAAAATATGTGAGGCAGTTTCTGTAGGATGGTTACAAAGTTTACATATTTTGGAAAACACATTAGGATAGTAAAGACTCATTAAGCTTTCACATGGAAGTAATTGTAATCGTCCCTTAGTGATGAAAGTTCTTATTTTGTCCGGAATGTTGTGGTTTGTCCAGAATGAGTTGGAGAGAGAGTGATCGATATTGGGGGATTCCCGTACAATACGTCCCTGAGATTTCTTGGCTTTCCAACTTTCGGTGATTTCGTTTAGCTGAAGTTTTTTGTACGCCGCATAAAATCGTGTGGCATCTTCGATGACAGTTGATATCTCTTCATCTATGTGGAGTTCGAAGGCATGTTTGTTGTTTCTGTCATGTAGCTTTAGGTTCATTCTAGCACACATTTCGTTCAAATGTACCCATGTTGATCTCGTCCAGTTTACTTTAGACTCTTTCCTGATTATACCTTTTTCATTTGCTTTATATCTCGCGAAAGACGTTTCATCAGTCGTGTTTCCAACCTTGCATTTGTCCATGTGCAACTTTAATGATTTTCTCGCTGTTTCTCTAACCTGTGGGTCGTCGCTGTTCAATACCGACAGGTAGAATGCCAGGTGTTTCGCATAGTACATTACACGTGGGCTGAGTAGTCCTAGTCCTCCGTGTGACTTTGGTGTAAACATGAAGGCTCTAGTGGCAGAGTTGTTAAGATTTAGCCATTCCCTGACCATATTGGCAATAAGATCTTCAAGGTGATTTACATATACACACAAACACATACATACACACGACCGCATCCTTTTTGCGAACTTCAAGGCATTAATTTAAAAATTTTTGTTTTCCAACTGCCCAATATCCATGAATGTTAATCAATGTAGGTTTTGTGTTGCTTCTTTAAGTGTGTCACGAGTGGAGTGAGCGGGATTCAAGGATTACGGGGGCATGGAAGTGAGGGATTGACTCACGGGATAGTGAGGCCGCTCACCTATATTGACTTCTGTTAGTTAACGTTAAAGCGTGAAATGTTGTGAGTTGGGGGGTCGGCATGAGGCGAGAGCGCTGTACTGACAATCACTGCAAGTTAAGGAGTCCCAGGGGACAGACGTGAGATCAGAGGCAGTCGGGAGATTGTTGTGTGTTTTCCAGTGATGACTGGTAGGTTGAACTATGATTTATAATTATGATGATTGATGTATTATATTCGCCTATGACCATGATGTAAATAAGTATATGTGAGGAATGTGGAAGTCAGTGATTACTGTGTATAGAAATGTGCGCCATGAGCGATAGATGTAAGTTAGGTTCATGGATTCGTAGCGAGAGTGAGTACTGTGTAATACGGGGGAGGTGTGTTACCGTAAGACGTGTGGTGAGTGAAAGGTGGACTATTGTGTGTACGCTTCATGGTTTGTAATGAGGGGTGAAGTGAATAGAAATGGTATGGTATTATACCAATGTAATGTTATTTTTATAGGTGCCGGGGTCGGGCCGAGAAGGCACCCGCGGTGAGCACAGGGGATAGGCCAGCATAGGGCCGAAGGCTACGCATAGGCCAGTGGAGTGAAGCTGTCGAGCAGGACAGGAGGAACGCATGAGTCGTGGCAGTCTGGCCACAGACAGGGATGTGTATCGAATTGTTAATGTGCTCTTAAGATGTACTACATGTGATATTAATATACTGTGCCATTGAGATACTAATGTGAATTGAACTATTAACGTGCTATGGCCATGTTGAGGTGCTAGTGGAAGGCTAAGGTGTTATTGCCATAGGGAGTTGCTATTGAGAGACTGCGGTGGGAAAGAAATACTAATGTGTTATTAAGACATTGAGTGGAGAGGCTGAGGCCGAAGTGTCTTTAAAAGTAACTACCGGGTTGTGGACCCGAGGAAGAGTGCTTGAGGGAAAGAAGGCCGTTGGACGGCAGTTAAATTGAATAATATAATGTATGTAATTGCCCTGTTATCTTTATATTTATGTTTAATAAATGTGTGAGTCTGATGGGTTGTCCTGTTAAGTGTTATACGCGTTCGTTCATGATTGTTGTCCTGTTATAATTATTACATCTCCCAGACTGGGATTTGTGACACTGGGGGCTCGTCCGTTGTGACGCTCGTCCGTTGTGACACTCGTCCGTTTAGTTTACCTGTGGTCATTTTGACATTGGGTATTCGTCATATCTAGTTGTTTTTCTGTTGTGCTAGGAATTCGTGCTGTTGTCTTTTGTTAGTGGGATGAATGGAAATTTCATGATGGTATAATTTATGTATATTTATGAATATGTATTGATGCATGTATTACTATAAATATGTACTAATGTGTGATTGAATTTTCACAGAGAGAGTGTGTGTGCCAGCCTGAGGAGTCAAGCGGCCAGAGCTCCGATTGAGGATATAAGTTAGAGTAAAAAAAGTGAAAGTTAAGTAAAATTCAAAATTTTTGTGCCCTGGATTGTGGGCTGTTCCTTTAATCTGTCTTTTTCTCTGTTTTTGCTGTTTTCTTTTGCTGTCTTGAACTTAGTTTATTCTTTTCAAAAGGTGTGGTAAACTTGGAACTTCGTTCATCACAGTGAACAGTTCTGTAGGGCTTTGTTATTGTTTAGTTGTAGCGTCGATATCTTCTGTTTCTGCAGGAAGACGTATTCTCTTGTCCCCTCTCTGACCTATCTGTAGATACGTTCTTTTTTTCAGGCTCTGTTCTTGTTCGTACCTTGTAGTGTAAGCGGCGTAGTTAGATTGCATTTTGTTTCCATTATATTTTTTTTAGAAGCATTTGTCTTAGTCTGGTTCGTTGTCCTTGATGTCCTTGTGGTCCTTCTACTGAATTTCCTCATTCTTGTCCTTTCTAGTCTCTGTTGTTATTTAATAGTGCTATACATTTTATGAACATAGAATTAGTTAGAGAGTAGGCTATAGAATTTTCAGTTAGGTATGTTCTGACTTGCATTTGGAAATAGTGCTTGTTGTTGTAGGGGCATAATTTCAGGTCTCGGGATACGTCGGTTATAATAAGCTTATAGTAAGTACATAGATAGTTATTGCATTTCAAATTGTATCATAATAAATCCGTGAAATGGCGGATCTCCGTGAGCTCATGAAAGTAGGTACGGAACTTGGCCTTGAGGGAGAGGAGCTGCGCGGCTGGATTAAAGAGCAGCAGGCGGAATTGCGCGATGAGCGTGCTAAAGATAGAGAGCGAGAAAAAGAGGCTCAGCAGCAGGAAAGGGAGTTAAAGTTAAGGGAGATAGAAGCTCAAGAACGGGAGATAGAGGCTAGGGATAAGCAACAGGAGAGAGAGGCGCGAGTAAGAATCGCAGAATTAGAAATCAAGAAGAATGCGCCAACGGAAACAGTTGAGCGGCAGGGGCAAAACAAAAGTGGTGTTAGAATTAAGCTGCCGACGTTCGACGACCGGAAGGACGATATAGACGCCTTCCTTTACAGGTTCGAACTGAATGCACAACTGCAATGGGGGGAGAATAAGCAATTATGGTCCACGTACCTGGCATCCTTATTGCAGGGGCGAGCGTTAACGTACTTTAAAGAGCTACAGCGCGAAGACGTGCAAGATTACGATAAGCTGAAGTCTTTGCTGCTTCGCCGATTTGCGCGTACGGAGGAATATTTCCGGGAGCAGTTTAGGCGAGCACGTGCGGATACCAGGGATGACTTTGCTGCCTTCGTCGCGAGACTGACAGAGTATTTTACGAACTGGTTGGACTTGTCCCATGTTGGCGCAGATTTTGCTAAATTGAAAGACCTAATGATCCGGGACCAGCTATACGCGTCGTGCCATAAGGATTTAGTGGCTTTTCTAAAAGAAAACGAACCCGCGACGGTGCAGGAGGCGTCAAAGTTGGCGGAAGCATATCGTACGGCACATCCGTCCAAACCAGTCGCGAGGGCGTACGTACAGGATGCTGGTTACGTCGCCGTGGTTGAGGGGTCACCGACAGGACAGAGAGACAGGTCACGTCAGCGTGGTGCCTATAATGGGCAAGCCCAGGTTCAACGTAGGGGGTATTATCAATCACTTGCATGTGGAGCCGGTAAGTTTGACCGAGCAGGAGGGCTGGGTCGCGGTAATGGCCGAGGGCGGTTTGTAACCTTTGCCGATCATCGACGGCATAGGGACTTTAGTTCCGGTCGCGATGGGTCACGGGGACCCAGGTCTAGCGGAAGACAGGGAGCGGAATGTTGGACTTGCGGACGCGTAGGTCATTTTTCACGGGATTGTAGGGCCGCGAAGTGTTGGAACTGCGGAAGAGCAGATCACATCAGCGTGAATTGCCCTGCAGATAGGATAGCGGCGAACGTGGATTGTCGCGATGTGGGTTAGATGGGGATAATTCGACTGACATTCTTTCGAGGTCCGCTCCCACAATCGACGAACACACAAAAAAAATACTTGCACTCTAAAAACTAAATAAATCAATTGCTTTGATTTTTAGCAGAATTGTAGGGCAGTTTAATTACAGGAATTAATGTAACAAATATAATTATAAATATAAATATCAATTCAAAGGCAACTGAATCTACTAATGAAACTACAGCTTTCTATAAAGACTAACTTATTCACTCTAACTACTTGCAGGTCATATGAGTTATATGCCAAATAGAATCCGCGCACGTGGCGACGGATATAACAGTTTAAATTCTATTAATTCAATGAGACATGTTATGATATGGACATTTCCTCTAGACACGCCATGGAGAATGCTTGTACAACCATGCGTTGTCTGGCGGTAGCTCTGAAACTGTCTTCAAAAGTAAGTAGAACGGTTCACTTTCATCATTACAAATTAGTATGGACTCTCACCATGCGGCCCTCACTGGGAGTGAGAGCGCTGGATGTAAACGCTGTGGGTTTATATCAAACCAAGTAGCTTAGGCTCTGGAGCTTTAACTCATGGCGCTCCTCACAATATGGACTGCTCAACTGCGTCTCTTATGTCTCTCACCTGGCTGAGGACTATCGCCGTCCACCTCGTAAATGGATTGTCTACATGTGGCATCTATCTAAGCTCTGCACGGGTTTAAATACTAAAGCTATGTCTCGACCTTCCGTCCAGATTCATACATTTGATTGGTGCAACCACTTCTAGCTCAGCTGCCGAACCGAGTTATTTTAAGTAACAGCCCTACGCAACGACCTTGGGTCGACATCAAAGGTCGAATCACTCAAGACAATAAAATGTAATTTTATAGCAATAAATTCTTAACATGTTCAAAACCCCGAGCTTTTACTCTGGATCACGGATTTTCTGTACGTCAACAGACGTCTCAATAACATTTAATTCCTACTCACCCCTTCCCTCTCTACTAAACCTAGTTCAAAACACGAGATATAAAAAGTGCTCAGTCATGCACACCTACGCTGTCCGTCTATCCTTCCCCACACCTTCTGTCTATCTATTAGTAAAAAAACTGTTCAAAACAAATTGTTTACGAGACCAAGTTATGCTGGCTTGCACAATAATTACGTTTGTAAAAATTACTCACTGCTCTCTCACAAAAATTTACTCAGTGGAAACATTTATGAATCAAATCTGTTCTTGACATGGATGGCAATCACGGTAGCTCCACTCCATGTTCCCCTAATAAATTTCATCATGGGGCCGCGTGTATTACATCGGACAACGGAGGCGGACAGTATTCTGAATGTCCCAGTTGTGAGAAATTGTTATCTTCTGGTGTTTTACCTTGTGGGAGAAAGATTCCCGTTATAAATTCATGTCATACAGGAGGTGGTCTTAGGGTTTATCCGGGGTTTGTTGGGGACGAACCGGTCTCGGTTTTACGGGATACAGGATCTACCGTTGTGGGGGTGCATAGAGACTGCATTCGGGATTCGCAGCTTACAGGTGAAACTGTCCCGTGCATTCAATTTTCAGGGGCCATTGAGAAATTACCATTGGCAAAGATAGTGATTGATACGCCTTTCCTTAGGGGGGAAGTCGAAGCAGTCATTGGTTTTTTTCCAGGCGCCCAGCTCATCATTGGTAATGTGTCTCGGGTAGTTTCCCCTTCCGAAGAGAATGTGCAGGCATGGTCACAATCAAAAGGTATTGACTTTTGTGCCGCAGTCGAGACACGTCGACAGGTAGGTGATAGGAGTAAGATTAGACCTTTGGCAACGCCAGCGGTCAACCTGGATATCACACCAGAGCGCTTGGCGAGATTACAAAAGGAGGATCCATCATTGAGTCCATGTCTTGGGGAAGCGCGAACAGAGAAAACGAGGAAATATAAGAACGGTTCATCTTCCTTTGTTATCCAGGCGGGCATTCTGTTCCGAAAGTATGTCACGGTGGCTTCCATTTTAAAGCAGGTCGTTGTGCCAGCGTTGCTAATTGCAACAGTATTGCATTTGGCACATGATGTCCCATTAGCGGGTCATATGGGGATAGCTAGAACCAAAGAAAGGGTTCTTAAGAATTTTTATTGGCCATCCGTCCACAGAGATGTACGATTGTATTGTAAGACGTGCAGTGCGTGCCAAAAGACGACGCATAAGGGACGTACACCGCAGGCTCCTCTTCAAAAGATCCCCACGGTTTCGGAGCCGTTTAAAAAGGTTTCGATAGACCCTGTTGGGCCCATTCACCCAGCTACCGATAGGGGGAATCGATTTTTCTTAACGGTCATATGTAATGCTACGAGATGGCCAGAGCGTGGCCTTCGTAACTACATGGCCAAACACAGCGGGCGCGTGACGTCACAGCAAGCGGCGATGCTCGGCTTTCGGCAGAGGTGTTTTGATAACCTGATATATCAGTGTACCAACGTAATGTGTAACGTACCGGTACTTGTGTTGTCGTATTACTCAAAGCAAGATGTAGCATGCATGTGCCTTAAGATGAAAGAATGTTTACACTGTAGATCTGCAAGTCTTAAAATTCGACGACAAAAAGGTGACTACTACTATTAATTATTATTTAAAACGGAATAGATCAACGGGAAGCCAAGGCTTAGAGTTTGTCCGACGACTTACTTTACTTATCTACCATTATAGACACCAATATTGCTAGCCTGAGTAGGTTGATGATAATATTATTATCTTAAGCAGCATACCGATATATTTAATAAGGAAATATCGACATAATAATAGATTAGGCCACTGTTGTATTTTAATACATGTATAATGTGTTCACCACTCCTATATCTTTCGTGTCTGTAAGGAAAGAAACGAGAAATTGGGAAAGGAGAGAGAGAGAGAGAGAGAGAGAGAGAGAGAGAGAGAGAGAGAGAGAGAGAGAGAGAGAGAGAGAGAGAGAGAGAGAGAGAGAGAGAGAGTGCACATGCACACTTGATAGACAGGAGAAAAGACAGATGGTGAGAGGAAACTTGCAAACATGAACAGTCTAAGATGCTTTACCTTAGCTGGACATAAGGAGCTGCTCAGACGGATAGAACTAAATCCTTTTGGTGAACGTCTTCACTTTTCTTGAAGTATTTGCAGATGACGGCTGGTCACAGAAGCTTTTAGAATAATTGTTCAGGAAAATATTTACCACTGGTTTGATACATTTGGCAGCCACCTCTTCATAAAGAACCCCGCATTCTTCACATTTTCCTTGACATAATTCCAGATCCATAACTCTTCGCCGGGACAATTGCAAAAGAATTATTCTGTGGTTTGTGGTTTGTGGTCTGCAGAAATTTATTCTCACTGTCATCTTTTCCAACCAGAACTTGAAAAACTTTGAAAGCTTCTGTAATAATTGACACGGCAAGATCAGACGGCCACACTAAACTTCCTCTGTCTAGAGCAGACAAATAGGTGTAACAATCATCAGTCCCCTCCACATGAAGCGTTTTGTCTAGTCTTAACTCGTTCTTGCAGTCGTCACAGTTGGTGCGCGGCAGTACTTTGGAGACTGCATAACCTGACACAAATACTAAAGCTTTTTGTTGTTCCTCTGTTAATTCGACGTTCTCACAGTCGGGGATCAATGGCAGAAACTCTATATACTGTTGAACTGAAGAATCTTTCAGTTGGGTAACTGTTTCCTCCAGAGGTTCAGTGACATCTTTGAGTGTTAAAGTCCCTTTGGACGCTGAAACCAGTTTTAGGACGCTAATTAGCTTGAGCTTTTTTTCTCCTTCAAGTAACTGTTGGACCGACACGTGGAAGTTACATCCACTCATTTGTCTGTACTGACTAAATCTAAATTCAAGGTTGTCAGTTTGGAACTTGCCAAGTAAAATATATTTGAACTTTTTTTCATCTAACAGGTAGGAAGAAATTTCTTGTAAGCCTCTCAGTGTATGATCCAGAGCAGTCATTGTCTCGTTCGATATAGTGCCTTCTTTTGGTTTCAGATTTAACTTCTGCCACTCCTGAAGCCATTCAACTGCTTTCTTCATATTCTGCATGTTCATATCAGAGAAGGAGGTTATAACTTTAAAGTCGTCATTCCTGAGTCTCTTAGCTTTGTATGGATGTTTAACATTAACTATGTTCCACAGACGTAGAATTATGTCTAGAAATTCTCTAGTGCCTCGTGTATCTTCCTGCCAGTGCTTCTCAAAATGCTGTAAGGCAAAAATATTTCGTTGATCAAAAACTTTAAGCATCAATTATACGTTCTGCTTTTCAGTAGCTGTTGGATACAAAGCCTTTTTGTTCAGTGCCGGTGCCAGTTTTAGTGCAGACGACTTTTCAGCAGAATACAACTTTCTTAAATGAGAAAATGATACTTTCATAATTTCAGTACAGGCAGAACTTTCAAATGAAGGAAACTGGAATGTTTTCTCCACATCTTTATGAGCAAGCCAGTTATTTCTGATACATTTAAATATATGCACAGTATCAAACAGAAAGAACAATTTCTCAGAACTGCTGAAGGGATTCTGTGTAGAAAGCTTCAGTTCTCCTCCACACATTTTGGTAAATGCATTACGATTTACTCTGTTGTTGTCTGAGATCACGCATACAACAGAATATCCTATACTGTGGAGCAATTTCAGAACCTCAAGAAGCATGTCGTACAACAAATCAGTAGTCAAATTTTTGACAGGAACAATTCCCACAACATCTTTACTTTTGCATAATAGGGATGATACCATGAAAACTTGAGCTGTGCTGGCTTCTTGAGACAGAGAATTTGAGGCTGTGCCTTCCAGTTTTCCCTCTTTGTAGGATACTTGGTGCGCGACATGAATTTCGTCTAACATTAAAATTACCATTCTCTCTCCCTCATTCAAACTTTGACACTTTTGCTTCAAATATTCCTCGTGAACGCTTCCATCTGTCAATCCGCTTCCAATAGTAAATACTGATGAAAGTCTCTTCAAATATGAAGTATGTGGTAGAGTTAAATGAGAGTTTCTTAACATAGAATAGGTTCTAGGGGCTGCTGCAAAAATTTGAAAAGCCCAAAGCAGTGTTTCAGATGAGTATCGTCTCACCAGAGAAGACAATAGCTTTAACTGTTCCACCAAAAAGGAAAGTTTGTCTTTCAGTGGTAAAACCTGGTCTTCGCTGTGCTCATCAGTTTCTTCTGCTGGTTCGTCTAAGCACAAATTCTGCAAGCCATCAACAAAAACTTGAATTTGCTGTTTGACATCCATCTCTTTGGCGCTGGCACTGGCGAAGTGTGATAGCATTGTATCAAACTGTGACCAGGATGTGAGGATAAGGGGAGATTGCTGACCAAAGAGCCATTTCAAAGATGTGTTTGGAACTTGAACAATACCTGTATTCTCTTGTGTGAAAATCTCTACCTGCATGTCAGAATGTACTCTAATTGCCGAAACTAAAGCTGGCTTGCTGCTAAGTAAATCTTGTAAATTGTAAAAACTCCAGTATGGACTTTCCTTTTCGTCGGATAAATTAGTGCTGGTAGTGGCATGTTTTTCAACGTTGTTGTGTAGCCTATACATCCAGACGGTCCCTGATACATGACTGTTTAGACTGTTACCAAAATCCGAAAAAGTATCTATTTTGTCACTTTCTAACCAATCAGAAAATGATTCCTCATCTTTTTGCTGGGCCTCCCTATGCCTTTCCTCCGGTGTTTTTCTTTTTGGAGCTGGTTCGTCAGACAAATACGATGGACAATTTTGAAAAATTGACGGGTAAGCATCATCCCCAAGTTTTGGTTTTGATCTTTGCACCGTCAAAACACTTCCGTCTGGTCTTGTAACAGAATCAGATCGGATGAGGAACTGATCACTAAAGTGTTTAGCACACACAACAGACTGAGATGTAGGAGTAAAGTCAGCTCTAGGAATTTTACTTAGCCATAGATCTCGCCTTGTCGATTCAGTCGGGAATTTAAACACAGAAACTTTCTCACCATCGTCGTAATTTCCTCTACAACCTGGAACACAGCACTTTCTAGGCATTTTCACATTGAATATTGTGGTGTCGTGCGTGGGTTTTTTAGAATATTACAGAATAACGTAAGTCCTTCTGTATGGTATACAGAGTTGACATTTAATCGACACACATAAGTCTATATACGGATATGAAAGTTACTGTCACTGTACAGGTATACGTTATACACAGAAATAATTTCACATATAAATGAACACTGTACAGATAGGCATTGCACAGGTACACGTCTACTACACCGACTGACGGGACTCCCAGGCATCCTACATATATAGTCAAACAAGAACAAAGACGGACAACGAACTTGCTTTCTCACGATGTACAACGACCCTAAGACAGGTGGAGAGGAGACAAAGACAAGGTTAACTGTTAAGAGGGTACTGACCACATAAATATGCCAGTGTCACTGTGTGTGCGGTCTCCAAGACGTGAGAAGACGTGAGACCGACACAACAAATATCCAATCTTGAGAATAACAATAAGTCTAATAAATCCACACAAAGACAAGAAACAGCAGTCAACACACAAGCATTGTTATAGTGCCGGTATTCAAACTTTGTTTCCTGTAGCCTTGGCCTAGAGAGCGCAGCCTTGAGACGGTACCGCCGCATCCCGTGACGTCACTTACCCGCATATCGGCATTGTGTTTGGCCATGTAGTTACGAAGGCCACGGCCAGAGGCGGTTCCTCTTCGGACCATTACGTCGGAGGCAGTCGCGGAAGCGTTGTTTGGAATTTTCGCTAGGGTGGGAATACCAGAACAAATTTTGTCTGATAGGGGCGCGCAATTTACTTCGGAGATGATGAAGGAATTGTTTCGCTTATTTAGCATACAGCCCATCACTACCACCCCATATCATCCGCAGGCTAACGGCATGTGCGAGAGATTGAACTCGACGCTAAAGTCGATGCTGCGTAAGGTAGCTGCTGATCGCCCTAAAGATTGGGATAGATATATCCCTGCAGTATTATTCGCGTATAGGGAGGTACGGCAGGAGTCAACGGGATTCTCTCCTTTTGAAATGTTGTATGGTCGTAGTCCTAGGGGTCCAACCGATGTTCTTCGGGACATGATGACGTCGCCATCATCAGGAGACGATGAGCAAATTTCAGTGTTTCAGTACCTTGTTGATTTAAGAGAAAGATTATCTTCAGCGCGCACTATGGCAGAAGAAGCTTCTAGTATCGCTTCAAAAAGAGCAAAAAACTATAAAGATAGAGGGTCCAGACTGAGAATTTTTAAGCCAGGAGACAAGGTTCTATTGTTATTGCCTACGGATCATAATAAGTTATTGATGACATGGAAAGGTCCTTATGTTATTGAGCGAGTCGTTTCGAAGGTAGATTACGCTATCCACATTGATGGATCAATTAAGGTTTTCCATGTTAATATGCTACAGAGATTTTATGAGAGACCAGAGTGTCTGTGTGCACAGACGAAACCAGAGGAGAGTGTCTTCTCTATTGCTTGTACGGGGGTCGTAGAGCAGTTAGACAGTGACGTAAGCGACACCGAGGCACAGGAAGAGGTACAAATTCAATTGCCGGAGTTAACTCCCACACAAGGTTACAGGGACGTAAAATTTAACCCTGACCTTACGAGTTCAATGAGTAGGGAACTTAAGACCCTGTTGGCATCATTCCCAGATGTTATTACAGATTTGCCGGGTCGTACTACGGTGATCCAGCACCAAATAAAGTTGACTTCGGATAAGCCAGTATCTCTTAGACCTTATCCGCTGCCTTTTTCTTCCAGAGATAAGAGTTATAAAAGAAGTTGAGTCAATGTTGAAGTTAGATGTGATAGAACCATCAACATCGCCATATTCATCACCCATCGTCCTCGTGAAAAAACTTGATGGATCGGTGCGGTTCTGTATTGATTTTCGAAAATTGAACACTATTACGGTAGGCGATAGGGAGCCTATTCCATTTCAAGAGGAACTAATAGCTTCATTGGCTGGTTCCACGTGGTTTTCCAAGATAGATTTAACGAAAGGTTATTGGGAAATTCCTCTGGCTCAGGAGTCTAAACAATACACGGCTTTCCAGACACCCATTGGATTATTCCAATTTAAGGTCATGCCATTTGGGTTGGTAAACGCGCCAGCGACGTTTGCAAGATTAATGAGACTGGTATTAAAGGACATACCTAATGTCGTGTCATTCTTTGACGATATAGCGTGTCATACGTCGTCATGGTCTGATCATATTCAGACACTAACAGTAATTTTTCAACGATTGCGTCATTTTGGGTTAACTGCTAAACCCGCAAAGATGGATTTGGCATGTCCAGAGATAGTATTCTTAGGACATATCGTGGGTAGAGGTGTTCAGAGACCTGAAGTAACAAAAATTGAGAAATTAGTAGGGTTGCAAATCCCTAAAACAAAGAAACAAGTCAGAAGCTTAGTGGGAATTTTAAATTATTACAGGAAGTTCATTCCAAATTTTTCCCCCTTGTCATCTTCTCTTACTGACCTTACTAAGAAGGGACAACCCGATAAGGTCCAGTGGACGTCTGTTTGTCAGACAGCATTTGATAAATTGGTGACAGCATTATCATCGTCACCCATTCTGTTATTACCCGATTTTCGATCTAAATTTATCCTCAGAACAGATGCATCGGACTCTGGTGTCGGCGCTTGTCTTCTACAGGAGAAGAACGAATGTTTCCATCCTGTATGTTATGTCAGTAGGAAGTTATTGCAGAGAGAAAGAAAGTATTCTGTGATAGAGCGGGAGTGTCTTGCCATTGTGTGGTCCGTCCAAAAATTAGGACGTTATCTGATGGGTCGAGAATTCTGTATCCAGACGGACCACAAGCCAATAACGTTTTTGTCAAAGAATCGTTCGTCCAGCCCACGCTTGTCTAGATGGGCATTGGCTTTACAGCCGTATACCTTCGTTATTCAACCGATTCCAGGAACAGCAATCATATCGCCGACTACCTTAGTCGAGCCTAGGTGAAGATTTCAGTAGCTTACACATCGGAGGACAGGAACATTCGACAGACAGAACAACGAAGAGTCGCAGATTGTGCACAATTGGAAACGTATATCAGCAGAAATTGGGAAACATATGAACATTGACAGTGATGTGTGTGAACGTTTCTGCGATCATAAAATATTGACATTATAAATATTATATGAAGAATGGTTGATAGGTTGATTGGTTTTGATTCTGTATTAGGTATTGTGTTTAGTTAGGTATTGATGATGTGATACATATATGCACAGTGCAGGGCAAATTGATCGCCAGATTTTCCTCTGATTTAGGTATCATATGTGCTAGGGGCATGAGTAGGTCATTTTTACGTAAATATCGCTCACGCTCACTCGTTGACATTTATCTTGATGCGATTTGGAAATTAATTGCATTAATTTTTTTTGGGGTGGGGGATGATGTCACGAGTGGAGTGAGCGGGATTCAAGGATTACGGGGGCATGGAAGTGAGGGATTGACTCACGGGATAGTGAGGCCGCTCACCTATATTGACTTCTGTTAGTTAACGTTAAAGCGTGAAATGTTGTGAGTTGGGGGGTCGGCATGAGGCGAGAGCGCTGTACTGACAATCACTGCAAGTTAAGGAGTCCCAGGGGACAGACGTGAGATCAGAGGCAGTCGGGAGATTGTTGTGTGTTTTCCAGTGATGACTGGTAGGTTGAACTATGATTTATAATTATGATGATTGATGTATTATATTCGCCTATGACCATGATGTAAATAAGTATATGTGAGGAATGTGGAAGTCAGTGATTACTGTGTATAGAAATGTGCGCCATGAGCGATAGATGTAAGTTAGGTTCATGGATTCGTAGCGAGAGTGAGTACTGTGTAATACGGGGGAGGTGTGTTACCGTAAGACGTGTGGTGAGTGAAAGGTGGACTATTGTGTGTACGCTTCATGGTTTGTAATGAGGGGTGAAGTGAATAGAAATGGTATGGTATTATACCAATGTAATGTTATTTTTATAGGTGCCGGGGTCGGGCCGAGAAGGCACCCGCGGTGAGCACAGGGGATAGGCCAGCATAGGGCCGAAGGCTACGCATAGGCCAGTGGAGTGAAGCTGTCGAGCAGGACAGGAGGAACGCATGAGTCGTGGCAGTCTGGCCACAGACAGGGATGTGTATCGAATTGTTAATGTGCTCTTAAGATGTACTACATGTGATATTAATATACTGTGCCATTGAGATACTAATGTGAATTGAACTATTAACGTGCTATGGCCATGTTGAGGTGCTAGTGGAAGGCTAAGGTGTTATTGCCATAGGGAGTTGCTATTGAGAGACTGCGGTGGGAAAGAAATACTAATGTGTTATTAAGACATTGAGTGGAGAGGCTGAGGCCGAAGTGTCTTTAAAAGTAACTACCGGGTTGTGGACCCGAGGAAGAGTGCTTGAGGGAAAGAAGGCCGTTGGACGGCAGTTAAATTGAATAATATAATGTATGTAATTGCCCTGTTATCTTTATATTTATGTTTAATAAATGTGTGAGTCTGATGGGTTGTCCTGTTAAGTGTTATACGTGTTCGTTCGTGATTGTTGTCCTGTTATAATTATTACATCTCCCAGTCTGGGATTTGTGACAAAGTGTTAGAACTTGAACCAGGTCCAGCGAGAATGCCAGTGTCAAGGATCATACTTCATGTGATAGAGAAAAAGAAACTGGTCTCGAAAAGGTTAAATCAATAAGAGAAAATGCCTTCAGTTTTACGTGCGCTTATGACACAATCAAGACCATTATTATAATTCAGAAAGCTGATTGTGTTTCACTGCGTCTCATACGGTCCAATTTCCTCTGTGCTGTGATAAAACATTGTTTGAATTAATCACAAAGTTAATCTGGAGCAAATGCCACAGGATGGAGCAGTCTTTCCCATCTGGCCTTATGTTGCTGACGTATTTATTTATCTTAACAATTTGATAATATTTTCAGATTCAATCTGTTACATTACGTTCACTTCAACACTGAGGTTTTGTCTGTCAGAGAACACGATGGATCTGAAATCAAATCCACCGATCAAAGCCGACGATCTCTATGGCATGACAAGACACGGAGTAAAGACAACATTACTACTGCTCACGATGCTGTGGCGACAAAAGATTCTTCTACTACAACTACTAGTGAGAGCAATGATGTAAACAATTCAAATGTAAATGACAAACAGTTCAAAGAAAATGACACTAAGACCAGTCCTGGCCCCAAATCTCCCAAGAAAAATGGAGTTAAATTTCAAGGCGTCCCCAAGGGGAATGTTACAGAGGAGTGTTCTGAACTCCTCTCCTCTGAGTGTGACACTGATTCAACTAAACGCGACCAGCTCCCCTCCGTACAAGAGTGCACAGGTCAGTGGGAGATCAAGGTCAAGGACAAACAAACTGCCGAGATCTCCACCCACCGATTTGACTGTGTCCTCATCTGTACAGGTCATCATGCTGACGTCAGTATGCCGTATTTTCCTGGTAAAGTCAATGCCCTATTCCTGCATCTCTGTCTGTCGGTCTGTCTGTCTGTCTGTCTGTCTCTCTCTCTCACTCTCTCTCTCACACACACACATACAAACACACACACAGACACAGTAGACACAACATAATGACAGTTTAGCATCGCTGTACCCTCATTGCCTCTCCACTGCCTTTCTCAGCATTCTCCATTGGTGCTGAAGATCCTAATCCAATATTCGTAATAAATTGTGACCAGGCAACTAGTATTATTATTATTATTTACGAACAGTGTACTCAAGAAGTATCACTAAGAAGTATTCGTAACTGAAAAATTTGACAGGACTTTCTTGTGTATCACAGATCGAAACCAGAGACAGAGCTGTCTTAACGCATGGGCACACCAGGCAGTCGTCCAGGGGCCCCAAGGGTTTAGGGGGCCTAAAGCATGCAATTTTATGAGTAGCTGCGTAAGGGGCGGGCTGCAGCCTATTGCTTTGCTCAAGGGCCCATAATGGTATCAAGACAGCCCTGACCAGAGACCAAAATGATCGGAGATACACAGTCGTAGAAGTATTGAAGTTGAAATTCTTTTTTATTTTATTTTTTTTCATACAGGTCAGTCAATATTCAAGGGCAAAATAATGCATTCACGTGACCTCCGACGTGCCAATGAAATTGACGGATCTCGTCACATGGTAGTGGGTATTGGTAACTCTGGATGTGATGCTGCTGTAGAGCTCAGTCGCCGTGGGAAGGTGCTGTAGTTGTTTGTTTGTTTGTTTCTTTCTTTGTTCTTTTTTTTAAATGTCTGTATGCTTTTTTTTTCTTAAATGAGCACATATAATTCCTTGTTTTTGTTTAGTTTATAGTGCGTCAGCGAAATCACGGGTGTCTCTTCTTGTCCAGTTATTGACAAAGTGTTGTGTGTGTGGAACCATGTTATTTAGTAACACATGAAAGATTAGTGTTAGCTATATGGATGGATGGATGGATGGAAGGATGGATAGATAGATGGATGAATGGACGAATGAATGGCTACATGGATAGATGGATGGATGGATGGATAGTTAGATGGATGGATGAACAGAAGGTTGGATGAATGAATGGATAGATGGATGGATAGATGGATGAATAGATGTTTGGATGGATGGATGGATGGATGAATGGATGGATAGATGGATGGATGAATGGATGAATGGATGAATGGATGAATGGATGAATGGATGGATGGGTGAATGGATGGATGGATAGATGGATGGATGGATGGATGAATAGATGGATGGATGGATGGATGGATGGATGGATGGATGGATGGATGGATGGATGTATGGATGGATGGATGGATCCAGCATGTAAGTGAAATTGTAACGGTCGCAATATTAGAAAAGGATACAGAATGTCTATTGGTGCACGGACCTCCAGTGACTATCTACAATTATACCATTTAACACTAGGTTTTTCTGAGCACCCGCCGTGGGACTTGGTTGATGCACAGACTTCAGAGTCACGGTCTACCAGCTGACATCGCCTTCATGAGTCGACTGGTATTTGCCACAGCTCTGAGTTTACCAATGGCCATGCTCAACAAACTGACGGAATGGGATCTGAACCAGAAAGTGGACCATTCTCTCTATGGACTCCGGTAAGGGCTTCTATTAAAGGTAGTAAGTATTGTATTGTGAGTTCGAGTTTGCATTTTTTTTTTACCGCGCGTCGGCACAATAACGGTAACTTTGCACCTTTTACGGTCTATTCGGGTCTTTTATTAATTTATGTTTGGTATTCACGGCTTCTAAAGTTTCACAAACTGAATTAAACGGTTCCGTATAGTTTTTATTACATTGGTAAAATTCTCAAAATTTGTTTTGTATAGATCTGAGAAGAATTTTGTAAATGTGTATAAAAGTTTTTAAATCAAGTTGTAGATCTTAGCCGATTTTAGGGTTGAAACAGAGCAGGGCTGGGGCAGGCACCAGACGGTCGCTCACCGCCCATAAATTACGATGTGGGCAGTGCCTATTGTGTTGGTGTGAAGCAGAATTTATCGACGGCAAGTCACCGGTCTGTCGCCTACACCAGCTTTGGTCTGTTTCACCCCTTATCTGCTAAGGGTGATTTCAGACGAAACGGAGGTTTTTTAGCCTAGTTGATTTTGATTCGCCAGTGTCTCTTTGATTTGTGGGCAACGCTGTTTTTTTTTCCATATGAATAAGATACTTAAATGAGGTAACAGTAAAACAGCCAGAGTGATACTGTGCATTGCTAAAAGTTATTTGTAGTTGCTGATTATATCTTTACGAGTTAGATATTTGGAGCTTGTACTGATCTGGTGACCTCAAGGAAGTTCAGTCTCTGGTTGGCTGTTTTCAATGGCTTTGGCAACACAGTATTGAAAAACAAAAGGGTGGATTTCACTGGTTAGAGACAGTTATAGGGTTAAATAATCTTTGATTGCACATGGCTGTTTCCCAATTCGTTACAGATTTCACACGATGGGTTACCAGTGGTCTGTTACTTTAACCGTCTTCTGCCTGGTAATCCACATTTGGACCACTCTTTAATGTATCGGTTAAAACATCATCTACGGGTCACCAGTGGTCTGTTACTCTAACCGTCTTCTGCCTAGTAATCCACATTTGGAACACTCTTTAATGTATCGGTTAAAACATCGTCGACAGGTCACCAGTGGTCTGTTACTTTGACCGTCTTATGCCAGTAATCCACATTTGGAACACTCTTTAATGTATCGGTTAAAACATCGTCGACAGGTCACCAGTGGTCTGTTACTTTAACCGTCTTCTGCCTAGTAATCCACATTTGGAACACTCTTTAATGTATCGGTTAAAACATCATCGACAGGTCACCAGTGGTCTGTTACTTTGACCGTCTTATGCCAGTAATCCACATTTGGAACACTCTTTAATGTATCGGTTAAAACATCATCGACGGGTCACCAGTGGTCTGTTACTTTGACCGTCTTATGCCAGTAATCCACATTTGGAACACCCTTTAATGTATCGGTTAAAACACACGCATACAAAACACCACCACCACCAGCACCACCAACAACAACAAAAAGAAACAAAAAACCCCAAACCATAATTATTTAATGATATTTGACTGTTCTAAACCAGTTTTGTAAGTCTCCGGGGTTTTTGAAATGTAATTTCTGTCTGAGCAGTAAAGGAGTTTGCAAGGAAGCATTTTTCCACAGTAAATTTTGTAAGTTCCTCTTTGCTGTCTCAGGCCCAAGCACGGACCATTCGCTACCCACCCAACCGTCAACGACGAATTGCCCAATAGAATTGCCTCAGGTCACGTGGTCATGAAGCCCAACATCGATTCGTTCACGCCCACAGGCGTCAAATTCGATGATGGAACAGAGGAAGATAGTGAGATTATGTGCCCAATGCGCATTAGCCGAGTTTGGTCGACCGACTGGTAAAGTTGGATGGTGACGTCATAACATTGATGAGAGTCAATGAGATTCACCAAGTTGGCTGGTGCCAGGGGTTTTATGGAAACGCAATGCCGTGACGTCATCGTCCAACTAGTCTGTCTAGCGAAATCGGCCAATGGGCGCCTAGGCTAGTGTTTTGGTTTTTTTTTTGAATGTGTGATTGCACGTTTTTATTGAAAGTGTTTGATCCTTTTTTGTTTGGTCAATCATCTCGTAAAAAGGCCTGATTTATCTGTTTGGTTCGTTTCGTAAGATCGACTGCCGATCAGACAACTCATCTTTTATATCAATTGTCTAGGGACCAAACCACCATCGTCTATAAATATCAACGCCACAGGAAAAGAAAGAATTGATTAAATGTGAAGAGAGCGCACTACGCTAAACCGTACTTTGATCACGTTATATATTTTTGGTACTGCTATTGTGTTATATGGCAAGTTATTTTTATATATCATGTAAAATGAGATCGTCTTCTCTCTCCATAAAAATTGCAAATTTTCGGAGTTTAGCAACTTGTGCCTGAAACTTTCTCTGTGTGAATTTTATTGACTGATTGTGTATGAAAACCTGTTCATGCAATTGCGTTTCTGTAAAATCTAATAGTAATTTTTAAAATACAATTCATTCCGTTTTACAGATATTGACACAGTCGTCATGGCAACCGGCTACAAATTCAACTTCCCTTTCCTGGACCAATCACTGCTAACAGTGGAATGGAACCAATCACAGTTGTACCTTTTCATGTTTCCCCCTAAAGTAACCCCGCCCACCTTGGCTGTGATTGGTTGTATCCAGCCGGGAGGGGCGGTTGGGCCTGTATCTGAGATGCAGTGTCGGTTGGCGACTCGCGTATTCAAGGTGAGATTACTGAGCGAGTTGCTTTTTTTTGGTTGGACTTTAATTTTAAGATGTTATTCCAACAGGTTATGATTTATTTCAAATAATTTATATCTAAAAACAATGGAAAGTGTGATTATAACAGTTACATATTTAAACATGAACTGACAATGTAGGACAGAGACAGTTTGATGTAGCGATCTAATCAATTTGATATACAAGTATAGCATTTCGCACAAGATCCACCCGGATACAGTTACCAGGTGTAACATAATAGTTTAACTTCATTAAAAACAAGGGTAAATAATTTATGACAAAACTACCTGTACTGGCCTGGCCTATGGGAAAAGGTGAAAAGGGTAGGGAGAGGAGGAGGAGCCCCCCTCCCCCCCCCCCCCCCAAAAAAAAGAAAAAGAAGGGTTACAGTACAAACATTTGTCTTTTAGGACGGAGAATGGAAGAGATTTACCTCTCATGCAAACCCAATCTTTGAGCATTTTAGTCCCCCCCCCCCCCCCCCCCCCCACCAGCGTGATATTTTTTCAGTACGAGCTTTAGCAAATTCAGGAACGGGACAGCAACACACCCCCACAACACAGGTCATCGGCTAAGGAATTTCTAGTCCTATAGAACACTGCCATGGGTGCTGCAGTCTCTGGATTGTGCCTGATATGTCTCTGAACGTCACCGAAAATCCCAGGCATGTGTTGGAGGAGCTGTCCTGTGTTTGGGTGTGTGTTGCTGCCCCGCTCCTGAATTTGCTAAAGCTAGCACGGAAAAAAATCACGCCCCCCCCCCCCTTGCAGACACGCCTCTATAGCTGTGAGCTTACAACTTCTGTCTGATTATACGGAAATATTTTTTTATGTCCTGACAAAACAATATCTTTGCTCCATAACAACAACACAACAGGGTGACGTCAAACTACCAACCAAACACGAGATGTTGGCAGACATTGAAAAGAAACATCGAGCCATGAGGAGACGGTATATTGACACACAGCGCCACACCGTGCAAGTGGACTACGTGCCATACATGGATGAGATAGCCACGCTGATTGGCTGTAAGCCTGCTTTGGGTAAGACCAGAAATAAGATAGTCAAGTTACGATAACATGGGGCAGTTGGGACGTTTTACGTTCACGGATATCACACGGCCACCCAGCTGTGAATGAGCAGGCTAAATTGACAATGGCGTATTTGACAGTGCTGGAATGGAGAAAGTACTGAGTTGTGCTGACTGTTTAGTTATCACAGTAGGCCTTGATTGAAGTAGCTTATTTTGTAATTCTAATTTATTTAATTCGCGGTTGGAACTAATGTTAAAGACCTGGAGGGTTCAAGAACGGCCGACCACACAGAATTCAGTAGTTGACAATTCTGGGATATACAAGACTCAAGTTGGGTCCGATCCCCAGGAGAGTCCCCATAGACAGCTGTGTATTCATTTACTTGCTTATCTATGTTTTCTCTTACTCATCTATTTATTTAGGCTACCTAGTTCTTCACTTTTAATTCCTTCGAGTATCTACATGTATGTTGAAACACACCTATATAGGCATCTATATATTTATAAAAATTGAATTTGTTCATCTCTTTTCGCTTGATTAGGTATCTATTATTTCTTTATTTAGTGATCACTGAGTCATGCACTGAATGAATACATTCAAAATCGCATTTCAATCTGAGCCCTTAAACAAAACAAAACACAAAAAAAATAATTAAAAACAAAAATGGTGGTCGGTTTTTCTTCGTAACAAAAAGTATTATTAATTTATCATTACACCGTGCATTCTTTTCAAGCAATACATTATTGGCCCTCCCATAAGCACAGCACCCGCTGCGTGTAAGCTATTTTTCTCCTCCCCTCTCCCTCTTCTCCCCTCCCGACCCACCCTTTCTCCTCCCCTCTCCCTCTTCTCCCCTCCCGACCCACCCTTTCTCCTCCCCTCTCCCTCTTCTCCCCTCCCGACCCACCCTTTCTCCTCCCCTCTCCCTCTTCTCCCCTCCCGACCCACCCTTTCTCCTCCCCTCTCCCTCTTCTCCCCTCCCGACCCACCCTTTCTCCTCCCCTCTCCCTCTTCTCCCCTCCCGACCCACCCTTTCTCCTCCCCTCTCCCTCTTCTCCCCTCCCGACCCACCCTTTCTCCTTCCCTCCTCCCATCTTTACTCTTCCACGCCCTCCTCTCATCTCCACCCTCTTCCCCCCCTCTCCACTACTTCGTTGTTCCAGGTAAATAGCGCCAGCATTGAAATAAATATATAATAATCAACATAGTCAGGACTCCAACGATACTTTTTTAAAAATCAACAAATAAAATTTAATGACATTCAGAATCGCGAAAAAATAAAATAGGTAGATATATAATTTTTACTATTTCCGAACTTTACGGAGGCGAGATTCATGAAGTAGCTGTTGAGAGTGCAAATCCTGATGATGAAAACATAATTCTTAAGGCTGCACAGCTGATACGACAGGAATTAACTGTTTTCGACCCATCACCAATCTCAGCTAATAGAATCATGACTGCTTATAAACTGTATTTTGTAGGGTTCGGGCCCCCCACTACAGGCAGCACCGCCTTTACAAAAGTCATTGTTTTATCCAGTGACTTGATAAGATGTTCTCTATTTGTCTACATACAGGTACTATGTTCTTGACTGACCCCCGTCTGGCCTGGACTTGTGTATTTGGACCTTGCACACCTTACCAGTACAGACTGAGGGGTCCGGGGGCGTGGTCAGGGGCAAGGGAGGCAATCCTGACACAGATGGACAGAGTTAAGTGCCCGTTCTCCACCAGACCTGTGGACGATGTGCCCGCCAAGACGGATGTTTGTGACAGGTCTATCACGTGTATGATCAGTCTTGCCCTGGTCTGCTTTTTGCTAGTGATCCTGTGTGTTTTCTGGGCATCTGCCATGTAAATCTTGTAACTGGATTATGTATGCCATCTTGTTCATGAGCTGTGAATATCTGGACACATGCTGCAACAGTTAGAGGCGGGAGAGGAGAAAGAGAGAAAAAGGAAGAAAGAAAGAGAGAGAGAGAGAGTGAGACAAGAAAGACACAAGGAGAAAAAGGAGATCAAGGGAAGAAGAGAAGAGAAAGAGAGATAGGCAGATAGAGAGAGAGAGAGAGAAAGAGAGAAAGAAAGAAAGAGAGAGTGAAAGAGAGAGAGAGAGAGAGAGGAAAGGAAGAGAAAACATAAGAAGACAAAGGGGAAACTATAAATTCAATGTAAATAAATAATTGAATACTGCCAGAGAAGAATCGAAACTTACATGTTTTGGTATCACTTTGAACTAGACAAGACTGATGTAACCTCATCAATCAGTGCAATGTGTTTGTCATCAAGTGATTCTTGTACATTCTCATGTTTTCTTTGGATGTTTCAAGTTTCAGTGTCCAAATGTGTTAGGAATGTACTAGTATATTTCATGTTATATTGTAATTAAACAGCATTTTCTCATCAGATATGAAACATGTCTGTGGTGAATAAATTCCCTAGAATATTGTCAGAGAACCAGCTTCAGATCCAGCAGTGGACAATTTGATGAGATGTTTTAGGCTACCACTCTAGGTACAATTTCAGTTTCTCATGCTTTGAGAAAGTGACTATCTGGGCTCCCTCGATCCCCAGTCTTTGTACTCTATCATTCCACGGGTTATCAGATAAGACTGCCTTGACCTGGCTTTTGTACTGTGTCATTCTATGGGTGATTATGTTGGAATTTGGGGATTTGTCTCATATTATTTTCCTGTCCCTGATCCTATGGCACTTGTTTGAAATGCGTTGTGGCATTTATCAAGCTGTTTCACAGTTTCGATTTTTTCTAAACTCCTTATCATAATAGCTGTTGTTATGGGACCGTAGACTGATTACAAAGCTGAGTAGAGAAATTACTGGAGTTGTGTTCACTGTCCGTCTAAAGCTTACTGGGTAAGACACTACGTTCCCATAACAACAGCACAATAAGCAGGGCCGGAAAGGTTTAACGTCGAATTTCTTAGTTGTGCAAAAAGTGGAATTGGTACAAACAAGACCTGAGGTTGCAACACGGTAAACCTAAAAAAACAAAAAAAAACAAGAACAGTTCCATCAATATCACTTTACAATATCTGTTTATTCAATAATATCAAATCTCTATTTAAATCATGACTGTATACATAAACGATGGAACGACAAAAGCATTCAGGGCGTGGTCCATTATTTTTGTTGCATTTTTACGTACGCATTACGGACCGAAATTGCTGGTCCAGAAGACGTGCGCAGTTTGGAAAATATGCATCCCACCATTCTATTGAGGGCGTTTACACAGGGCATGTACAAATGTGGAAAGGAAAGGTACGCTCGACTTCTGCGACACTCGTGCGTGAATCTATCATTCTTTTAATCTCCTATCCACTCATTCTGAACAGAAATAGGGGCACTCCAACCAGTACATCAAATTTCAAGAGGGCGTAAGGGTATGAAATGTAATGGCTCAGATATTTGTTCCATGCAAACTTATCGTTCATGTTTACCGTAACCATTAAAGTAATTAAATGAAAATTACATTGTCGTAGTGGACATAGTTTTGTAGTCAAACTTCTGGTGGTCGAGTTTTTCTCATCTATCGCGCAGTACCACCCCCCTCACGACCTCCCCCTCCCCCCCCCCGCCAACAATGCGTGTTTGCATCATTACTATTTCTGTGGTTACTACATTTGTCTGAAGCTGCTACTTCAATACCTCCCCAAATGTTCTACTACTAGTGCTATAATACCCTTTTTACCACCGAAGTTATGCTATCCCTGCTATGTCAAAGCTGACATGTGGCAAAAAACAACAACACCCCAAAACAGCAAGAAACAAACAAAAAAAACTTGGGACAAACAAAAATAACAGCAACAATAACAAACTATACAAAAAAATTTAAAAAAGAAGTTATACTATTAAAAATGAAAGAAAGTGAGCAAAGCCCAGTCGCGAAACCACATATTTTCTAGATGTGGTCTTTTTTCTTTAAATGATGTGTTCATCATGTAGATCTAGTTACAACCACACTGTTAGCCTATCGCACTGGCCGATGTTGATAGGCTGACGATGGTGGATGGTGACGTCACGACATTGGGTTTCAGTGAGGAAGACCAATTGGTTAGTTCCCGTGGTCTCATTGGAACTCAGTGTTGTGATGTCACTCACCATCCAGCCAGTCAGTTCGCCGATCAAAAATCGGCTGGTGGGCACATGGCCTAATACCCGTGGCTCTGAATGCCTTTCTCAAATGTTGCACCGAGAAGGGATGTTCAGGCTATGTCCTTGAAGTTGAAGCAAAGATACTAGAACTGATAAGATGAGACCGCTAGTTTAGCGCTTTTAGCGTGCACAGATTTCGAACAGCCACCTTGCGGCAAACGCGCGGAAGTCATGAAAAGTGCCGTAGTTTACAAAGCCAAATAGGAAAAATACTGAATTTTGTTCACTGTTCAGCTATCGCTGTAGGCCTTGATTGACGTCACTTATTGTGGAATTATAACCTCAATCGCTGTGGGAAACTCTGGCCAATTTTTCTTTTTCCTTTTTTAGTGGCAGCTCTGACACAATTTTTGCATCATAAATTTACCATTATACCAAGTATTTTTTTCATATTATGCGCCAAGGGCCCAGCCCCCGATCAGCGCGCAACTTGTGTGCACGTTTTTTTTTAGTGGTGCGAAGAAGACAATGTCTCATCTTATCGTTTCTACTATCTTTGATTGAAGTACGTAGAAGTAGAAGCAAAATTCTTGTTGCACTAAACTCTTGATAATGATCTCTTACTGCAAAGGTAAAACAATGCATTGTGATATGCTAAGAAAATTAAAATTAAAATGAAAACAACAACAACAACAACAATATTACGGACTGAAAAAGATGATGAAAAGTAATTATGCACAAAAACGAACCCCCAGCAATGCTAAATCTAAAGGCACCTTTCCATGGTCAATATTTTTTAATGAATTTTACGTACGTGTTACGGACCGAAACTACAGGTACACAAGACGTGCTTAGATTTAAAGTAATATGCATCCTACAATTTCAATGTGGCCATTTCCGTGGGGCATACACAAAACGCGCCAGGGAAACGAAAAGTACGCACGGCTTCTGCAAAAACGCATGCGTGAAATATACCCAGGGTGAAAGTGTTCAGAAGTATATTGCTGATGGCACTTAAGATGTGAAGTGATTCATGAAATTTCTTCACAAGATAGGGATGTTTTTACGCCTTTTTGTGTCTGGGATTCTATCAAAGCCGCTTGCCACGAAGCTTATTTTCCTTCTGACGCTCAAACCGAGACAAAACAATACTGACTCAGTGCCCCACTAGCCCGAGGATCAATGTATTTGAAGAAGTTAGTTCAAAAACGAGATTAAGTCAGATTTTGATAAAAAAAAAAAAAGAACAGCTCATATCAGTGGAAGCCGGATAAAAAGGGCTGTCTACCCATAGTAACATCATCATTTTGTCGTTGACCAGCGCTGAGAGTGCTTGATTTGAAAGTGGGCCAGACCAATGCAAGAAGAAGATTTAAGTCCTAAGTTTTTTTTTGGCTTTTTCTCGAAATGACTCAAATGTGACTTAATCATGGTCGTGAATTAACCTCTCCATTTGACCTGTGGGGCCTAGGGTGTTCGATCGGTATTATCACTCACTGTGTCGTACCTTGATTATACTCTGGAAGTCTGGCGGAAAAATGAGAAAATCATTTGGCCAGTCTCTGGGATCGCCAGATGGCAAGTTGTCCTCACTTCCAGGGGGCAGAAACTGGAACTTTTGTACGAGATACGTGACGATCAAGAACAGTCGAGATCTTGCGAACACTTCTCCGGGACATGAGCGAGGGCCATAACCAAAGATGATCATCCTCTTCCGCCGTGGATGCTCGGAGTCCAACAGCTGACCGTTGTCGTCCAGAAATCGGTCAGGTTTGAACGAAAAAGGCTCTTCCCAAAAGTCGTCACAGTGATGGTTATACCAGGCGTTCATAACCAACCCAGAGGACTTTGGTAGGAGATAGTTGTCGACTGTCAAATCTTTAGTTACCATGTGAGGTACCAGATAGGGACCAAAGCTAGTAAGACGAAACATTTCTAGCATAATGGCTTCGACAAGTGGTATGTGTTGTTTGTGATGAAACTGAGGGGTCTCGTTTCCTATCACTTTCTGTATTTCCTGGTGAAGACGCTCTTGAATGTCCTGATGTTTGATGAGGTACAACGTCACACAAACCAAGCTGCATGCTGTAGTCCAATGACCAGCATTGATCATATCTTCAATTACGACCCGAATGACGTCATCCCGAAGTACGTCTGGGATTTCCTGACCCTGGTCATTCTGCAAGACCAAGAGCTCATCCACTAAACCTCTCATCTTAAGCGGGTTTAGCGTTGCCTTCATGTCATAAAAATACGCTTTATGTAGTCTTCGTTGGCTGGAAAGTGTCTCCTCACACAGTCGTTTAAACCGAAGACCAGGAACAAAGCGCAAGAAGGGAAAAAGATAGAGAACAACTTCATTTTCAACCGAGAGTATCTTCTTCATGGTCGATCCAAAATTTTCAATTATGTCGAGTTTTTCCTCTGATGAGGGAGAATTATCTCCTGTCAGGATGAAATGAAGAAGTCGGATGATAAAACGCTTGAGGATTACGGATAATTCCACCCTTTCGTTGTGTTTTAATGTCTTAGATAAGTTTGCCAAACTCTCCAACAAAATTGTTTCAAAGTGACCTTTACCCTCTCCATAAAATTTCATAATATTATGAAATACCCGACGTCTGTACATAAGTGCAGGTCCATAAGGTGCTTGGGTAATCCCAACGTTGCCGTCTTGGAGGTAGTCTTTAGTAAATGTGTAAGGCCTGTCGTTAGTCGATTCCCGGAATCGGACGTCTTTTACCAATTTACGATAAATCTCAACATCATATATGACGATTACTTTTCTGAACAATAAATCCACTTGCACGATATTGCCGTATTTTTTGGCCCATTCGCTCAGATACACACTGTCACGGGCTTTCTTTGTCAATACTCGAATACTGTCAAGAACAGATGGTCCTGGAACGGTTTTACTTTGACTTTTCCGCCTGCCCATCAACGCTTGCCATAGATATAGGACACCCACCATTACGGCTGGGATCAAACCACACAGCACTACTATTTCCATACTTGCGGCTAATATCTGAAAATGGAAAACACAATAAAAAATGAAAGTGCATAGGTAGGGAAGATATTCCCTCCCTATGCACTTTGCATAGGTAGGGAAGATAGTGTACTACGTCATCACTAAACGTGTGGAATTATTATTGGTCTAAATTTAGTGCATTTGATTTGAATCGCGATATTAATTAAATAGAATTAGTTGTCGGCGAGCCAGTGGCGACAGGAGCGAATCGCGATTCGAGTCAGTCAACGACAAGAGGTTATATGAATCAAAATCATTCGAATCAATCGGCGAGTCAGCAAAGACAAGAGACAGACGAACGGCCTAGACCGAGCTCAAAGCAAAACGTAGGGACAATGACTCGCTGCTCCATCGCCCACTCCGAGCAGAGAAGGTCAAGACGGAAGCAGACCTCGTGGTGTGGCAGCATGGACTATAACATAACTATGCGCTTACTGAGCTTGTGTGTGTGTGTGGGGGGGGGGGGTAATCAGTCGATTTCATTATGCACCAAAATTGAAAAACAAGCAAAAAATATCTGCGTGGACAATACTGCACTGCCAAGATGCAAATATTAGCTTGAAATAGTTTCAAAATTTTTCTTTCTCCTTTGTCGTGTAATTTGTGGAGAATGAACTGAAATGTGGAAGGTTCGATCGTCGAACTACTGCGTACTCGATCACTCCAGCCAGCAACCCCCTAAGGTAATCCTCTGTATAGGATGTTTGCACAAAGCAATGGTATCGTTCCCTCGTAGATCCGCTGTTTACAGTATTGACCGACGTCTGTTTGGTGTAGGAACCCCACCCCTACGGTAATCCTACCTACTCTACGGGGATATCCTACACAAATACGTCGGATTGGCGTAGTGGTGCTGGCTGGGAAATTCCCTGGAATGTTTGACCTACAAGTGCCTCACCAAATTAAATGCCGGTGTTTTCTTCGTGTAGGTGCATGTGCTTTACTGTATGTTTTCCTGAGTAGGCAGGACACAGCTAGTTCCCCTTGTTCCTCTCCCAATAGATCCACTCTGGACTTTTCATAAGTGCCATGCTCATTTACAATAATACATGTAATTACATTCTGCCCCCATGGGCTTAAAATTAGAGCCTTTCAAATTCATTGTCCTCTCGTAGGGCCTACCTGAACGTAAACTGAAGAAGGTAAAAACAACAGAAAATCTATGGGGTCGCCTTTCTTCTTACAGCTTTTTCTTTTTGCCATAGAGGCAGGTTAGGTTTGCTGTCGTCAATGGGTCGTAATGGGGATATCGCTGATTTCGCTTCATACCGCCGAATGATGAGTGTGATACATAATCATTACCTTTAATTATGTTTCATAGCTATCGCAAACAGAGCAGGCAAAGCACAGGTAGAAAGGACTATCTTCCCTGCCTAAGCAAAGTAGGCCGATTACACAAGAAATATCTTCCCGACCTAAAAAATATGCAGAGACAAAAATATTTTCCTTGCCTAAGTTAAGTGAATAGTCCAGAAATATCTTCTCTGCATGCACTTTGCACATAGGGATTGCATAGTCTGGGGATATCTTCCTTACCTATGCAAAGTGAATAGGCAGAGGATATCTTCCCTACCTATGCAAGGTGAATAGGTAGGGGATGTCTTCCCTACTTATGCAAAGTGTATAGGTGGGGGATATCTTCCCTACCTATGCACGTCCATAAAAAATATTTGGTAATTTGTGCCCGAAATATCATTATGGACAATGCTGAGTAAGGGTCATATCATACTAAGCCCCGTCAGACACAATCAGATGCTGCCAGCAAAATGTACACCAAATAAATAAAAATGGCAGAAGCTGACTGTGTCTGACTGGGCTTAGTATGATAGGGTCTTCCCGGCTTTATTAAGAAAATGTAGGAAATTATGGTGTGCACTTCTTGTCTGCCAGCATCTGACTGTGTCTGACCGGGCTCAGTATGATATCCCCCTTAGTCGTTTCTGTTTACTAATCGGTCTGTCTTTCACCCTGCACGGATGGGGAAGGGAGAGAGGACAGACGGGAGGATCTACATGAGAAGACACGGTTTTAATCTGCTGAATTTCAGATTCTGGGTATAATAATTATGGAGAATGATCAATATAATTATTATCAACTTGCTCATGCTTAATACCAGTTACTGACCAAAGGGCTAAAAAGCATAAAAGCTTTAAGGTTTTTAGACATATTATTATACTTGATAGGCCACTCAGATCATAACACAACCATTGACAATTACCGATTCTGTGGCGTTTATTAAAAAAACAACAACAACATTTCCGCGACATGCTTTCGACTTTTATGGCTTTCATTTGACTGGTTTACAGTAATGTTCAGTCGGTGCATTTCACCTTAACAGGAATAGTGTGCATAGCCCACCGATGGGCACAGGAGATCGTAATATGGCAGTCGTTCAGTTTGGTGTGCTTTTCTTGCAAGAAAGGAATGAGTGATGTCATGGTTCACGGGAGACTATTCTGCTCCCCACATCTCTCGCATGTAGAAAATAGTCAGGTTGTTTCAAAAGGTGTAATGGCGCTATGTAGTGGGTTTGATGATTGAAACAATAGTTCAAAAATGATGGAAACATGAAACTTGGCACAAGCATTCTACATATGTCAGTGTTTGATTATAATGTGTTGGCCGCGGAAAACAATCCAGTATAGCGGCAAAAATCCAAGATGGCCGTTAACGATGTAATAATCTATAGTTTGTCTGCCTTGTCAGCAAAGCGTTATAACTGATGTTATAACTGATGTTATAACTGACATAGCCTTGTCGCATCTCCATAATTAACAGATTAATGTCTTTTGAAAATCATAACATCTTTATTAAGCCAAGTAAGTATCTTGATGATTGCTGGTATTTAGTCGTGGACTTCAAGGACCAAATAATGACATTTTTGTTGATTATTTATGAGGATTCACTCCGTGTGCACAGCATAGATTGCTACTATAGACAATAACTCATCTATCTATCCATCCATCCATCCATCCACCCATCCATCCATCCATCCACCCATCCATCCATCCATCCATCCATCCATCCATCCATCCATCCATCCATCCATCTATCTATCTATCTATGACGATTACTTTTCTATCTATCTATCTATCTATCTATCTATCTATCTATCTATCTATCTATCTATCTATCTATCTATCTATCTATCTATCTATCTATCTATCTATCTATCTATCTATCTATCTATCTATCTATCTATCTGTCTGTCTATCTATCTATCTATCTATCTATCTATCTATCTATCTATCTATCTATCTATCTATCTATCTATCTATCTATCTATCTATCTATCTATCTATCTATCTATCTATCTATCTATCTATCTATCTATCTATCTACTTGTTTGTCTGTCCACTTGTCTGCATGTCGGCCTCACTGTCTGGTTTGACTGCCTTGTCTGTCTGTCTGTCATAAAAATTTACCGTAGCCGATAGGGAAATTTCATCATTCATATGAACTACAGTGCTTAATTATTAGTAGTAACCAGCAGTACTATCGAAAACATACCTCTATCACAGATATCCAGAACTTGTCTTCAAAACTTCAGTTTTGCACCCATTTGACGTCGATGTTGTCTGTCACACGTAAGAACGACCAAGTGACAGGGCACTAAAACATACATTATTCACATTTCTTACTTACTCTTTTCAGTTACTTACAAAATCCAAACAGAAATTGGGATCGATACTGTCCAGCTCCCCACTAAACTGTCTTTATTATTTGGCACCGTATTTCGAATTTTTTCCTCTGGGGAGCCAGTCTATGGGTCTCAATAATTTCAATTTTTTTTAATGATATAAAAAAAAATTTGGTTTCAGACTTTTCTTTCTTTTTCAACAAAGTAAGTTGTAGGGTAATATAAAAATTGTTTCTAATGAAACTGTCCAAACTTATCCATGCAAAATGTCACTGGAAATTCAAGAACATCAAGATAAGACAAGATAAGAATCACTCTACTCTTCCATGAGGGAAATTCTTCATCGCAGAGCGTTTAAGAGCCCACTCATGGTACACGCCTCTCACACATCATTACATAAACACATCATAACTCCGTTAACAGGCTTATTAAATGAAGTAACATTATATGGAACACTAGTAAAATATGGTACATGTCTCCCTCTCATTGATTACAGAAGGTGATTATTTTTTCAAAAGTATGCTTTCTACTAACCTCCACTGAAAAAATCCTAAAACATCATAATTATGCCAAACTTGGACCCTGACCAAACCTCTCAAGAGCAAGATCACAACCTGCGAGATGTGCTGCTTCCGGAGAGCCGCCAACAAGACCGGCCACAACGATATCAGAAGTACAAAGATCTGGGAAATGGTGAGAACAACTCCTGCCAGTCCACCCATAAGCAGCAGAGGGTAAAATAGTTTGGACACCTTTTGAGAATGTTGATCTCCCAGCCGGCCCATAGAGCATACAACATGCAATTCTCTGATACAAGACCAGAGAAAGCCCAAGGAAGACCCTGGGCCAGTGACGTTAACGAATGCCACGACGACCCACGACATTAGGCCAAGACAGACTTCCCAGCTGGCTGCAGACCGAAAATTCTTTCTTCTCGACCCCCCCCCCCGCCTCTCCTGCCCCCTGATGGTACAGGGACACTGAAAACGGAACAAACGAACGACAACCTGTGACTGGGCACAATCGAGTTAACAAGAACTCACTTTCCGGTATCATTCCAGATTCTACTATAGGCCCATTGCGCATGTCGGCCATTTTAGTTGTAAAGATCGACACATGACCATGGCGATGATAGCACTGATTTTGATTCGTTAGCTGATTTGTACTGCGGGCCCTTCAGGCGTCGCGAACCAATCGGCGGCACTCTAAAAAGTTCACTACGGTAAACAATGACACGTGTGTGCATGCACATGGAAGACGTTCGGTCAATTCTTTCACTTCCTTTCCCTTACTTACACGCATGGTAAGGAATCTGACCAGCTTGGGTCCATCTTTTCCACCCCTGTCATTACAGTCAACTGCAATGCAACCAGCAGGCATTTTAACCGCTTAGACATATCTCGAAGTTACACTCGTCAGCTGATCCACCCGCCATTTTGGGTGTCGGAAGTACAAAACAAAAACAATCTGTGATGCCATTCGCAAATGGGCCTAGTACTTTCTTCGGAGTAATCGATTCTGCTACCATCTTCATTCTACAACATCGTACGCAGCGCCAGCATTGGAATATGGAAAGTAATGCTGGTGAAATTGTATCCTCAGAACCGATACATTATATCAGTAATCTTCATGCTGTGTAAACAGCCTAATAAAGTCAGTGTCAAAATTATGAAAATTAGGGCCTTGTTTTGTCCATCATGATAGTAGCCCATCTGTGACACGCCCATCCTCCCCCAAAAACAACAACAACACACATACACACACAAACAAAACAAGCCTGCCAACTTAAGCTTTTAGGTTCAACTGAATACTGAATTTCTGCATGTACACACGCATGTACACATAACAGTTCGCCTGGAGTGCATATATATACATGGGATCGAATATTTTATCATAAGTTGTATTCTCGGCTTGGTGTCTTATGACAAGACTTTACCGTTATGATGGACTGAGTTGTCGTGGTCCGACATTATCTCGTCTTCTTTTTCCTGTTAATTTACTTGCTTTGGGACATCCACATAGTACGCGCGCTCCGAAGGGGGGAGGGGCACTGGGGACTCCCTGCGGGATGCAGCAGGCACTGGGGAGGAGGGTGGACCCTGCGGGATGCAGCAGGCACTGGGGAGGAGGGTGGACCCTGCGGGATGCAGTAGGCACTGGGGAGGAGGGTGGACCCTGCGGTATGCAGCAGGCACTGGGGAGGAGGGTGGACCCTGCGGTATGCAGCAGGCACTGGGGAGGAGGGTGGACCCTGCGGTATGCAGCAGGCACTGGGGAGGAGGGTGGACCCTGCGGTATGCAGCAGGCACTGGGGAGGAGGGTGGACCCTGCGGTATGCAGCAGGCACTGGGGAGGAAGGTGGACCCAGCAGTATGCACTGGGGAGGAAGGTGGACCCAGCGGTATGCAGCAGGCACTGGGGAGGAAGGTGGACCCAGCAGTATGCACTGGGGAGGAAGGTGGACCCAGCAGTATGCAGCAGGCACGGGGGAGGAAGGTGGACCCAGCGGTATGCACTGGGGAGGAAGGTGGACCCAGCGGTATGCACTGGGGAGGAAGGTGGACCCAGCAGTATGCAGCAGGCACGGGGGAGGAAGGTGGACCCAGCGGTATGCACTGGGGAGGAAGGTGGACCCAGCGGTACGCAGCAGGCACTGGGGAGGAAGGTGGACCCAGCAGTATGCAGCAGGCACTGGGGAGGAAGGTGGACCCAGCAGTATGCAGCAGGCACGGGGGAGGAAGGTGGACCCAGCGGTATGCAGCAGGCACGGGGGAGGAAGGTGGACCCAGCAGTATGCAGCAGGCACGGGGGAGGAAGGTGGACCCAGCAGTATGCAGCAGGCACGGGGGAGGAAGGTGGACCCAGCAGTATGCAGCAGGCACGGGGGAGGAAGGTGGACCCAGCGGTATGCAGCAGGCACTGGGGAGGAAGGTGGACCCAGCGGAATGCAGCAGGCACCGGGGAGGAAGGTGGACCCAGCGGAATGGAGGGAACTGTGCCTACTGTGCTAGTGTGAAGCAAACTTTATGGGGGGGGGGGCGAGCCACCAGTCTGGCGGCTACACCAGCCTAGGTCTGTTTCAGCCCTCATGCCTGTATGCTGTTTTCTTTTGTTTTCCCTATTTTCTTCATCTTTGAAATAACTCGGTGCCTTTGCTCTAGCCAGCATGTGAAGCTTAAAGTATCCACTTGAACGCCACAGTTTATACACAGTGAAATGTATCATCGTTATCTTTATATCACTGAGCTTCTGCAGATTACGACATGGGGAATCAACCAGTTGTGTTTAAAAAACTGAATCGCAAATACAAAACAAAACTGAATAACTAAAGCAGATCCTTTCGGGTCTCATGCATTCGTGAGTATATAAATACATCGTTCAGGATCATGTAATCACGATGAAGTGATTAAAAATGATTATCCCGCAACATGAGATTTTATACAGATATTGTATATGGTCAAGAAGTCCGGGATCTCATCAACTTTTCATAAAGACCAGTGTGGGTCTTCATCAGTTTCCCATAGTTTAGGAACTTGAGACTTCAATATCTTTCAATGAACAGCGTGGGGGACTTCATTAAGAATTCAGAATGAGCAGCCTGGGTACAAAGTCTACAGTCAAAAGCTCATTGTCGTGTGCAGACAATGGAAGTACTGAAAGGTGAGAGGAAAGCAATACTTTGCTTCTTACACTAAATAGGAAAAAAAAAGGTGCAGTGTTCACCAAAATATTAAATGAAAGGCTCATACAAGAACCCGTGTCAATGACAGACAGGGTACGATTTATGGGGGGAACAAAAGGGACAACTGCCATTTTACAAACATCTAATAATGAAGAACAAACTGAATTAAACACCAGAATTAGAGCAGCATGGAGTTGCTTTAGAAAAAACAGAGGTATTCCTGGATTCCAAACTGCCAATGCCCCTCAAGAAGCAAGTATTCAATCAATGCATTCTTCCAACGATTAATAGTTGTCAAACATGGCCGATCACAAAACAGCTCACAAATAAACTAAGAACTACCCAGAGGGCAATGGAAAGAAAAATGCTTAACATCAGACTGCAAGATAGAATCCCCCACGCTGACATGCGCAGACAAATAGAACTAAAAGACGTAGTGGAATTCATGCTACAACAAAAGTGGAATTGGGCCGGACAGGTGGAGTTGATGCATGACAATAGGTGGACAAAACACTGCACTGAATGGCAGCCAAGGGGAGGAACAAGCGCAAGAGGACGACCAGGAAGAAGATGGAAGGAGGACATTACACAGAGAGGAGGAACAACATGGATGAGGAGAACAACAGACAGAAGAGAATGGAAAGCATTGTCGGAGGGCTACATCCTGCAGTGGGTGGACAATGCCCAGGTGAAAGGTAAAAGGTGAATAATGAAGAAAAAGCTGGTGCAGCTTAATGAGCCTGGCTTACATAAACGTTTGTGATGACAAGTTCGGAGTTCAAATTTTTTTTGTAAATAAGTTAGTTATTGATATCTGTGGAAAGTAAAGAGCATAATAAATATAATTACATGCCAGTGCAGCTCTGTTCTTGGTAATTTGTCTTAGCTTAATGTCTACTTGGCGTTTTGCTGACATCTATTTACCACTACATAATATGTATTTACTTCAGATATATATAGCTCATTTAAGCGTTGTATGTATAATTATATAACTTGTCCGTTCCAGAAGCAGTAGATGGACTTTGATGTGTAAAACTAGTAATTTGCCGTGAACTTTAAGTTTTGTGTATGAGGGACCCACAGAATCTGAAGTGCCCACGGGCCGTTCAGGCTCTAAGTCTGGCCCTGATCAAAGAGACATAATAGCACTACAGTACAGTATTCCTTTCTCTACTCTTTGGATGACAGCTGTTGTATAACAGTCGAATTTCATACACTTTTTTTTTTATATTGGTTATGGTCCACAAGACGAGCCCCCCCCCTCCCCCTCCTCCTCCCCCCTCCCCCAATTTCACACAAGCATTAGAAATTGTAAAAGGTTCATTCTGATACATTTTCATATTCCACTTACGACTGCAACTGACTGAACTAAAAGTACTGTTCCCGACTTTAGCTCTTGTTTGTTCCAATTCCACTTTTTGCATAACTGAGAAGAGAAATTCGATGTTAAACTTTGCAGCTCTAGTATTATGCTGGGGAGTTCGAATAAATTGGATCCGTGAAATAGCCCGATAAGTGCTACAACGCATTTTAAACAAGTGACAAAGTGTGCATTTGGTCCTTTTAGAATGGCAAAGCTTTAAGTCCCTTCCATCAATTTTTGAGAAATTGATGATCGAAGTTTCATGTGCCCGTAGCTTTTAGAGATGCGACTTTTTCTTTCTTTTTAGTACAAAATACACGCCGAATCCGCTCAATACTTTGACACACAATGGAGAAGGCTTGTAGAAGTAGTGTGTAGTCTGTAACACAGTCCAGCCCAAAACTAGATATCCTTGTTATTCTAAGTGGACGATTTGTTATACTTCTAGATACTAAAAAAATCTCCAGTTTTTCAGAAAGTGGAGACAGAATAAACAAAAACTAAAGTCGTGAATTGTTCAAAAACTAAAGTCGTGAATTGTTCAAGGATATCGCATTCGGCCTTAACTATTTAATGAAATGGCCCAATACGACAGTGCTGCAACTTCCAGCCGATGTTCTTATTTGTTTGTTTTCTTCTGCTTTTGAACTCGATGAGATCGAAGGTGTGAATTGGCCGATTTTGATCGGCCGACCAGTTGGAAGATGACGTCACGACATTGAATTTCACCAACTAGTTGGATCTCACTGAAACTCAATGTCGTGACGTCACCATCCAACTAGTCTGCAGATTTTGGTGTGCGTGCAAGTAGTCGGTGGGAGACTCTGGCAGGGCCTGCTACTGTCCTATCATTCTACTATAGTCTGTCAATCGTCCTGCTTCTTCCTAGTACGATGTGACCGATATCGTGTCGGCGTGCTTTCTCAACATTCAGACAAACTTTAGGTTGGAGGGCATCCAGATAGGTGGAGTAAACTGTGGTACTGGCAGGCCGATTGGTGAGAAAGACAGGGTCAAGTAGGCGTCGGCTGATAAATGAATAAAGTGCAAAGTAAAGCAAGATATGAAGTGAACTATACACGCATACACACATTCATGGCCACTGGTTACAAAATTATGATCAGTTTCAATTTTCCAAAACAAAAAGCAACAAAAAAACGTTCAAGAACACGAATCTACTCACCAGTGTCTGTGGGATATCGTGCAGCTGGAGTTGGACGTTGCCGGGTGCCTCTGCTCGTCCACAATGCATTTTATAATACATTCCCGTGTATACTTGTCAACATCCGCACGGTGTTTGTGTTTCTGGACGATCGCTTGGCATTTGCACCTCTATTTTCTTGTCGTTGTTTTTGCTATTCGTCTATTTCTTCTTGTTCTTTCTTGTCAACACCTGCAAGAGTATCCTACAGACGGTGGTGGACCTACAGTTTTGGGACCCTGAAGCTTGAACTGTTCGCAACGAGCAACAATAAGGCAACATCCAAAGTTCGCTCATTAAAAAACCGTTTCTTCAGGCCCCTCTAGCTCTAGGATTGGGGACCTTGGAGATTAAGGTTCATTAGTTTCATAGTAAATCCGCCGCTGCCTTTTGTCGCGAATGTGGTTTATAGCAAACGACTGCAATTCAAGAGGAAAACACACACTCGACGAACACACTAAACTTTCCTACTGGAATTAATTAAACAACTCAAATGAATTAGTTTTGTCAGACCTGTAGGGCCACAATAATGTATTGAGTTAGCTGAATAAGATAACATATATAAATGAAATGACTATCAGGGTAACTGCAAAATAAGAATACAATTTTAGAATGGACTAAAAGGTCCTAGTACTGGATCAAATATAACTAATGACTCATAGGATATTTAATACAAATTATAGTCTTCGCTGTCTCAGCACACGCCAGCTCCATTGCAATGGCTCCTGTCATATATTCTAATACTGGCACTGCCTGGCTGTGATTCTAGGAGCAGACTCTCATACTGCTGGTAACATCTGAATTCTGACATACAATTACAATGCATACCATTTTTCCCTGGCTATCAAGAACCAGGGAATATCAACAAGAGCGTTGCATGGTGGACAAAGTCCGGGTAGCTATTAGCTGGAGCTCGTCATTTCTAGGCTCCTCATATAGATGGACTGCTCTACTGCGTCTCTGTTTCGATCTGGCTCGAAATTAGCCGACCACTCCGCAGTGGATACTTTTCTGCATGTGATGATGGACATAGGTATGGGCTGACTTTTATAATGTCTAGCCACCTGCAACTACCGTCCAAATCCCTAGATTTGATTGGTGCAGTCATGCGAGCTGAGCTCGCAGTATTAATTTATTCTATTGTGTAAGTCGGTTACGGCCTTGCACTAAGACAGACAAGGTCGTCTTCTAAATAGGTTAATAACAATTAAATCCAAAAATCTTATTAACTTGACTCAGCACAATTCGTGCTTTCACGAACCACTGAATGTCAACAGTCAATTACAACCACCTCACACCCTCTAACAATGCTATTAAATCACGAACTGGAGCTGCTCTGCCATCCCTGGTTTACCTACACATATTCCTTTTTAACCATCTACAGTTTTTATGTAAAAAAAAAACACTCAAAACATGTTGCTCACGAGAACAGCTCAAGGACACTTCACTAGATTAAAAAAAAAACTCTGAATTCAACCCGTGGCCTAGCACGGCATTTATAAACTTAACCTGCTCTTGACACCTTTTGTCTTGAAACATACTAATCGATCACCTTTCTGACCACATCCAATTGTGCACTGTGATCACCCCCACCCCAGTTTATTCTTCATATCTCAACCATTTCTTAAAAGCCAAAAAAAAAAAGGGGGAGGGGGGGGGAGGGAGCTATGCATAGATAATTTTGCAGCGGTTTTGCTCACGGGTTTACTCTTTAGTGAGCACGCAGGTGAATCCTTGAAGTTTGTGTAGTAACTAAAGAGTCTGTGTCAGTTGTAAATGAAAGATGACAACAATAGTCATATTAAAATGAAGCCGTGACAATTTCTGATGTCTGGGTATAATATTTGAAGATTTAAAAAATATATTGATATTGATATATACTAGATCCAATTAGATGGGACTTCTACCGCGTTTAGCGTGCACAGATTTCGCACCGCCACCTAGCTGTGAATGGGTGAATGGGGGGGGGGGGGGGGAGTCATTAACAATGCCCTATTTTACAAAGCCAATAATAAATAGGAAAAAATATTGATTTTTGTCTAGTGTGTGTTCAGCTATCCCTGGAAGTCTCGATTGAAGTCACTTGTTTTGTACTATAACTTCAATCGCTGTAAAAATCCTCCCCCCCCCCTCTTTTTTGTTGTCGCAATAGCAGTGTAACAAATCCACAACATTCATTCATCTTTATATCAAGCATTCTTTTCATGCAATGTGCCATGGGCCCCGCCCACGATCAGCGCGCAAACTGTGTGCACAATATTGTTCAAGGCGCTAACAAGGGAGTGTCTCGTCTTATTGTGTCTAGAATGTTTGATTAACCTGAGGAGTAGGCAGTGTTGCAATATCCCAACGCTTCACTTTAATGAATAATATAAATTAATATTATTATCACCATTATTTTAACTTTTTTAAAAAAATTTCCCTTTGTATTGGTAGTGTATGGGGTGGGGTAGGGTGGGGGTTGGCGGTTTTTCTGGGAGCGGTAGGAAGGGCCAGATGGTAGTGAGATAAAAAAAAAAAGAGGAGAGGATGTGGAAAGCACAAGAAACCGTCCCATGACAAGGTTCTGCCTCCACTTTTTGGGCTGAACGGAGTTACACACTGCACGCTACTTCTACGGGCCTTCTCCATTGTGTGTCAAAGTATCAAGCAGATTCGGTGTGTAGTAAGTATTACTACAAAGACAGAAAATTCTTTGCTCTAACAGCTATGATCACAATCACGGAACTTCAACCATCGATTTCTCAAAAGCTGACGGAAGGGAGTTAAGACCTTGTCACTCTAAGCCTTAGAATCTGAGGGGACGAAACAAGGGAAACAATAAGGATTTTGTTTTAAATTTGAGTTGTCTTTCCTAGACCAGTGCAGCTGGAAGAAAAGGCATTTCTTCCGCCAGGCATGCAACTCTATTATGTCTTCAAATTCCATCTCCTGTCGAAAATGTTCTTTTATGATGTCTCCACTTTGGTTCTTCTGCGAATTTTCAGTCTCTTTTAACTTTTCTGTCTGTAAATCTTGACAGGCATGATCCATGAGCTGTCGTCTTACTGTATTATCTAAAAATGTTTATCATTTTTCTCTTTCACCTTTCACCTTTCATCTAGGCGTTGTCCACCCACTGCAGGATGTCGCCCCCCGGACAATGACAGCCATTCTTTTCTTCTTGATGTTTTGCCTCATCCATGCTACTCCCCTCTCTGTTTAATGTCATTCTGCTATCTTCTTCCTGGTCGTCCTCGTGTTCTTTTTCCTGGTCTTGGTTACCATTCAGTACTGTCCACCTATTGTCATTCTTCCTTCCCACATGTCCAGCCCAATTCCAATTTCTTGTTGTACCACGAATTTTATCATGTCCATTAGTGTTGTTTGTTTGCGTATTTCAGCATGGCGGATTTTATCTTGTAGTTTCATGTTGAGGATTTTGCTTTCCATTGCTCCCAGGGTGGTTCCTAGTACGTTCGTAAGTAGTTCACTCTTAGTCCCTCTGAAATGGAAAGGGAGGGCTATTAAGGTAGATGTCTGAGAGTCTTATGACCAAGATTGGTACCGGTAGTCTATGGATGTAGTACATTCCTGTTGTGTCCATGTCTTTTGTTTTCAGGGTAACCATGGTTATCTAATGGTAATGAAGCCTCAAGTTTGTAGCGAAATAGACAAATCACGACCAAAGTTCTTCTTTATTCTATCTCTATTTTCTGAAAAACTGGAGATCTATGTAGAAAAGTAATGTATTATTATTATTATTATTATTATTAACAAATGCACATTTTGCCACTTGTTTAAATGCGTTGTGGCACTTATCAAGCAGTTTCACAGTTCCGATTTATTCTAATTCCTTATCATAATACTAAAGCCACAAACTTCTGGGGTCGAATTTCTCAGCTGTGGAAAAAAATGGAGTTGGAGGCCACTACAAGTAGACACAAATTATCTCTTGAATTCTACGTTGGTTGGGAATTCTTCATGATTGATGTAAGACACAGTAATTTAGACGTTCCATTCCTCATTCTCGTCAGCTGGCAAGGCAGAGGTCAAGGGTTCGATCCCTATCTTGATCACTTGCCTTTCTTCTTCCTTTCACCCCCGCTTGGCTGCCCTGTGCACAAACCAGGCACATACACTTGTAATCGCCTTACATTTTCTGTGCCTTATTTTCCTAGTGCTTTGTTTCCATCAAACTTCTGCGTACCTTTATTGATTTCTATCATCAACTAGTTGGGGACACGGTGGTCTAGAGGTAAGGTGCTCGCCTCTCATGCCAAAGGCTCCAGGTTCGAATCCCGCTCGGTGCAGGCTTGTTGGAATTTTGCCACTTTTCTCACATTTTCCTGTCCCTGATCCTACGGTAGGTAGGACTGAGCAACTAGTCTTCTTTGATAAGGACGAAAACCTCGGAGGGCCCGTGTGCTCTCAGTAGAGAATGTGTCTTTGTCACAATGGGGTTTACCTATGAAACACAGCTCGGAGTCTCATGCGAAAAGTTCTTTACTCATAAACTGGCACTTGCGGTGTCCAGGTCTAACAGAACTGTTGAAGCACAGCCGTTATCAACATCATCATTAGGCCTACTATTACAGTCGACACGACACCTTCACTGTTACTGCAACCACTATACGACCCCGGCCATAATCATCACCAGCATCACCACCACTATCAAACCTACATCATGATCAACTGTACATCATCATTATTATCATCACCATCATCACCACCATCATCATCATTACCATTATCATCATCACATGGTCACAACTACCACAGCCCACCCTAAGCGATCCCTTCACTTTCATTTATTCACAAATTTCTTTTTCTCATTCACCCACAATCCAACTTCTTTCCCCTATCTCAAGTCCAGCACACCAAAACATGCGACTAACCCAAACCAAATCGATAATTCAGATAAGAAAAAACAATCAACATATTTGCCATATATTTTTCATCTCCTTGTGACATTTATTACGTATTGTTTCCACATAAATCATTGTTGTTTATTATTTAGCTCAGTGTTGTACGAAATGAAGACAAACATATCAATACAAAGGCTTGGGAGTTTGGGAACAACGATGATAAACTGTGAAGGGTTACATGTATATACAAAGCAATGGTTTTCCACAGTCATTATGATCTGTCCGTCCAGTCACCATTCGGTCCAGCAATGATCTTTCAAAGGGGCGTTTCCATTAAGTACGCATGTTCGATTTGAGCAATTTCCTCACCCCCCCCCCCGCCCCCCGGCCATGTACCGGAGCAATCTTAACGCACGGGCAAACTGGGCAGGTGCCCAGAGGCCCCAAGGTCCAGGGAGCCCCATGCATGCACACTTACGAGTAGTTTGTGGAGGGGGTCGGGCTGCAGCCTATTGCTTTGCCCAGGGGTCCTTAATAATGTTGTTAAGACGGCCCTGCCATGTACGCCATTCACCCCCCCCCCCCAACCTCCGTGTACGAGGGCATGGCCATTAGAATACTGAATGTCTATGACAAGAGAGGCATTTGGTACGGACTATTAACATTTTGACTGTTTCATTCCAAACATAATTTGTACATTATCCAACAGCTTGATACATTTTGTTCGCAAAGAGTAAATTTAAATAAGCAAACTTTTTAATTCATGGCCATAACTGAAAAGCGCAGGCGCGCTCTCCAGAAACATCCTTCCGCCGTGTTAAGCTGAGTTTTCGTATGCACGGAAACGGAAACGGCAACGGAAACGTCAAAAATCCACCAAGCAGTAAAAAAAACCCAGTGTTTCCTTGAGTAAGGAAGCAACGTTTCCGCATACCTATTTCACTATTTGAAGAAGCTTCGACGTTTTCGTTACCGTTTCCATTTCCGCACACATGAAAACTCAACTTTAAGTTGGGTTCTCATGTATACAGAAATGGAAACGGCAAAAAAAATCCCTCACATAATAAATTGAAAGAGTGTTTCCATGTGTAGGGAGTCAGCGTGCGGAAACATTCTTTCTATTTTACTACTTGAAGGCTCTTTGACGTTTCTGTTTCCGTTCCGTTTCCGTTTCCGTATACAAGAGAACTCATCTTTAGGCTTTCCGTACGCTGGGGGACAACTCTTCCCCCTCCCAAACTCCCCAGAGGAAAAGTACATTATGGATGGCCCCAAGACAAGTTGAGGCGGATCAGAAAATGATATTGGAAAGACCGTAACAGAAATTAATGACAGATAGTTTTCCAATAAGGCCGCAGATCCTTTCCACGCCCTGGCTATTTAAAACTACTGACGTTCCCCGTCTCACGCTGACCGCTGTTACCTGCTGCTCAGAGCCGTCTCAATGCATGGGCACAATAGGCAGTTACCCATGGATCCCAAGGGTTTACGGTGCCCCCGTGCATGCACACTTATGGATAGTTGCGATGGAGGCGGGCTGATGATTTCACTAGCGTATGAATCGTAATCTCTCAGTCAGACAATCACTCAGAAACGAAACAAAGAAGTCAGAAATGCCCAAGTAACATCACTGGAACTAAATCAGTCTGCTCATGGGTAAAAATTCCATTACACCGTCTTCTGATACCAGATGTGAGAATAACACACATTAAAAAAAATATATATCAAACAACGCCTTTGTTTTACAACTTGTACAAACACGAGGGGTTTGACTGGCTAATGGCGTACTGCGTCAAGTCCGTTTTAACTTTGTGCGCGAGATCTTTCTTTCCCCAAGCTGACTCAAAACAGTTCTGCCACGCTAGAACTGCTGAGACGGACCAGTTTCAGTCTCGCCAATGCGCGGGGTTCCGTTTAATTCAAAAGTTCACATCTCACAGTGAAATCCAGACCAAACAGATGCGACTCAGTGTGCCACTAGTCTTACAGAATGACACAGCTGAAGTGCAGAAAATCCGGCAAACACTGGCTGGGATTGGGCGTGGTCAGGAGAAATATCGTAAAACATAGAAAAGGCAGGAGGGGTGAGGGCGGAAAGGGGGGGAGGGGGTGGGGGTGCGGGCGGAAAGGGGGTGGGGGCGACGTGGATCTTAAAAAGAACACTGATTTACAATATCCAGGTGAAGCGAGCAAACATTCCTCCACACCACTGCAGTTTGTTACAGAATGTAACAGCTCATTATTCTTAATCATTTAAGTTTCAACCCGTAAAAATTTTAGACAGATCCGCCCCTGAGGATATCCTCTAACACAGTGGTCCCCAACCTTTTTATCACCGCGGACCGGTCAACATTTTGATGATTTTACCGCGGCCTGCTTTGGGGGGGAGGGGGGGGGGGTCGTTGATTGTTTATATTTTAGATGGTTTTAATTTAATAATTTTGATTTAATTGCAATTAAACATGCCTTCAAAATAAAATACAGTTACACCAAAAAACCAATATAAAGTGATTTAACATTTCCACTCACTAGAAGGCTGAATCAACAAGAACCCCGAGCTTGTTTCTCTGCAACGAGACGGTTCCATCTGGGGGTAATAGGAGACAATGACACTCGAAGTGTATTGCTGATGTCCTGTTTACTCCTTTGCGCAAGGAAACGTTCTAACGACATCTGTGTTCCCTATTCATTTTTGGCTAATACATAGGTTAAATTTCAGCGCTTAAGTGACCGAGATGTAACCTAGAAAATAAAAGGAAAATAAAAAAATAGTTAAACTCAGACAGTAGATAAAATGGAAATAATTAAATGTTTCTTGAGCGGTCCGGTACCAATTTTATTTGATCCACGGACCAGTACCGGCCCGCGGCCCGGGGGTTGGGGACCACTGCTCTAACAAACATGTTAATCGCAATGGAACTTCCAATGGTTCATATTCTGAGCCAACCTAACGCATGGACACACTAGGCAGTTGACCAGGAGCCTCGTATATGCAAATTTCTGAGTACTTGCATGGGGAGCAGGCTGCGGCCGATTGCTTTGCCCGGGGGCCCGTCATGATGCCAAGACAGCAATGTTCATACTCGTATTATTCGAGGAGAACACAGACAACTGGTGCTAAGGTTAATTTTTTAAACCCAGGCTACGAGACTAAGTCCTGTAACTGCTTTCTTGTCAGCATGAGTCAAAGTTGGATCATTTCCCTTTGTTTGCAAGAAACACTAAAGAAGCTGTTGTTAAGGTATCGTGCTGTAAGTACAAAGGCGAATTAATAGAGAAAATGCTGAGTTGTGTTCTCTTTTCAGCTATAGCTTACTTTGTAAAATGTGCTGTTGAGGTCCCAGCTCCGGTGGGCCGGATGTATTGTCCGCATGACTGGAGGGCGCCTCACATTTTTTAAAACAAATTTTTTATTATTAACTTTTTAAATAACATTTTTGGGTACCTTAGTGTAGCTTGATTCTCAGAGAATGATCAATTAAAATATCACAGACAAAAAAACTAATGGCAAAAGCAATCATGAGATTATCTTAGTTTTACACTTTTTAAAAAAATGTTTTGAATAGAGTGAATTTTGAAAAAAAAATAATGCTAAAAATCTTTAAACTAATCTGTACATTGCAGCTTCCCATACAAACAAATAAAACATGAAATGCGAGTCTGAGTTTGAGTTTGGGTTCAACGGCGCGTCAACACGATAACGGCTGCTTTTGTGCCTTTCACGCTATTTAGCCTTATCTCACTCTAGGCTAGCTTTCATCCCTCAGTTTCCTATAAATAAGATAAAAAAAGAATAAAGTTAAAAATCTAGCAGGAAAAGGCCCTTACTGCAAAGTAAGTCTGTATGAACCTTGTAAGTATGATAAACATTTGTTAAATCAACTTTTAGACTTCGGCCTACCTCAGAAAGGACAAAGGACAAACATAATTTCCCCCCACAATGATCTATCGGTAATGTGACAGAGGTGGATTGAAGATGGAACATTTTTACATCCACTGATCGATTCTGGGTAAAAAATTATGGCGCACTAATGAACATACATAATTAAAACAAAAACTATTGAACACTCACATGTATTGACATATGTGCCGTGAAGTCCTCATAAACAAATTAAAAAAACGAAAAAAAGGCATCACTTTTCTGTGGAAACAAATCGACAAGACGTCACATCCGCTACGGTCAATAAATGTGAGCGATGAAACACAAAAGTGAATATGGTAACATTACAATACATTATTCTTTCAAATTATTACTTACATCAAACAATTATAATTATATATACAGATCAGCTCATTAAGGCAATAGTAATACTTTACAAAAGGAACATGAAAATACCAGGTGTGTGCGATGGTTTGTACGGGCAAGATTGATCTAAGTAAGCGAATTAGTGCAATATACATGTGTCAGTTTGACAATATTGCTGACAAAACAATAATATTAATAACTACATATAATGAAAAATTACAACAAAGAAAACATGAATAAAAATGGCGAGAAAATGAAAGTTTTAAACAAAGCAATAGGCAAACATGCCGCGGTGTGTTGAATTAAGATGCCACAATTAAGCACTATTGCTATAGCGTTGTTTTATATCCACACATAAAAAAGGCAGCGATGAGGACTACACGAGTTCACATCTATAGGCCTATTGCGATTGACGTCACAAAGTGTTTTTGTTTTGTACTTCCGACACCTAAAATGGAGGGTAGATCAGCTGACGAGTGTAACTTCGAGATGTGTCTGAGCGGTTAAAATGCCTGCTGGTTGCATTGCAGTTGACTGTTATGACAGGGGTGGAAAAGATGGATCCAAGCTGGTCAGATTCCCTATCATCCGTGTAAACAAGGGAAAGGAAGTGAAAGAATTGGCCGAACGTCTCCCATGTGCATGAACACACGTGTCATTGTTTACTGTAGTGAACTTTTTTTTTTAGCTCGCCGTCGATTGGTTCGCGACGCCTCAAGTGCCCACGATACAAATCAGCTAACTAATCAAAATCAATGCTGCCATCGCCATGGTGAGGCGTCGGTCTTGACATCTAAAATGGCCGTTATCCGCAATGGGCCTATAGTTGTGCGAGCATACGTGTGTGGTTTAATGAGCGGCCCGGTCATGTAAACATTTTTTTACTACAATTTATTTTTATTCGACATTTTTACATCAGTTTGATAAGTTTCACAATTTTTGCGTGAAGCAGTTCTATCTACACACTAGAATGTCATATACGACAACCAGTAGAGTAGATCTAGTCCCCCTGCAACTGCAGAATGTCACCGTTCACCCTGGTTTGTTTCATCTGCCGTCACGAAAGTTGCGTTCCTCGTGTTGCATTGTTTTACATCGAAAACATTTTCAGTGATAATTAAAATAATTAAAAAAATAAAAACGGCATCTAATGCGATCGATAAATTGGAATTATTTTACAAGATTTTAATTTTTTTTTTTGTCTCCAAGAACCAGGCATTTCTATAAAAAAATCAGACTCAATAACATGACGTCAAAGTTTCATGTGTTCGTAAATAATTTATTCTCATCGAGCCACCGCCCCCCCCCCCCATAACTGAAGACAGATATGTTGAAAAGAAAAAGACAACTGGATAGTTTCGCTTCGTCTATCAGATCAGAACGTGCCACTATTTTAAAAAACGCCTTTTACTTAAAAAAAAAAAAAAATCCATGGAGCAGGGCTGTCTTAACATCATTGTGGGCCTTTGGGCAAATCAATAAGGGGTTTCTTCCTCGTTTCAGAAACCAATGTAAATTTGCATGCATGGAGCCCCCCCCCCCCCCAAACCCTTGGGGCCCCTAGGTAACTGTCCAGTGTGCCCTTGCATTGAGACGGCCCTGCCATGGAGCATTTGCATGAAGGCCCACCTCCCAAACTTTAATGAAGCAAATGGAACAAACGAATTAAGCTACATTTTAAGAAAACAGGATACGACGTAACTATGGTTATCTTAAAATACACAAAAAGCAACATTGGCCACAAAATCAGGACAGTAGGGTCTTTATTTATGAAAGCCGGTGCTATAATGGCGTATCTTACTCATGTTCTGTCCACTGTACGATCGCATGGGCTGATTGAAATAAAGGGAACATGGAGATAGAACTCTTTGGCTCTGACGGAAAACGCTATGTGTGTTGACGTTTATTTATGAATGATGCACCGGTCGTTCAAGTTTTATTTACACAGTGATACAGTACAGTTACAGAATGACAATGTACAACACGCTTGGTTGTTCACAACAGTTATCAATAGCATTATTTACTCTCACCCACACACCTTTATCTACAATCTGGTACACAATATACTCTCTCTTGCACGCAGCACTTTGTACTCCCACACAAACATAGAGTTTCGTTTACTGATATAAATACCAGTGTCATCTAATGGAACATAGCCTACATGTACACACACTCACTCACATACCAGCAGCATCCACTAATACACACACACCCAACACTATCTATTCACAACACATACATACATAAACACACACCATGATCATCTACTGACACACACTGAGGTGAAAATGCCAAAGGCAGCAAACCCAAACCAAAGACCTCGAAAAAAACAAAACAAAACAAAAAAACCTCTGACATACATATTTACATTAATTTCATTGGCTCCTTTTTTCCTTTGCTTCCACATCACTTTCCTCCAACATTTTTTCCAGCATTGATTGTTTTCAAATCTTGCTATCTCTTGTACTTTCTGTGATTATCTATAAAACATCACTGATGTCAGATTATACAGGTCCTTTATCTGACTGATACACTTAAGTAAAGAAAGATATACTATTACAGGGACTGGAGATGTTCTGCTAATTTGTATAAAATTAAGCGGCAATACTTTTTGGTATCATCTTTGCGTTTCCCCCCAAAAACATTCAGAACATTCAGATAAAAAGGGGGAAAATAGGAAAAAACATCAGAACAAATAAAAAAAAAGAAGCTATGAACGAGGTGCGGGTGTATTCAATAATGTATTGTGTGCACAATCATGGTACATAACTCGCAGAAAAGAGCTGAAAGGTACGGGTTAAAACTGAATAATTTCCCTTTGCTCCCAAACCCGATCCTTGACCGCACTGTAAGCCGCTTCCCCTCAACCTTCTCTCTCTCAGCAGAAACACTCTACAGAGATCTACGAACATAAAATTGAATGATTGTTTGAAGTTTGTTGTATCAAAAATGGCACAGAGAACGCTGGACACTTGGGTAAGTAGAAAACAAGCATGTCTGCACAGGACAGCGGGATGGACCGTTGTTTTTTTACAACCGTACTGCGCCCGAGATAATGGCTAACGAGAGACACACAACACAATCACATTAAAGCAGTGGTGGCCAAACCTCGGCTCGTGAGCCACATCCGGCTCTTCGACCTTCAATATGCGGGTCGTGGAAATATATAGGCCGAGCTCATTTGGTATACATGCATACTTTGTGATAACTGAAACCGATGCAAATTAACGATTAAAAAAAAAAAAAAAAGTTGCATGAACGTATCTATATCACCTGTCACCTGTCGGCTTCATCGTCATCGATGTTAGCTGCTACAGTGGATTTCACGACAAAATCTCCTCCACCCAATCCTGTCCTTAGCTTTCCTAGTTAGTTCACTTATTTCCAGCTGGCTGACTTTCTTGATGTTATCGTGATATGTAATGGGTGGTCTTCCTTGTTTTCTCTTTGTTTCTGTCTTTCCTTGAAGGATTGATATCATAAGGGCCGTGCTTTTGTTTCGGGCCGCGTGGCCGATGTATGCAAGTCTTCTTTTATTTATTTCAGGTGTTATTCTTCTGGTGGTGCCAAGCTGTTCTAAGATGCTTGTATTTGTTCTCCTTTCTGTCCAACTTATTCTGAGTAGCCTTCTGTAAAGCCACATTTCAGCTGCCTCCAATCTTGTTATGTCTGCCTTTTTGAGTGTCCAGGCTTCACAACCATATAGTAGGACTGGCCAGATCAAGCACTTAAGTATGTTCACTTTGAGGTCCGTTGGTGTGCCTCTATCCTTCCAAATGTTGTTTAGTTGAACCATTTTGTGTTTTGCCATTCCTATCCTTGTTTTTATGTCCTTTGAGCAGCTTCCATCTTGCGATTTATGTGATCCTAGGTATTTGAAATCAGTCACTTTTTCTAGTGCTGTTTTGTTTACTAGTATCTCCTGGTGTTCATGGTGCCCTGTTCCAGTATGCATGACTTTCGTTTTCTTAGCATTTAGGTGTAGGCCTGCTGTCTTGCCCGCTTCATCCACTCTGTGCAACACTCTTTTCATGCTGGTGATGTTATCTGACATAAGAGCTGTGTCATCAGCGTAGCGAAGGTTTGTGATGTTTCGGCCTCCGATCTTTATTCCCATATCTTCTATGTCTGCGTTTCTCATGATCTGCTCAGTATAAATATTGAAAAGATGAGGTGAAAGTATGCAACCCTGTCTGACTCCTTTCTCGATGTTGAAATATGGACAGTTCTCATTGTTCCATCTAATCGTTGCCTTTTGTTCGTGGTATAGTGCAGCGATGAGGGTCACAAGGTGTTTCGGGAATCCCATCTTAATCATTATATCGAACAGGTGATGGTGCCTAACGCTGTCGAACGCTTTGCTGTAGTCTATGAACGTGATGAAGGCTTCGTTTCCATTGCTTCTTATCTGTTCAATCATTATTTGTAGTATGAAGAGCATGTCAGCGGTTCCTCTGTTGGTCCTGTAACCAGCTTGACATTCTGATAGTTCCTCTTCTACCTTAGATTTCATTCTGTTGAGTATGATGATGAGCAGGATTTTGCTGGTGTGACTGATGAGGGCGATGGTTCTATAATTTCCACAGTCTTTGACATTGCGGCTTTTGTATAGCATGACGAATTCTTGTAGCTTCCAGTCTGTTGGCCATTCATTTGTCTGCCAAATTTTGCAGATCATTTGGTGGAGTGCTTTTATTCCTGATTCGCTGGTATGTTTCAGGAGTTCACCTGGTATGTAGTCTAATCCAGGGGATTTTCCATTCTTTATTTGTTTTATTGCAGCCTGTACTTCCTCCAAGAGAGGTTCTGGTTCTTTATCTATCTGTTGTGAGTCTGGTTGTTGGAGGTCCCTCGGGTCTGGTCTGATGTTGTCGGCAAACAGCATCTTGCCGTATTCGTGCCATCTTGAGAGCACATCTTTTGTGTTTGTCAGTATCTATATAAAGTAATATATATTTTGGTAACTCGAAACTTTGGTCACCTAAGGCTCAGGAACCGCATCACACTCAGGCTTCAAACTTTGCACAACAGCATCTTATCAATGCGAAATTAACAGGGGCTATATTAGAAATTATGAAATGTTCAGGCTTCTACGTTTCATTTTTCATTGTTTCGCCATCATTTAGATCTATTTCGAGTCATGGTTCGCCATTTTAAGGTTTCGTTATCACTTCCTGTGATGTGTTCACTATCAAACACACTAACCCGTGCGCAAATCATACTATTCTACGGGATGCGCAGGGTGTCAACTCACAAAGGCAGAGCAGAAAGACTTAATTCAAAACAAACAAAGAAAAATGAAATAAACAAATAGGAACAGGCAAGATGAAGCAGGTCCATAATAACCACCCAGAACTGAAACTAATATTCAAATCGATTTATCCCGGGCAGGGCCGGGGACCTCAGCTAGTTTCTTAATATTTATATCACATTTTTGTAACAGAATGTGTATGTATCAATAAAAACGTATGTGTAAATTTTGTTCACACCTTGTGGCTCTGGAACAACTGAAGTTTATCACATCTGGCTCTTACATTAAACAAGTCTGGCAACCCCTGCATTAAAGAGCCTTTGTCTGAAAATTCTTGATTTACAGGGCACTAAAATCTCAATCGTGTTTCATCCCATAACATTTTGAATGTATCACAGACAGCCGGGGGGGGGGGGGGGGCTGAGGGGCGAGGGATGATGTAAATGTGAAGAAAATCAGAAGCAGCATGAAAAACAAAAAATCCGTTACACATTTATTTGCATTAGAATTTTTTTGTTCTTGTGTTTTTTTCCCTCTGTCTTTCCTATTTTATTCAGATTTGTTAGCAAGTCTCATTTGGAGCAAAGATTTTACCGTACAGTGTACCGTTTCGAACTGTTGTTTTGACGGTGGTTAAAAATAGTGAACTTCCACCTCTTGAAGTGCAATCCGAGACACAGAACGCCACGGCGAATCAATTCGTCATATTCCGTCCGTCGACCTGCGAGCATGTCATCGATGTCAATAAGGCAACAATTCACACCACACCACACACCCCTTCATAATTCACCGTATTTATACGCGCGCAAATTTGTGGACTTATAGTGGTACAATGAATGGTTTGTCTCAGCATTCTGTGTCTTGGGTGCAATTACTACTCTTCGACAAAATGTAATATAATTTTTACGCAGTCTTAATTTTTGTGTGATTGAGGCCTGTACACAGACCAATTTCTATGTAACAATCGCAAACTTTACTTCTTAAAAAAAAACAACAAAAAAACAACGCTTTTGTAATGTAGAAAGGACAGTACCTGACTTAAGACTATTTTCATCTCAAAATTCAAACGCAAACCCAAACATCCATTCATCTAACAATATGAGATGATCTACAGGTCCCTATGCCTGTTGCCTAACAGATACTGAATGCAGTAAATTGCTTCACAACTCACGCCTTTTCATAGCTGAGAGCTAGATGCTGAGCAGATGGCGCCATCTAAACTAGGTTCAGAGAGAGAGAGAGAGAGAGAAAAAAAAAAGAGAAATAAGAGAAATTTAGCTGTAGAGTTGAAATACAACAGTTGGTGGTAATTTACAGGTTAGCCAAACTAAATGATTAAAAGGACGCAACTGCGTAAAAAAAGAAAAAGTAATAATATCAAGCTATTACGCTTATTGTGCCTCCCCCCCCCCCCCCCAAAAAAAAAGTCACAGAAACTGAGAACGACGTGTCAAATCACAGGAAGTCATCCAGATCAAACATACATACACACACACGCTTGCACGCATACAGGTACGTAAAAATTATTACTTATTATATAATGGATAACCTTAATGAAGAGTTCTGTTCGCTGAAAAGCCAAAATAATAATTAAATAAACCAAACAATATTATCCTATAAAACTATATAAAAAAAAGTTATTTTACCCTGAAGAAAGAATGGTGGATTCTCTCTCTCTCTCTCTCTCTCTCTCTCTCTCTCTCTCTCTCTCTCTCTCTCTCTCTCCCCCCCCCCCCACGCTCCTTTTTCCGCTTTCCTTTCCCCCCACCCCACCCCTGTGACAGTGTATGTATCGTGTGAAAAAATTTGGTAGTTTTAACTCTATCTAGTTCGTCTGATAATAAATTTAAAAAAGTATTACACAACCACAATAACAATATAGAATTCAAGTACCAAAATCACAATGCCCTACTTGTGCATGATATCCGTAGCTAAGTTAGGTAATAGAACATACAAAATGTGTCGTGTGTCGCAAAGAGAAAAATGACACACAGTGAAGTACAGGCTAAATGACCGCAGTTTTTCTTGTAGCGGAGACGCAGATTGAACCCTTCGCTACAAGGCGTTCTCCATTTCGTTATTATTACTGTAGGATTCTCCCTTGTCTTCCCGCAAGACATAACCATTCTCATCCGGGTCGGCGTAGCTTCTGAAACAGCTGCAGTATTGTTTAACAAACGTCTGTCGGAACTTGGCACTCATGGAGCAATACAGCACAAAATTAATTGCGTTATTGACAAGGGCACAAATATCCATGAAATCCCCTAGGGGCATGTACACTGTCAAGAAAAAGCCTGCCTTGCAGGCACTTAACACGACCAGGATGCCCTGGGGCAGCTCTGTGAGGAGGAAGAGAACTATCACCGTCATCAACATCATTGTTGTTCTGGAATGTTCGTTAAGTTTATGGTTGTTGGACGCCGAGACTTTGAGAAAATCCTTACGCTGTTTGATTTTCACCTTCATCTGATAGAGTAGCAGGGAGCCGAAGACGGTGATGAGCAGGCATGGTATGAGCTTGGCAAGGATGGCATACATCCACACATTGGCCAGGACCAAAGGATGCGTGTCGTTACTGCCTAACCGGATGTTCTGCATGACGTAAATAGTCTCGTTCACCCTGGTGTCATCGTGCCACATTTGCGGCTTGATTTCGTTGGTCAAGTAGTTCGGGATCATGACGAAAACGGAAATGACGTAGGTGGCCAGGACTAAGTAGCGCGTCTGCGCAATGCGCCGGAGTCTGACGGAGCTGGCGCGCGTGGGGGACCGTATGTGGAGATAGCGGACGATGGCTAAGATGACACACAACCAAATGCTGATGGTGTGGGTGACGGCGGTGAGGTTGATGTGCAGGAGAAAGAACGTCATCCACAGTCTAGAGTTTTTCTCCGGTGAATTGACGTTGCTAGGGTGAACGCAGTAGAAGTGGATGGCAAAGGGAAGGTAACTGACCATGGTGATGATGTCACTGACGGCCAGGCCGGTCAAAATCTGGTTGACGGGGGTTCGCATATGCCGACGTGTGAGCACAGTGACGTTGAAGGTATTGGTGACGATGCCGCCCATGCAGACACACAGAGACACATACCCGTGGTATTGGGCGTACCAGTTGGAGAAGGCAGTGAGGTCGGCGTGAACCGCCGTCTGGTTGGCCATAGTTACCTCCCCCTGCGACAGGCATCGCACATTGTTTTCCAGGTACCTGTGGAGGATAGAATATAAAGGCGTAAGTCCAATTACCTTTTTCCTTCAGTATGAATATTTTAAATACATTCAAACTCAATCATACAGTACATGGAAATCATACAAAAGTTAACCGGCCACAACATGGTGTGTTAAATTCTGTCACGTCAGACAAATGTCTTGGGCAACCGCCAGTTCCGAAGAGCTACGGCACCATGTCATGGGATACTGTGGGCTGACTACCAGAACTAACATGGTCCATTTTGGCGTCTTTCGCGATTATAACCAAACCTGGCTTTTCTAACGGTCTTCCATAGTGTTTATACATCTCTATATTGTAATCTTTCAAATAACCCAGGAAACTCGATTCCAGATATACTTATGTTCACAGGTTTAAAATTGTTTAACGGGCTGGAATAAACCACTTTTCTCAAAGTGCCAGTTTTGGACGTAGTCAGTTCTTCATCAGGGGACGATATCAAGAGTTTGATGTGAGAAGAATGTCTAAATCATGAATAGCAGTTCCTTCTGTAGGTCCTACAACTGAAGTTTGAAGTCATCCAACAACACTGGTCCTCCAGTTCCCTATGAGTCGCATCCCATCAGCCTGCGGAATCAGATTCGTTAACGGTTGAACGATTTTCTCAAGCACATAACATAAACATTATAGCTGAAGTGTCATCGGCAACACTAGAGAACTGGAAGTACAATTAACAATTCCACGTAACTGTCTCTCAGAATCAGTCTTTGTCTAATTTTAAGGCCAGAAAAGCACTAGCCGATTTCGATCGGACGACTAGTCGGATGGTAAAGTGACGATAAATAGTTTCAATGAGACCTCACGCACCAATCAACTAGTTGGATGTCATTGAAACTCAATGTCGTGACGCCATTATCCGTCCGCAGATCGAACTCGGGTAGTGCCCTCCTAGACTAACTATACATTTAATATACTCGTTTGCATTTATCCCCTTATAATTGTTACATTTCTCTCTGTGTCATCCAACTCCATCCATTTTTTTTTTTTGGGTTCCTTTTGTCAACATGGACTTGAGGACAGTTTTCCTACTGTGTAGTACAAAAAGCACAGAAAAACTGAATTGTTCGATTGTTTTATCTGTTCGATTTCCCTTTTTTTCTGTTGTTGTTGTTTTTCTTTTTTTTTTTTCCTTGATGAAGGCGCTTGCCGAAATATCGGCCATTTTCTGTCTTCTCTTTTTGTTTGCATTGTATCGTTTGGGGATTATTTTTTTTACGCGAGGCTTTGCTACATACAACTTTTTCCTCTTGCCCAATTTTGACATTTTCTACTGTGTGTGTTTGTAATAATAATGGAAATGCTTGGGTTGGCGCAGTTGTCACCATGGCTGGGGTTTGGGGTTGGGACAGGGATGTGTGTGGTTTAATTTGATGCCTGGAAAAAGCCAAAATTGGGAAGCGTATCGCCACTCTAGAGCTTGTTTGTTGTATCCCCCTTTTTTCTGGAAAGCTGAAGATCTTTTAGTATGTAGAAGAGGTCTAACAAATGGACACTTTGGCATTTGTATAACATGCGTTGTGGGACTTATTAAGCACCAAGCCGAACAACGCTGTCTTAACCCTAACCTTGATCTTAATCCTGATCTTAACCCTAACCCTAACCCCAAGCCATAGGGACAAGAAAGCCCAAAGAGAAAACTATCCTTTGCGAAACACTTCGCATAACAGATACTGCTGCATTTAGGTGAAAAGATGTGTAGTCAGTGCCATAGCTGCACTAAGCTTCAGTACGTGTAACAGGCATGATATATTGATACAGATTGTGTAGCAGGCTTGGAGGCAGATCCCTCAGTGATATTTGTCCACCCTAATCAACAAACTCCTTCAAGCGACATTTTCACAATAAATTGTAGAGTTTACCAACACATTGTTTTGTGTGTGTTCAAAGAGACAAAAGAAACCACTTTGAAATACAACCATTCGATCTTCAATGAAAACAAGCACCAAAGTGGTTTCACGTTTGAAAGAATCTTGGGTATGTGAGTAACGAGAGATGCGGCCAACAGTCATTGGCTGAAGCCCCCGAGAAACAAAGCTCTTCACAGGATGAGTAACGAGAGACGTCAGACTAGGAAACCAGACTCAAGAAACTGATTACAGTAGTTTTGATTCTTCGTCTCAGGCCAACGTTACGCTGTAAAAACTATCGACTGACATTTGAGACACGCACAGTAGGGTGTCAACAGTGACAGAGCCGAATGAGTAAACAACGTGTTCTTATCTTTTTAGGGACAGCTTGCAGAGACTGCAGTTAACACTTGGAACAACTGTGAATGTTGCAACTCCGTGGTAAAATGAGATATACCCAAGGGCATGTTCAGGAACTACTAATATTTCGACGGAATAAAAGATCTAACTACATTGAGATGATTAATCAATTAATCATTTCTCATCATATCTCTGAGCCTAATTTTTAAATCAGGGCTTCTTTCAAAGTTTGTAAGTGGTATATTTGTCCGCTCCTCTATTTTTACGGACAAATGGCGTAAAACAATCTTTGCTTCTGTATACATGTCCATATCATAAGTCCCTCCGTTCCTCACTTCTATGGAGACAACGAGTGTTTTACCTTTTCATACGTCATTGTACGTAAAAATAGCTGAGCGAAGCGGTTGCTGCAGACAAGAGCAGTTAGTCAATTGTGAGGGTGCATGAGAAAATCCACAATAAGTCGGCAACATGACATTCTGAGTTCTGTACATATAATAAAAGGCAAGGCATTTCTGAGAAATTGAAGTCAGTGACCCCCCTAAAACAAGATTTTGAGAAAACGGCATTTAACCCTATAAGTGGCCATAGCTAACCAAGTAATATTAGAGTGATTGTTGTTAGGAGACCGTAGTCTAATTTCAAAGCCGTTATAGAGATCACAGTGAGTAGTGTTCACTGCTCATCTACAGTTTACCCTGTAACATGCCACGGTCATCTAAACAACAGCCAAGTTGGAAGTTTGTGTCGGACCCATATTTTCACTTCAAAGCCGTTTTTCTCAAAATCAGCTTTGCCGACTTAAGCCTGGTTTTCTTATTCACAATCTCAATTTTCTCAAAAACTGTTAAAGGGTTGCAAACAAAATTAAGCAATACATTATAGATTTTTTGAGACATTCTGTATTTTGCTCCAGATTTGTAAACAATGGAAAGGCGATTCTAATCAAACAATACAGAACGATTATTTTCATAGGAAGTAGCGGGCCTACACAATAAGAGATTTCATCTCTGTGAGATATTCACTTGTCAACGATTTCAGGGTCAATTTGTGACGTTCGCGACCTTTTCTTGTTTGTTCCAACTGCACTTTTTGCACAATTGAGAAATTCGACGTTGAATTATTTACGTCTTTAGTATTGCGATAAAGAGTTAGAATAAATCGCAACTGTGAAACAGCTTGATAAGTGCCACAACGCACTTAAAACAAGTTTCAAAGTGTGCATTTGTTATAGTATACCTCGCCTACACACAAAAAAGATCTCCGGTTTTTCAGAAAATGAAGATATAGAACAAACAAGAACTGAGGTAGCCCGTTGTTAAGATGTATCCATGGACGCCATTCCTGATCCATGCTGGAAGAACACACACACACACACAAAAAAGCGACATGAGCATTTTGAGCCACGGAGATAAAAGCATGAAAACTACATTAGACAAATGAGACCAAAGCTCCTTCCAACAAGTCCCACACGCACAACCTGGATCTGCCCCCGCCCCCACACTGCTATGTTCTTGCTAAAATTAGACATCACGACGATACACAAAAGAACAAAACATGTTCTTAACCCTCTCCTGTCCAGTGTGGCATAACTTGAGTCTTCCCTAAACATCCAAACTTCTACATTAAGGCATTTTTCCAACTTACAAAATACATGATTTTTAACGACAATATTTATATTTTTGCGTTCGAGTAATCATCTTAAATCAATGTACAGGTCACAACATTTTTTGGACAAATCAATTTATGTCGGGCACGAGAGGGTTAAAAATGTATTTTCTTCGATAGTTCAGATAATATGAGTTCTATTTTTATTTCTTCTTCAAAGTTCCGTCATGTTCTCTCTCTCTCTATCTGTTTCTCTCTCTCTCCCCCCCCCCCCCCCCCACGTCGGATGATGCAAATTCCGGAAGAAGACTATGATACGGTTGCAATGGATAAAATGACAGTGGAGGTCTTTACAATGAACAATGTACGTTTCCCCTGTATACTCTGGTACATGTCATGAGCAACGCCTGTATCTTTTAGTAAAGAGAAAGACTAACTTTGTTCCTTCGCACCAGTCGCATGTTCTCATAATAATAATTATATTATTAGCTTTTGTACGTCATGTGAGTTTAGATACAAAACTAAAAACGACGCCAGACACTGATAAATATGCTGTATGCTGATAGTAAACAAGGGGAGAAAGACAGTGTCCTCTATCCCTTTCCTCTTCCACATTCTCTAATTCTCGTTTTTCTGTTGATACCGAGGACCAAAACACAAACTGAGGAAAGAGTGTGTGTATGTGTGTGAAAGGGTGGTGTCTCTGTCATAATGATGGAAGACAGAATATCTGGATCACGGATCAAGTCGGATAAATTGAAGATGAAAAAAGGATACACGAAGTGACCGCTGGGAGGAGATGAGAATGGTAGGAAAGGGGAAGCAGGACAAGAAGAGAGAGAGAGAGAGAGAGAGAGAGAGAGAGAGAGAGAGAGAGAGAGAGAGAGAGAGAGAGAGAGAGAGAGAGAGAGAGAGAGAGAGAGAGAGAGAGAAAGAGAGAGAGATTATAATGCCCATCAATAAACCGGATGCACGTTCATTCGTGTTGAGCACACGGCAAATATTTTATCTTTGATTCCTCCCTTGCGCCCACACTCCATCCTTCCTACGTTTCCGTCCATTTCTGATCTCTCCTGTGACAGTTCTTTCCATCTCTCCCGTCTTCAGTGTATGCAACCTCCTATCTCTTCACTTCCCACCAAATTCCAGTTGCCCCATCCGTAAGGCCAACCTCCATCCTTACCACTGCCAGTTTTGATAACAGTGAAAAGACTTACGTATCAAGACTAAGGTCACTGAAAACCGCGACAACTTCGCTATGCAACCAAACTGGTCAGCAGTTCTCAACGTTTCGGCGCCAAGACTCACTTTTTGTTTTGGACCTTCATGATTTTCAAACTATAATTGTATGACGTAGAGAAGGACCCGCTGTAAAATACCCGGCCATTCCTGTCTACAGTTTAAGGCGCTGGAAGTATCCCTACAGTCCCGACTAAGGGGATGATTTCGGGGTTAGATTTGTTTACATGGCAAGAAAAAAAAAAAAAGTTAATGATCTCGTCTCCGGATGCTTTATGAACAGACAATTTTCAGTGCATTTCTCTGAAGTAGCCAAGGCTTCAAAATACAGTTTCTAACACAGACGTCACTTCAAGTGCAGCCCGCGCGGCCCGATATCTGATATTGCACAGAGACGTCAAGGAATATCAAAGAACACTTTCTTTAGCAATGCCTGTAGAATCCCCACCAGTTTTCATTTGCAACCTTAATTCTTTTAAAAAAATATAAAAATGGAAATAAGACACCATGCACCATCAGAATAATAATAATACTACTAATAAATAAATAAATAAATAAATAGAAATAATGATAAAAACGAGAAATCGAAACCCTAGGGAAAGTGAGGCGACAGAAGATTTTCAGAGGATTTGAACCACTGTCAAAGAAGTGTTTAGGCCTTCATCTGCATTACACCCTATTGGATGGGGGAAGTAAGTCGGGGGGGGGGGGGTTTCTAATCATCACAATGCCAGGTATATTATACATGTCAACAGTTTGATAGTACCTGGATTATTCCAGTCTCATGACGGACATTTTTACCACTCTAATCATCTTCTCCGAAAGGAGCCTGGTCATCTGAGTAATGATCCAGCTCCGTGAACAGCTATCAGCTCCCTGGATACGTTACATAATTAAGCGCTTACACCATGATCAGCGGTGTTTTCGGTTAAGGAAAATAATGGGCGGACACCAGGAAAGCTATGGGAAGAGTGCTGGACTCAACAAGCTGGTTAAGACTTGGAATACCCGCTGATCATGCAAGGGATACGTTTGGAAATTTATAGGTAAAGCAGTGAATGTATTGAAAAGTACTATTCTGGGAAAAGCGTACAGGCGTGGAAATAATTATGGGAATGGGCAGTCTGACTGTAGGGTTGAGTGATAGACAAAGTTGAAGGGAAAAAAAAGCCTAGGTAAACAAATAAAGCAGTCTGGAGATGATAGTCAGACAGATGGAAAAATAGAGCTACAAGGCATACCGACCACTAGATGAAAAGTTGAATACCTTAAAAACTAATAAAGAAATTCACGAATTGAAAAGATTTTTTATCATAATTATCAAGTGCATAGATAGCTGAACCAACAGTTGGTGGACAGGTATATGATTGGACAGAGTAGGAATGGTGTGACAGATAAACAGATAGGCAAGCAGGCAGACAGACAGACATTTAGACAGACACGCAGGCAGGCAGACAGACGGATAGAGGGACAGACAGACAGGCAGATAGATAGATGGATAGATAGATAGACAGACAGACAGACGGATAGATAGATAGATAGATAGACAGACAGACAGACAGACAGACAGATAGATAGATAGATAGATAGATAGACAGACAGACAGACAGACAGACAGACAGACAGACAGACAGACAGACAGATAGATAGATAGATAGATAGACAGATAGATAGATAGATAGATAGATAGATAGATAGATAGATAGATAGATAGATAGATAGATAGATAGATAGATAGATAGATAGATAGAACATTCCTGACCTCATAAGTTATCAGAAAGATTAAAGTAACGAGAGGGAATCTCAATATCACTGCCGGAAGGTAACTTAAAGTTTGGCCAGTAAACTGAATCTCCACACGAGCAAATGTAAATAAACTGGCATACCAACTACATCATACCAGCTGCAGTTGTAGACTGGTGACAAGTTTAGCCTCTGCATTCCGAAGAAAACAGTCCAGACACAATGAAGCCAAAAGGGCAATCGATTCTAGTTTTACTCTTTCTCCTGGCTCAACGTGAGTTTAATTAATATAATTATAGCCTACCGATCTTTTTTTTTTTTTTTTCATAATTGTTGGAGTTATTTTTCTCTCAGTTTGATTAATGTATATCTGGCATCTTGCAGGCTGAACTAACAAGCATTATCATTTTGAACCCCCATTCCCGTAACACGGAGTAAAGCAAAAACAACAACAACGACAGAAATGGGCTCAGTCAGCTTAAATTGTCATCTTAGAAATTAAATAACATATTCCATGGAAGAAACAGCTCAAAGTTAAACACTCAGTTTTCTCTGAACGTGAAATCTATGACTAGAGCCCGTTTTCCCTATGGACTCTTTAAATGAGGATCGAGATAAATATGTGTGTTTTTCAACCCAAACTTGTACATATTAAAACAAGTAGCAAAATCTGAGGGAAAATTCCATAATACGAGCCCCGCAAGCAAAATAGTGGATTGTCCATCCTGTCATGTATGTATAACATAATTGTAAGCGCCCACCACTGTGACACAAACCCATTGTTTCTATTCTACAGAACTGACTCAGTACAGCCATGCCTCTGGGTCCAGTGGTAGAGTTGCATGTTACAACTGCTCACCTTACCATCAAGGCTATGAGTTTCCTGCTGTAAGTCTCTGCCAACGTTCCTTACTTCATACTGATCATTTTTTACCTGTTTATATAAGACGAAATCCAGCGATTGCTACAATGTGAAAATACATGGCTTCCGGACTAAAGCTGTGTTTCCTTGTATACGGAAACGGAGACTGCTACGGAAACGTCAAGAATCCACCAGTTTGTAAAAAAGAAAGTGTTTTCGCACACATGAAAACATTCTTATATTTCACTACTTGAAGGGCTTTGACGTTTCCGTTTCCATTTCAGTACACAGGAAAACCCAGCTCTACGATTGCAACAATACAATTTCCTATGTAAGCTAGTTTACTTAGTAATACTTTTTTAAAGGAGTTCTACTCTTATTGGAGTCTTAACACAGACGAAACGAAAGAAAACAAAAATTCATTCAACTCACACCAAGTTCAAATTCAAAACCTGACAAAAAGAATAAGTTGTGGCTAGCAGAGCCTCGCACACAGCCTTGCTGCGACCCCACAGTTTTTCTTTGGTTTTTATAATATTTCGTCAACATCAAATTCAAGCGCAGAATTAATACCGAATGGGTGAACAACAACCCACGCGCAAAGATACAGTAGATCGGAGAGTGAATTTTACTTATTTATCCATATAAATGAATTTTAATCGCATACAACACCTTGTCTTTACCGTTACTACTACTAAACCATTTCTCTGTACAAGGTTAATATCACTTCAAGTTTATAATATTTCCATACCCTTTGAAACAACCGTGTAAATGTTCCACAGAAAAAAATAACACCACACCACATCTGACAAAATTTCTGTCATCACAGTATACAATACGGGGTGAAGCCGACCAAGGCTGATGTCGACCCCAGACAGGCGGCTCGCCATCCGTAAATTTTGCTTCACACTATTCACAGCGTGGGCAGTGCCTATTTTGCCAGCGTGAAGCAAAATTGATGAGCGGCGAGCCATCGACCCGGCGCCTTCACCAGCTTTGGTCTGTTTCACGCCTAATTGTTTCATCTCCCCTGACTTCAAATTTGAGATATTTAACTCCACAGAGTTTGACCTTCGCTTAACAAGGAAATAGCGAAGAGATAAAGATATTGAGTATCATCATTCACTGATGGACAACGGATTGACTTGAAATTAAACGGAGATATATTCGAGTTGTCAGTTGAGGTCTACTCTAGTTGTGATCTCATTTTGCCAAAAACACAACACTTGAAAGGTTTGAACATCCTATGAGATAAATCCATTTTGCTCGTTTTCAGAAAAGCATGAATTTTTGTTCGAACTAAGCCCTTTTTGTTAACTGTTGTTAACTGAGCTTATCATAGATGCTACATGCTTCATTAAAATACCAAAACAAACTAAAACATTATTTACATGCTTTTGAAGATAGCCCTGATCAAATGGATTTTTTTTATTTTAGCAAAATGAGATTCCAAAACATATCCCTGATTTTGTGAAAATGGCGCTGATCGCGTTTTGCGGTCAAACCTTCACTTGCGAAACTGGGGTAACGATATGACAATCCTTCAACAAAACTGACATAACTACTTTGATTGCAGTGCCTCTATAACGGGGACTACTGCGATCCAGGACAGAAATGTGCCATTATGTACGAGAAAGACAACACGCCCACGCCAGTGATAGGATGCACTCCGTCCTGTTTATTGCCCAGGGTAAGATGCAGTATTCTTTCAGATACTTACATGCCTGTAAATTTGTGTCTGTATATGTGTATATTTGTATGTGTGTGTGTGTGTGTCTATTTGTGTGTGTGTGTGTGTGTGTGTTTGCCCGTGCGGGAGGGTGTCATATCGATGGTGTCAGGCGCAAACCGGCCAAGTCGAAATAAGCAAATTTTACAGGAGAAACAAAAAACTGCCGCTAAAACTAATGAGAAATGGACCTAGCCGGTTTGATCACGTGCTTATTTTGAGTATTTCTACTGGATAATGGTAACAGCTATTTTTACTTACATATTATGATGCAGGATTCCAGGCTTCATAAATTGGTAGGCCTAATATAAAGTAATATAAAATTTTTGGACTTGGCCGGTTTGCGCCCAACACCATCGATATGCATTTATAACAATGTAATACATTCTGCAGATTTGCAATTGCGATAGACTCGCCTCAGTCTTGTCGAGTTATGGAAAAACACCAAGCAAACCAAAACCGACCAGAAAAACATGAAAAGAACATAGTTACAGCCCCAGACTGATAGTTTTGTCCCTGTAAATGCATTCTTTCCATTTTTTTTTTTCAAAAACCTTTTGTCTTTTTCCTGGAGTGTTCTTGGAAGTTTGTCACAGAATATTTGTCAGAAAATGTTGGTCAAATAATTTCCGAGGACGAAAAATGGTTACTGCACTTGCAAAAGCTTTTCTCTCTCTCTCTCTCTCCTTTTTTTTTTCTCTCTCTCCTCCTCCCCTCTCTCTCTCACACACACACAATTACAAACACAAGCACATGCACACCAACACAAACACACGTTGGTATTAATTTGTCTTTCCTCTTTCCTTTTCAACCAGTTATCACACCACAATTTATCAGTACCATCGTTTTCTCCCCAGCCCGTCAAACTTTTATCGCAACTAAGGTCAGACAGACCGTATCCAAATTTCATCCATATAGCCGAACTTTACATCCGCATTGCTAGTGGCGAACCTACATGTATGGGACCCTGAAGCTTGAACTGTACGGGGCTCTTGGACAACCAGCAAACAATAGGGCAACATCCAAAACTCATTCATTAACCCTTTCAATACGGAAAGAACATTGTTGTTAAATCTTTACTGCCTTAACAATTACAGAGTTTGGATATCCACCATAAACTTTTAAATACAGGTCAATATCCTGATTTAGATTCATAGTATTCATTGTTTAAAGTAATTCAAATGAGTGGATCTTCATAACCGGATTTGAGAAAATTTAGCTCTTACAACGTCACTAGTCAAAGGGTTAAAAAAACGTATCTCCCGGGCCCCTCGAGGATTAGGGGCCGTGAAGCTTAAGCTTCATTCGTTTCAAAGTAGGACCCGTGGTGCATGCAGCTCTAGTGCCGACTACCAGACATGTAAGGCCTACCTAAACCAGAACCCTTGTCCTGTGCCCATCTATCAAACAGCTGGATACTTCTCACGATATCATGCCCAGAAAAACGACTGTATTGGTGCCTGTTGCCATGACAACGATTGTGTTTACAGCCAGTTCAAACATTTCATCCCTCACAACTATAGTAACATTTTAGCACAGTCTTCACTGTCGCTAACACCCAGGACAATATCTACTACTCCCGCTCCCAGCAGCAGAGTGACGACATCGACTATTAGTACAAAAACAGCGTCTGCTTCACCAACACAAAATGCTTCCCCAGCCAGTCCTTCCCACGACGTATCAGACTCCAGCCTAGTTGCAGATCAACTCCTTCTCAACTGTTCCGACCAGATGGAAGGTGTGGCCTGTTCTTTTCTCCAGGACTCGGAAAATATATGTACCAATGAACTGGTTGGCTCGCTGTGCGCCTACACCTGTGGGATCTGCTTGGCCTTGGAGCAGCTCAACTGCCAGGACACAGTACTTAACGACGGATGCGTCTCACTGGCCCAAAGCCCCACATTCTGCAAGAGCAGCGTCGGCGTGTTCTCCTGTCCCATGACCTGTGGCCACTGCGCCAAACTGGTGGAGAAAACTATTCAGGACATCCTTAGTGGGAAACTGGTGGTCACTTTTGATCCTCCAGTGAGGTCAACTTCTTCCACCGGGACAGGTACTTCTTCAGCTGCTCCATAAACTTCAGTCCCTCCCTCCAGCAACATCTTTGGTTTCCCCACAAATTAATCTTGCTCGCTCCATTGACATCCATTAACACACTACTTGTTACTGCTCAGTTCCACTCCACTCTTTTTCTAATATGGCAGTAACGAATAAAATGATAAAAAAAAACAACAACCAAAAGTTTCAGTTAAAATCTCAAAACAACAACAACAAAAAGCATTTACAATGGGCAAAACATCAAAAGTGTGACGAGAGTAATGTGTATGGAAGTATGGGGTGCTGAAAACAGCATATTGTGCTGGAAGGGTTACCTAAGGTCACGACTTTTTCGTCTTGTCTGTTCTGTTGCCAAGGGACATAGAAACAATGTTTCATACAATATTGTCACATGGGTCAGCAACGGCATTGTGTTCTTCAAGAAGGTTCTCGGTATTTTAAATAGAGCAAGAAGAACAAAGAAATAAACAGGTGTTGGTGCCAAGTTTAGAACAGCGTCTGCAGTTTGATATTTGAGCGTCATTGTGTTTGCCTGTTCGTGTGTGTTATCTAAGTGGTTAATACATGTGTTAGTTCGGGGATGCGGTATGAGACGATATGCAAAATTGGCAATCTTATTTTCTACAGGCAAAGAAAAATATGTGTGTCTTTCCTCTGTGACTATCGCTCTTTTTTCCTCCCAGTAAATACCTTCCTCAGAGTGTCTTTACATATGTCCTTGATTAGCCGACTGTTTATATATGTATTGCACATCACTCAATGGGCTTTAAAAACAATTCAGCGCCACACTGAAATATCGCAAAGAATCGTTACTGAATACGCAACCCAAAACTGGGGATGATGGTCAGAAGAGGCCCAGAATGCGTTTCTAGTGGTAAAAGAAGGAGCTGGCGTTAAGATTATCAGTTATACCCTCTTGTTTTTCAGACTTGTAAAATTAAGAAACTGCATTAAAATTCTGAAAAACAACAACAACAACAACAACAACTGTGCACTAGATTTTATTATTATCCCACTCTGCATAGTGTAGTACACGGCTGTACCCGATTTCCCAATCTCTGACATCAAAACAATAATATAACGAAATTAACTGGGAAAGGTTCCAAGAAAACCCAAAAACTATTGTCAAGTAAAAGGTTTGGCCTATACTTGGCAATCGATATTGATGTTTTTTTTCTATCATATAATAATGGAGCTTGGGCCCAACTTTGTTCCCGCAAAGGCCTTTTTACTACGCAACGTAGAGAAATGAAACTTGGCACATGTATATAAAATGTATAAAGCCTGTACGTGTCGTGCTCATTTTTTGCCGAAACTCTTTACTTTTTCCAGAAATTCAGTTATAATTATCAGTTATCAATTCATGATTGCGAATACGACGTGATAATGTACTTCCGTCAATTTCGTCATTTCCGCCTCTTACCGGAAATGTAAACTCTCGAACTAGAGTTCACTTGAGATCCAACCACGCCAAGAAAATTTTGATACCAAGTATAATGTTATACAGATGAGGTGAGTGCCATTTATTCATACCAAGAAAACTGTGTAGAAACATTTATAGTGTGCTTCAAGCTCGAAATGAAATATTTTTATTATAGATCTCGGAGTGTCAGTCATGCCAAGAAAACTTTGTCGAAAGGCTAGGCCTCTCACGCCTCGAACTCGAGAGCTAATGCTTAAAGAAAGGAAAATGTAATAATAATATAAAAAAAAGAATCACGGGATTTTGAACAAGATCTACTGCCGCTCACACAGCTCGGATTTGCGTGAAATTTTACATGTGGCCCCCCCCCCCCCCATCGACCCGCAAAAGGTTCTTTTTTAGATTTGGAGTCTTCAAAAGGTGGGGAAGTATTTTTTGAGTTTGCTTTATGCCGCCAATTGTCTACTTTTGATCCTCCATTTTTTACGAACACATGAGCCCATGACGTCATCATTTCCTGAAAAATTCTCCTACTTATCTATTAATAGCCAATTTTTTTGTGGATGACCCAAAGTGTCTCGACATCAATGAATGTCTTTGTGCTGATTCCTTTCGGTCTGGAATGCTGTGCTTAACCATTCGAAGAATGGGGCAATTACTAGTAAGACCAATAGCCGAACTAAAAATACGTGTCTTGTGAGCCATTTTGCAACACTTGATTCAATCAAAGAAGACAGGACAAGAATTGACTTACATAACCGTTCTCGATGTCAGCCATTTTCCATATGCCCCTGAGGCATTTCCGGAACTCGCTCGAATGAAATTTAGAGAGAGATCTGATACATAAATTGGTAGCTGATTCTCTAGTAGGCTCTTTGAACAGTCTGCGTCAATAAATTGCTCTTCTGTCAACAGGCGTACAGCTCTTATGTGGAAAGTTCGGCCAGTGCTGTTGATATGTCATCACTTTGAGTGGGCGTGTCTGTATAACAATTTCCCCGAGCTTCCAACATTCCATCTTTTGGCAAACGTCATACATACATTTCATAGACAGTTTAGTGGATCCCGAAAGGCGATCTATATTCTTCACATTTTCAATGACTATTATAATTATGTACTCTGTACATATTTTCAGTCGGAGAAATTTGACATTTTCTCCTCAGAACTTCAAAACTGCAACGATTTCTGTTGTAATTTGGTAAAAAGCAAGGAGTGCTGAGAGTTAGGGGACTACTACAAAAATTACATCCACTTATACATCCTTCTAAATAATTTTTCTCCCTTTATCTATTATTTAATCCATCGATCCATCCACCCGTCCGTCCGTCCGTCTGTCCGTCCATCCATCCATCTGTCCATCTGCCTGTCTGCTTGTCTATCTATCGAACACATACATCACAGCTTTGTTTACACAAGAGATCAGAACGCATCCTCACCCTCACATCAGATAACCAACAGACAACGATAGTTCCTGATACCGAATAAAACTACCAAAGCCCTGAGGTGTATCATCACAATTCAATGACAAGGTTTCAGGACATTCCACTTTCTCTCCTCCAACATTACACAGAGCAGAAAGAATGAAATTGACCTAGATTATTGTCTTTACCAGTATTTTCACTGTCACCTAGGAGAAAAAGCCAGTTAAATCTTGCCAGGGGCGCTAGAAGGGAATGGGTTGGTGTTATTGATGTTTTTAGTCTGGTAGTGGGGACTTTTCACTGTTCATGGTTCACTTTTATATTCAAATGAAAATTTTATACTCGTTTCATTTTTTTTTTTTCGTTTTCTTCCAGCTATCGCTCGCACAGTGCGCGTAAGTCACTGTCAGTGGATTTTCCAGTTTTAGCTACCGACAGATCATGTAACAAGTTAAGGGAGTATCACAATAAGCCTGGCCAGACACAGATGCAAAGTGTGCTCCATGGAAACAGTGGCTGAAGCTGACTGTGTCTGACCGGGCTTAGTATGATATGGTCTTCCCGGATTTACTAAGAAAATGTAGGAAATTATGGTGTGCACTTCTAGTCTGCCAGCATCTGACTGTGTCTGAAAGGGCTTAGTACGATAAGGTCTTCCCGGATTTACTAAGAAAATTTGAGAAATTATGGTGTACACTTTTTGTCTGCCAGCAGCTGATTGTCTATACTGTAGTATAATATCCCCCTTATTCGGTGGGCAGATTAATTTATTTGGTGTCGCAGAATCAACGCCCACCTTGACTCACTTTCATCTCCCCTGCAACCTTTCCACCCACGCATGCTCACCCCGCATTACCATACCGGCCCCTACTTTCATCCTGAACGGTAATCTGTGCATCAAAGTATGACACCGTGGATCTATCAACTGTAATTTAATGTTACATTTTGCAGTTTGATATATTTGTTTTTCCGACATTCAGCTCTTCAATTTAAGACCAAACACAATATCTGTAGGACTCAAACTGAAAATAATGATATGAAGTAAATTTGAGTCATTTTTTTTTCTTATTCCGTCTCAAATTGAATCAAGCGACTTTCACGACCAACAGCTCACAGAGAAATAACAGAATCCTCACGTCACTGGCACAACTGTCTCTGGGGACACACTAAGTAGCTTCTCTTTTGCGCCTGTTTTGACGCAGTGTGTGAGGTCTTTCTTTCCAACAGCAACTAAGGACAGTTTTGACGGTTAGGACACGCCCCGGCAGGTGAGACAGACTTGTTTCGATCTCCCCAGTAGGCAAGGTCCCCCGAATAACTCCATAGTTCAGGTGTCACACTAAATCCGAGGCAAAACGGACTTGACTTAGTGTGCCACCAGCCTAACTATACAAACTATATTCGCTATCAGTTCTCTAAGTATCATAACCATGTACATCACAATTGTTACAAAACAAAATCTTACACAGCTCTTTCTCACGTCTTCACCATTCCAGCAAGCATACCAGTTTCGTAACTTAACAGTAGTCAAACTGTGCTCGGAAGAACCAAGTAAAATGATTATTTTTTGTATTTTAGTATTTTGTTTACTTCTTTAATCCCATTTGGGAATTTTGCCCCAGTGTCGTTCCATAACACGCAGTACGAAATTTATTCCCAGTTTCCCCACCACAAACAAACAAGCGGTAAAGTTTTTTTTTTTTTTACAAATGACGTTTTTGTATAAAAAGTTTACGCAGAAAAAAAAAATGACCTTAATCGTTTAACCAAGCGATCCTGGAGATCACTTTTTAATCTTTCGCCATTCACAATTGCAAGAGATATCAAGGTGTGGCTTCAGCTGAGCGTATATACAAACAACCCAAGTCAGAACTGCCATTATGACAAGGTAATGAATTTACTCATAGACAGGAGAAACCACGCGCTTGTTTTAACTCCGGCGTCAAGACTTCCATCTGTTGCTGGGCGAGAAGTAAACTACGGTAAATCAATTACACATACACTAGAGTAAACAATGGTTTTGTGAACGTACGCAAACGTTCTGTACCGTATCGCGAGTACACAATGTTTGGGTGAGAAGGTGCCTAAATTTGGTAACAAAACAACAACAACAACATCAAAAAAACCTTAACTTCGAACAAAACTGAGAACCGTACCTTTTGGTGAAATAGAACACTGTTGAGTACCATAACCGTGTCCAGCACAACTGTTACAAAGCAAAATCTGATGCAGCTCTTTCTTGTGTCTCCAACTGCCAGTTGCCGTGAAAAATTCTGGGTTTTTTTTCTTTACACCATAATAGTTTTTCAACATACCATTCACACTCCATAGTGGAGCAGGGACGCTGGTAGATGTAATAGAAATAGTTGTGAGGTACTGGTTCTGTGAGTTGCTGACAGTTGTACTTCCGATTGAAAACATTTCTCATGTTGGTATTTTTCTCATTTTCCTTTGTATGGTGTCGTATTCAGTAAATTTCTCTCATTCCTAAATTTCGTTCACCCTCTGTCTGTCCGCCTATTTGTCTGTCCCTCTCTCTGTCTCTTCTCTCTCTCTCTCTCTCTCTGTCTCTGCCTCTCTCTATCGTCCTCCCTCTCTCGCGCCCTCTTTCTAGTTTCCTCTCGTTCTCACTCACACACACTCTCTCTCTCTTTCTCTCTGGCTTGATCTCTTCCGCTCTGAGCCTAGCTCTATAGACATGAAGTGATGTTTCTCAGGCTAGTAAAGTTGGGTAATTCTACAGCTCGATGATACCACGAATATTTCGGTTTTTCTTTACACCACGGCAGTTTCTCAACCATACCAGAGACACAGCACCATTCACAATAGATGTGGCATCCTGGAAATGATAAATTTATGGAAAAGTCAAGAATAAAAAAATGACTTAGGTATATTATTTCAGAATCACCTATAAGCCGCTGGTGTGAAATCTTATTGCGCTTAAACTCGAGCTACACGGAATTAAGCTATTTCTTCGATAGATGTAATAATAGAATGATAATAATATAACATTCGATGGGCAGTGATACAGAAGGCCAGAGAGAGAGAGAGAGAGAGAGAGAGAGAGAGAGAGAGAGAGAGAGAGAGAGAGAGAGAAAGAGAGAGAAAGAGAGAGAGAGACAGACAGAGAGAAAGAGAAAGAGATATAAAGAGCGAGAGCGAGAGAGACAGGGCAAAAAGAGGTTAGAGAGAGAAGAAGGAGAGAGAAGACAGAGAGAGAGAGAGAGAGAGAGAGAGAGAGAGAGAGTGAACGACAGAGAGAAAGATAGAATTGGAGAGAGAAAAAGAGGAGGGAGCCAGAGATAAAGAGAGAGCGAGAGAAAGACAGCGAGAGGGACAAAGAGAGAGAGAGAGAGAGAGAGAGAGAGAGAGAGAGAGAGAGAGTGAGTGGCAGAGAGAGACAGAGACACAGATAAAGAGAAATCAAAGGATGAAAGATAAACACTGAATAAGACAACATACTGGAATTAACAAAAACGTCCAAGATGACAAGTACGTTAGTCTAAAGTACCACAGCTGTCAGCAACACACAGAACCAGCTCCCCCAGCTACTTCTACTTCATCTGCCACACCCGACCAAGTAGAAGATAGATTTTTCCAGACTTTCAATAAAAACGACGTATAAGAGACATGTGACCTACTTCACATCAATAAAGCCCCAATTCCATGCAGCCAGTGAAGAGAGGCTTATCTAATATCTTTGCAACTTTATTCAGTTGTTATCTCGTTTTTCTTACGGCTCGCCAGGAATACTATGTTCGTGATAATCGCGTTAAGGAACTAGGCCGAAAGATAGCCCGGCTATTTAAATGTCCGATTTATTCCCACCCAACCTAGGGGAAATCACGAAGTCTCTCACACCCCCCCTCCCCGGAACCTCCTTCTCCTCCCAACCCAAACTCTTTTTCCTCCTCATTTTTTTCCCTTGAAAACATTCTCTTCATTTAAGTTTGTATCTATCTATCTATCTATCTATCTATCTATCTATCTATCTATCTATCTATCTATCTATCCATCCATCCATCCATCCATCCATCCATCCATCCATCCATCCATCCATCCATCCATCCATCCATCCATCCATCCATCCATCCATCCATCCATCCATCCATCCATCCATCCATCCATCCATCCATCCATCCATCCATCTATCTATCAATCAATCAATCTATCTATCTATCTATCTATCTATTTGTCTGTCTGCCCACCCGTTCCTCTGAATAGATTTCCGCATTTCGACGAAGATTTTTTTTTGCCCCCCCCCCCCCATCCCATTCATTACCTGTCGAACTAAAGATGGTTTGTGTTTCCCCAGGTGGCATGTGAGCCAATAAACCATCATAAAGGATATCATATAATTATACTAACCAAACCAACGTTTCTTAAAGAATTTTATCACAAACAGTAAAAACATATCGTGGGTATAGAGCAAAATTGTTGCATCTCCAGGTTTATGAAAAATCTACTCGGAAACACCACAATATTACTCTCAATGATCTCATTTTTAAGGGAGATACAACAATACTGCTTCTCTGTAACTTGGAACTGGCTAAAGACAGCGGAGTAACGAAAAAAATTGCAAGAAGCAGTTTGTCATTATTGCAATATTGCCATTATGAACCCCAAATTCCTATCACTGGAGATACAACAATTTTGCTCTATACCCGCGATATAGCTTGGAAAACATCACCCCCCCCCCCTTTTTTTTTATTATCTTCCAATCCACTTTATGTCTCCTCCCTCCTGGGCCCTAGGAAAGACCGGTAGAAATGTCTTCCGCTATATGACAACACCTAAACTCCCTAGAAAGAAGGAAACAAGCTATCCGTTTCCGCCTATGCACACAACATAATACTCTTAACGCCCACTTAAACAGAATTGACCCCCAGAAGGAACCTCTGAGCTCGCTGTGCCCTCAGCCCTACGAAACTATCGCACCTCCTTTTTGACTGCCCATCACTTCGTGATTTACGAACTACACCGCTACCAACCAACCCAGACTTTGAAAACACTCTTTTCTGTGGAACAAACCAACTCAACCAAACCTACAAATTTTATGTCATGGCAACAAGTCGAAGGGCACAAGCCCAGAAGACTGCTGGATCAGAAAAGTAAAGTAAAGGAAGTCTCCTCCTTCCTTCATTTTTCATTTTATTTGGGAGATTTGACTTCTCGCCAGGAAGCCGTGCAAGGCGTAATATATAACCTTTGTCGAACTGATGCACTGTTACGTCCAAACTCAGAGTCTCTTCAGTTTTGTCCTTTCTGTCACTCCACAACCAGTTGGATCTGAGACACTTACTACTCACAGACTCCACAATTCGTTGGATCTGAGACACTTACTAGTTACACTTGGCCAGAGTACATAATCTTCGAGACAGTCACACCAAGTCAGAGGCGTATCTAGGACTAGTGGGCAAAGTACAAAACACAACAAGTAGGTGCGTCATGAAAACTGTTCTCTCAAAATTCTCCCTTTTTACAACTACATAGGTCTCAAAGAAGTATCTCTGTGTGTGTGTGGGGGGGGGGGGGCGGGGGGGGAGGGCAACTTTCTATGACACGTAACCATTTAATCGTCCTCTCAATAGCATAATTCTTCTTTTAAATCGTTATTTGCGCGTAGCAAAAATCGCCCCAAGGCAGAAGGGAAAAATGTTATATCTTCTAATACATGTAGCTCTACATTGTTCTATTTTTAAAGTCGGATCATCTTATGCGAGATTACATTAAAAGAACACAACTTGGAGCCTAGTCCCCCCATCCCCCCTCCCCGACCGTAGAATCTACGCCACTGCCCAGAAATGTAAGCCAGACAGCGAAAAAGGTCAGCGATTTCGTCTGTTTGTCTGACTGTGTGAATGACCCAGTGACTGATTCCCTGATTTCCATTCCGGATACCTCATCCCTTCATGAACTCGGCTAATTAACTCCTTAATTTCCCAGTGTGTCCCCGCCAGTCGCTTGGGAAACTAAGACTTTCTTCTGCAGCCATCGCCCGGCTGGTCCATGCGCCACAAAAATGCATAAGAAACATTAAAAACAGAAAAGAAAAAAAAAAAACCCTTCATGGTTTCGTTATGTACGTGACAAGGAAAGGACTGAAAGACGGAGACAGAGAGTGAAAGAGACCAGAAATGAAAGGATGCGAATATTGCACCAGACTGAAAAAGTAGGACAGAAGGATGGAACTTTTTAAATATGTGAGCCGACTAAGAAACAGAATGATAATTATGACAGACAAGAGATGATTAGATCTACAAAAGGACAGACAGACAGACAGACAGACAGAAAAACAGATGAACATATTATTATAAAAACAGACATAGATAGATAGATAGATAGATAGATAGATAGATAGATAGATAGATAGATAGATAGATAGATAGATAGATAGATAGATAGATAGATAGACAGACAGATAGATAGATATAGCTAGATAGATAGATAGATAGATAGATAGATAGATAGATAGATAGATAGATAGATAGATAGATAGATAGACTTCGCATCTTTTTGTGCCTTGATTACATGTTTCCCCAATGAAGAATTTGAGCCCCAATGAACCGAAGAGGCATAAGACATTACCAGCTGCAGCAGCAGCAATAACAACAACAACATGACGTGACGACACCAACTACTACACAATCACAACAAATTATTAATCAGATTTAAACCGAAAAACAAGATCATTCCACATCAGCAACAATGCCACCATCTCTCAACATCCACAGACCTGGCGCTACCTTAAACAACAAGAAACAATGGCTACTACATCAACAGTAGCGCTCAACTAACGACATTAAACTGCCATTTTCGTTATTCTCCAACGACCAAACACCTTATGTACAGTAAACAAACTTTTCTGCTCACGCCATGCCTGCCGGAGCCGGACTCTGAGGGTACCGAATTCTGTCACCGAGCCACTAGGCGCTTAAGGTGAGAAGAATTGCTTACCCAAACAATTGCGATGTGCGTCATTAGCAGGTAGAACAGTCATTATTGTTTCAGGACATCTCTTGGTTTGTTCTGTAACTAGAAAATTAGTGCCCGGCTTACACTCCTCGCATTAAATAATGCAAAAATAAATTACAATTATTTGTTTACAATTGAAGAGCGTTTTCCCCAAAACTGGGTAAGTCAAATTTTACAAGAGTTATGGCCCCCTTCAGATAGTCATTCAAAATGAGCGTAGGACGCGATGTAAAAATTGGTATGTCCCGTCTTCATCCAACCAAATTTTTAATCATGAAGAGAATAAAAATACGTCTTTGTTTTACAATGGAAGAGAGAGACCGACACACAATATTATATCTCTCTTGACCAAAATAAGCTCTTACTTTGTTTTATGGTTGGACGGTAGAAATCTTGTAAAAGGGTAAAAACAATGATCTTCTCTTGTCTGTTATAGAGCTCTCTGCCGCACCCCCCGGGGCGGGGGAGGGGGTTGGGAGCATGGGGAGGCACAAAAGCGACAGGTGCTGAAATGTACATGATAGAGTCGAACGTACCGGTTTGGTAATTATAGACCATGTGACCCTTTTGCCTGGGCCGGTACTCACATACCTACTCTGTGACTACACACGTGTTTTTGTAATCCCCCGATAGGGTGAGGAAGTGCAAGGCACTGTACTGTATTGTTGACTTATCTGCTCCCACAACGTACTATTATACTATCTTCTAGGTAAGCTTGGCTACAGGAGCGGCAGGCCGCCTCTGGGTTGAACAACTTCATGTATTCATTTCTGTAAGTGGACAAAGAATGACTTCACACACGTATTTTCACCATTTACAGATTTACAGGAACTGAATAAATAAACAGGTTAATAAATACATAAATAAATAAATAAAATAGATAAATAAATAAAATAGATAAATAAATAAATAAATAAATAATGAATACACAAGTACAAAGTAATAAAAATCAAGTTGCTTTGTGGATAAATATGAACTAAAACAACCTGACATCATAACATTATAACAGTTTAGCAAGCTTTCACTTATCGATAATGTGGATCTGCGGTGATTATGTGATGGAAGAATTGCTTGACTGATTAAAAAGAAAACAACAATGAACGAAAACTATAAATACAGTGACTGGAATGCATGTCCAAGTGCAGGCAAAAAAAACAACTTTGTGTCGCAAAATGGTGACGGGTCACACAGGTTGTCTAGTAGTAGTAGGAGGAAGGACTAAAGCTCAACTGGCGGCTGGATGGAAAAAGTGGAAATCAAGTTCCTGTAAGTTGTGTAACCGTCACTCTCACGAACTATGATTAAATAATACAGGCAAGATTTCTCATTGCTCTGTGTCGAGACAGGACCTCCCGCGAGCCGGAGTTACTCCCCCCTTCGCTTTTGAATGATCCCGTCTGCAATCAGAACTGTATCACAGCAATAAGGGCCGTATCGCAAGCATTTATAATACCTGGGTCTACCACTCAATGTGCGTGACGTCTCAACTCTCCCTCCCCGGACTGTAATAAGGGGAATAGGAAGAAAATTAGATATAATACAGCATTGGTTGCACATACATTGCCCATCAATCTAGCTATGAAAAGAATACCACTGGCCCTGTCAGGAAACCAGGCAAGTGGAAAGGACTTGATTTCTATGGGAGAGGGAAACAAAAGGCTCGTCGAATTCAAATCTGGTCTCTATCTTAAATTTATATAAATAAACATTTAAAGCATTGTATTCTCCCTAAGGCTGGGGTTATGACTATTTCGTCTTGATTTCAGTCTGAGATGTGGACTATAGAGTTGAACGGAACCTCGCCCACTAGCGAAACTGAAACACATTTGTCTCACTAGTTCGGAGTCGTCAACACTGTCTTAAATCAGCTGGCGGAAGGAGAGACCTCGCACTCACAGGCAAAACAGTCGCAAAACAAGACTTAACCTAGTGTGCCATTAGCTTTATTCATCAAAACAGTTCCTTCGGTGAGTTCATGGACTATCTGGCAAACAAGAGTTGTTACCTATCTGCAGTTATGGGAATACATTGTGCGGTTTCATGATAGGGGCATGATAACATGAGAAATTTTTATGATTATATTTACTCGAGCAAAGATAAATCGTGCGAATTCTTTAGTGCCGGCGTTCGTATCCGATGCACAGACTTAAATACCTTACTCTTACACCACACTTCCTTGCAGAATACACAGATACAACAGAGCTGAAGTTTTTGACCAGCCATGTGTAAAGAAAAGCGAAGGACTACATCCCAGTCATCCTATTTGAAAATCCGCCTCCATTTCGGGGCTCAAAATATCGTAAAATACATAATGTTAACAGTCAGTTTTGTCCAAAATGGGTGAGTTCACGTAATGTGTCGTAAAAAAAATTGAGGTAGTGCACAAATTTTCGTGATCTTTGGTCAAGTTGTCACAAAGTGTTAGGTGTTTGGGTAGCATGACGTTTGCAGCACCAAACTTTTTAAAACATGACATTTGGAGCACTGCCTAAATCTAGGTCAAATTGCAGTATGACATTTGGAGCACTACCAAAAATTAATAAAATTTCAGTATGACATTTGGCGCACCTATACCGCTGCTGGTATTCGATTACATTTTTACAGACTCATATCAACATCAAGTCGTAAATCTACTGAAAAAAATTTCTATCTTTTACACTCAACAAATTTTGTTCTGCTCATCATCATCATCATCATCATCATCATCATCATTATCATCATCATCATCATCATCATCATTATCATCATCATCATCATCACCATCATCATCATCATCATCATCATCATCATCATCATTATCATCATCATTATCATTATCATCATCATCATCATTATCATCATCACCATCATCATCATTATCATCATCATTATCATCATCATCATCATTATCATCATCATTATCATCATCATTATCATCATCATCATCATTATCATCATCATTATCATCATCATTATCATCATCATCATCATCATCATCATTATCATCATCATTATCATCATCATTATCATCATTATCATCATGAATTAGGTGAAAATAGTCTGGTCTATAAATGATGACGATGATGATGATGTTGTTGTTGTTGTTTTATTATTGTTGTTATTATTATCTTATTATTATTATTATTACTGGTATCATTATTTTATCATAATTATTATTATCGTTGTTGTTGTTGTCCTTGTCTATGGCCACTGTTTGTGGCGTTTCATGCGATTCTGACCTCTGTGTCCAATTCCCTCCACAAAATTGTTCTAGTGTTTTCGTTGGGTCCCACGGAGCTCATCTTCCCTTAGGCCTTCGACAACACTGTGAAGTCTCGTGTAGATTATCTATTTTGTTCAGCCACTTATTAAAAGAAAAATAAACCCAAATAATATAAAAAACAACAACAATAAAATAAACATTTTTAATGCGCGCATCTTCACGAGACAGTCCCGTGCCTGTATAAACGCAGAGGGAATATCTTTATATATAAAAAAAAAAAGCATTTATTTTGTTCAAAACGCCCACGGCTCTAAGATTTTAACGCAAAAAATGTGAAATATAAAACTGATCGTTAACAAATATGGACTATTTAACATGTTTCTTTGTTCAGTTATGCTTACAATAATCTACATTTGGATTCTAATATATCCTGATATCCGAATAATTTCAAAATAATTTTGTAAGTTTTAAAATGCTTCAACAAACACTTTGCCAACGTTAACTAGTCTAGGCCTGTAAAGAAACTTTTTATCCCTGTGGTACCCACCGCAAGTTATTGCAAAATATTCGTAGAGTAATCGATAGTCAACAGGTTGATTAAGGATTAATCGATAAAATCACAGCTCCAAATGTCACATGGCGGCTTTCTTTGTACTAACTTAGTGCTCCAAATATCACATGGCGGCTTTCTTTAATCTGCAGTAGTGCTCCAAATGTCATACAACCGGTGTTTGCGCGTTCACGCTTTGGTCCCATTACAGTATGATATAATTATATTTTCTTGTTTACTTTTTGTTTCCTCGCTGATTCTTATGTCAATCCGCCCCCGCCCTTCCCGGGTAAACATGGGGAATTATCCTGAGGTAAACCAGAATTTAAAAGACTCAGTTTTTAGCCCCCCCCCCCCCCTGCTATCCCTGAAGGACCCAAGAGCTGCAGGCACCGTGAGATGATCTGTCTGTTCCGTAGGGCTTCTGGCTTACGTCATCTGACAGGCATTGGCAGGACGTAGGAGGGAGATAAGGCTGTAAACAAGACACAGGAAACATGAAGTAAGGAAGGGGATGGAGCAGCAAGTCAGTGAGGAAGAGACAAAACTGTTGCTGTACGGAAAAACACCGTAAAAAAGCCCCCCCAAAAAAACAAAATGTTACACAAACGCAACCCCCCCCCCCCCCCCCCCATTATTTTGGCACTTTGCTTCATCCTTTGTGTAATTTCCATTTTTGTAGTGACTAAAAAAAAATATTAATGGTACAAAATTTCATGTATAAACCAGACTGAGCACATTTCATGCTTTAAATTGATGTTAAAAAGTGAATCTAAACTAGATTGGCGGTATACGGGCCTGTTTCCTTAACACGGTAGAGTGGACGCAGAAAAAAAAGAAAGTGAACTAAGATGATAATTATTATAGTACATGTATAATTAAAAATAACAACAATAGTGATAATAATGATAAAAATAATGGTAATAAGGTGGAGGATGACGGTGGTGATAATCAGGAAGATGATGATGAAGACGGTGATGATCATGATAACGATGGCAATGATGGTGACGAAGATGATGAAGATGAAGATGGAGATGATGATTATGTCGATGATGACGATGATAATAATGGTGATGATGATGATACTAATGATGACGATGCTGACGATGCTGGTATTACATCTTATAAGTTCTAGACTGCGCTGAAATTTACGTCACGGTGGTGCTTCTAACAAGTGTTTAGGACATGAAATTAAGTTAAATTTAACATCGGTAGACACTTTTTTATCTTCTGTGAGATTATGGTGGATATGATGATGGTGTTGATGAAGTCGATGATGATGATGATGAATATGGTGTTGTTGCTGCTGCTGATGTTGATGATGGTGGTGTTGAGGATGATGATAATGGGGGAATGTGGTGATGATCAATAGCAGAACATTATCTCTTCATCTTAAACTACAGCTACACCTCCACTATCACTGACACAATCAGATAAACTAGACTATCGGGTGCTGTCAGTTGGTAAACCCAACGGACAGTTGTGGCAACGCTGGTGTTTTCCTGTCACTTCCAGCCCGGGTACATCCTTGTTGTTGGCGCCCTGGACTTGTTACAGGACGTAACGCTAGGGTAGTCCGTGTCTGTCTGTCTGTGTCATGGAATATCAGATATCTGGGTATGCAAGTGACAAGAGGTTTCAACTATTCACTTTCACCATCTTAACAAAAATAACACCCACCACCAGCCCATGGCTTGTTAGCTGTTGTCTGGTGGGCGGTAGTGTTAATCGCTTACTACAGGTGGATGGAGGGGGAAGAGAGACAGAGAGAGAGAGAGAGAGAGAGACGGAGCGACAGAGAGAGAGAGTGGGAGAGAGAAAGAGACAGAGACAGAGACGGAAGAAGATAGATAGATAGATAGATAGATAGATAGATAGATAGATAGATAGATAGATAGATAGATAGATAGATAGATAGATAGATAGATAGATAGATAGATAGACAGATAGATAGACAGATAGATAGATATTGAGAGATAGATAGATAGATAGATAGATAGATAGATAGATAGATAGATAGATAGATAGATAGATAGATAGACAGATAGACAGAGAGAGAGGGGACATAGATAGATAGATAGATAGATAGATAGATAGATAGATAGATAGATAGATAGATAGATAGATAGATAGATAGATAGATAGATAGATAGATAGATAGATAGATAGATAGATAGATAGATAGATAGATAGATAGATAGATAGGGAGAGAGCAGAAAATTATAGTTGGACAGGGTGAAGGCAAGAAAGAAAGAAAGAGAAATAGGAGTGGAGAGGAGATAAGAGACAAGAATGAAGAGGGTCTTAGGTGAGAGATGGGAGCAAGAAGTAAATGGACCATAGGGATGGGAAGGGGGTAAACGAGGAAGACTGGAAAGGATGCAGAGAGAGAGAGAGAGAGAGGGAGAGAGAGAGAGAGAGAGAGAGAGAGAGAGAGAGAGAAAGAGAGAACAATTGAGAGAGAAATAGAAGAGAGAGAGATAACACGATGAAGAAAAAAAAAGAGAGACAGAGAGAGACAGAGAGAGAGAGAGAGAGAGAGAGAGAGCTAAGAAACAAAAGAAGAGAGACGGGAATAGACAGGAACAGTAAAGAGAGAGAGAGGGAGAGAGAGGGAGAGAGAGAGAGGCGATTCAGCTACCTGCAGCCTTTTAAGAGAGCAAATAGAAAAACAACAACACCAAAATGACGCGTCAATGTTGAAAAAGAAATAGTTTTGAGTTGGGCAATGTAGGAGAGACTAGAATCTCCTAGACCAGGCTACGGGCGTCTGGGATTCTCCAGTCTGTTACCTGTTACTGACATTTGCCGATAACGTCATCCGAGAGATCTACCCTCTGACAGAATATGTACTTTCCAAACAGCTGGATCAGATTACAGGCTCACTGTCACGCAGTAAACAATGAACATTTGGTCATGACTTGGATCTCTGGTCACGTAAACCTGGACCGAGTATGAATGAAAAGAGCAAACAATTAATTTAAGGCGGAAACGGATTATTTTTCAACTGCGCCGGTACCAGACCAAAGCAGTCGTTTCCTGTCTGTCAAGATGCGATGGCGTTGCCATGACGACTGTGTAAATTTACAGTACCTGTGTTGGTTCTGAGGTGAAATTTGACCACAGATATCGGTTCACAAGATGGCGGACTTCAAGTCCAGGAATCAAAGACGTGTGTGTGTGTGTGTGAGAGAGAGAGATAGATAGAGAGAGAGAGAAAGAGAGAGAGAGAGAGAGAGAGAGAGAGAGAGAGAGAGAGAGAGAGAGAGAGAGGGGGAGGGAGAGAGAGGGAAGAAGAAAAAGAAGAAGACAAAAACAGTGTAAATTGGACACCTCCAAGCTCTGAGCTTCAAACTGACCTAGAAAACCACGAGCGATTCATTACCTGATGGAATGACCCAGTGGCTTAATTTTGAATGGATTTTGATTAAATTAATCAATTTTCCCAGATCAAAGTTTAAATTTAAGCTCCATAATTATTATTGTTTCGTTTCCCGTCGTTGTTTTTTTTTTTTCTTAAAACTGTAAATCAGTGACACATATGTGAGCTCCTGAGCATGCACCATAACAAGATGTCCTACTTTTAACCACAAATCGAATACCATCTAAGCTACGCAAGCACTCACCGTGGGAACGGATCCTTATGCCGGCGTGCCCGGTCACAAAATACACACAGTTTAGGTACTCACTCAAGCAACTGTATTGATGACACACATTGCACAGCTCAATAAAGCGTAATTTGACCCTAATCCCGTGAGCACCAGTGAGCAGCGGTCCTTTAACCAAAGGGGCCACCCACAAAGTACGTACCCTTGAGTTTGGCGATTTTGACCCTCTCTTCCCTCTTCCCCCTATGCAAGCTGTCCATAATTGCTTGGCTTTAACCCTCTCTCCCATCCAGTACTAACCTCTAACACTACGGGTGTTAGAATGGTGAGTGTCCATATCTATAAGACTTTGATGTTCTGAAACTTTCTTAGAGGTATTCTGCATGGACTATTTTACGATTTCATTAGAAAGATCTGATTTCTGTACAATCCGACACTTACTGTGTTGAAAAATAAAAATACAACCAATTGAAAAATAAAAATACAACCAAACTTTAAAAAAAAATCAGTACGGTTATGGCGATGAAATGGAAGGGAAACAATTTGTTCTGCATTCTGCGGCAATCGATAGTCAGGGGGAAACAATTGTTTTGCAGTCAATGTTTTTTTTTTTTCCCTCTGCAACGCAGGCTGATGTTAACTTTGTTCTCTGTCATGAATGCAACATGTGGAAATATGGAGCAAGAGGTCAACCGTCCTATTAGAGGGATTTATGTATGTATATCCATTATATATATGTGTGCGAGACTTGTATTATTATTGTTCTATTAGTAAGATTTATGGATATAAGTTCAATAATATACGTGTGCTAGACTTGTATGCATGGAGTTATGTGTACATTGCAACACTTTCTGTGGCATCTCAGGATGATACAAAATCTTATGTAAATACATTTTGTTTGAACTGGTCGACCAGAATGACTTGTTATATTGTTTATTGCTCTTGACTGGCTCTAACAGACACGAGACACAGCGGCTTCAGTTGCGTTTCACTTTCGGCGGCTTTGCCGTATAATGCCGGCCTGGTCTTAACTTATGGCTCTTTTTAGCTTGTGATTGATGCTCAGTTTCAACGAGAGACGCCTGCTGTGCAAACGTGTACGTCTTTGGAAGTCTGCGTGCTGACGGCTTTTACAAGATTCCAGGCCGTAAATCTCAAAGTGTGTATGAATGTTTAGACCAGTATCTCATTTGAGATGTTAGAGAACATGGCAGTGCTAGTGTAATTCGTAATAGACAGATGATTAACACTGGGGAACTTACAGAAGACGCAAGAAGATGTCAAAAATCTTTACAGAGCCTTTTAGAGCCCGTATTGCTTCCGCTGCCGTCTCGTTTCGTGTTAGTTTTTTTTCACCGAGGCTGACTTCTTACAGGAACACTGCCGAAAGCTCTTATCATACAGTAGTTGAAAAGCGTACGCGTACACTTTCCAGCATCTCTTTTCGCTTGGCAACTAAAGTTGCAGTCTTGACTCGTTCTCTAGTGTGTGGAGCCCATCTCAGAATGCATAACGCCAGAAAGATTCTTCAACACAACCAAATGTCTCCCCACTGTGCAGTGATAACCGTCTGTCTGTTACAAATAACACCAGCACTGCCAACCTCTCTTACATACCAAATGAGATGACGATCTAAACATTCTTACATACGTTGAGATTTACGGCCTGGAATGTTGTACAAACTGTCGGCACACAGACTTAAAAGGACACATCAGGACACATCAGGACACATCAGGAAGCTCTCCCTGAAACTGCTCACCGATCGCCAGCTAAAAATAGCCCCAAGTTACATTCCACGCAAAGGACGAATAAAAGTTTAAAACAAAGTAACGGGGGTATCATACTAAGCTCGGGACGTCACAGCTAGTCGCTGCCAGCAAAATGTACACCCAAGAAATAATAGCAGGAGCTGACTGTGTCTAACCGGGCATAGTATGATAGAATCTTCCCGGATTTACAAAGAAAATATGGGAAATTATGGTGTGCACTTCGTGTCTGGCAGAAGCTGTCTGTGCCGTTCCGGGCTTAGCATGATACCCCTCCTATGATAACTTTGGCTTGGCGTAGGAAGATTTCCTAGTGTCGTAATGTGAGATACAAGAAATCTTTAGTGCCGGAAATAGAAATCCCAGGATTCAAGGCCAACGTAGCCTTAGAGTGCCAAGACAGAGATTCCATCAACCAAAATTTCTGGATCTTCCAAAAGTATCTAAAACAAATCAAAAGAATGCAAGATTCATCGGGAGAAAATGAAAATGTTCCAGAAATAAACCATTGTTCAACTGGTGAAGTGTTTCAACAACAGAACACTGGGTTATGGAGGGTTAACAAAATGCTGAGAGAGAAAATAAAATATGATCTTGAGCATGATGAAACGTACACGGAGCAAGAATAAATAAAAAAAGGTGAAAAACAGTAGAATGAATTCTGAAAGATTGACACTAAAATTAACAGTCCAATCTAAATAAGGCCTAAAGAGGTCACTAAGTAGGACATTTATCGGGCTAAAGGAACAAACAAAAACAGTAAAACTTGAAAAAGTTCAGAAAGAATTTGCCAAACTGAATCCATGAACAAGAACGGACTATCTTGCACAAGAACCACATTTTTCCGAGTCACTAATGTGATAACCCAGGGAGTGAACCACAAAACAACTCCCATTCACAACGTGAACGACCCACGATTGTTTTCTTCACTCCGACTCTGAGATTTTGCTCAGCGGAACAAACAGAGGCCAATTTCTCAACATTACTGTAAAAATAGATCTTGAACTTTATGTGGGTTAGAAGAGAATAATATTGTTGACAAATGTCTCCCCCCCCCCCCCCCCCCCCCGCCCAGAGAAACTTGGGGTGTTTGGCGGTGATACTGATCCCTTTCCTGTAACTGATGAGACCGGTATGGCAGATGAGGTTTGTTCACAGCAGCAGTCTCGGCACCGGTAGGAAGGTGACAAAATGATGAACAGTATTGAAGGTGAAAAATAGAGGAAAAGATCAGGATGAAAGTGTAGCACCATTTGCGTCATAGAATGAGTTGGTGGCGAGGAGGGGGGGGGGTGAGAGAGAGAGAGAGAGGGGGGGGGGGGAGAAAGGGAGAGAGAGAAAGGGAGAGAAAAAGAGAGAGAGAAACAGAGAGGAGGGAGAGGAAGAGAGAGAGAGAAAGGGAGAGAAAAAGAGAGAGAGAAACAGAGAGGAGGGAGAGGAAGAGAGAGAGAGAGAAAGGGAGAGACATACAGAAAAGAGTGAGAGAGAGAGAACAGCGAAAGAGAGAGAGAGAGAGAGAGAGAGAGAGAGAGAGAGAGAGAGAGAGAGAGAGAGAGAGAAAAAGAACCATGATTTTCTGGAAAATGTGCCCAACGTTTAGATTTCCCATGCAGAATGGGTATTGAAATTCTATTCCTCGTCAATTTTGTTAATTGCACTGTCCTTGACATTCTCAGAATGTCCAGATGATTCAGATCAAGAAAAAAAAAAAGAAATAACACTTGATACTGCTGAGCTAACAAATTTTTAATCGTGAAATGTCCACGTTTGAGAGAGAGAGAGAGAGCGAGAGAGAGAGAGAGAGAGAGAGAGAGAGAGAGAGAGAGAGAGAGAGAGAGAGAGAGAGAGAGAGAGAGAGAGAGAGAGAGAGAGAGAGAGAGAGAGAGAGAGAGCAGTTGAAATAGTCTCTAACAAGGATATATAAAATCAGTTTCCTCAAGTTTCCTTCAAGTTCAGACCATTTCTGAAATTTTCCTAAGAAAGAACAGCAGAAACTCGGTCTATTTTTTCCTACTATGCAATAAATTAGTATTCATTACCATGTTATCGCATCGTTCAGAAACCATTCTCACACAGCAGATACACCCTGGTCCTCCTATACACTGCCTTGTACACAGTACAACACTGCATCTCAGTATCGTCAAAAATTGGCAAAAAGAAAAAGTTCTATGTAGCAAAGCCTCGCGTAAGAAATAATACCCGAACGATACAACGAAACGCAAGGCTTTGCTACATACAACTTTTTCTTTTTGCCAATTTTTGACTTTACTTTAAGCCTTTGCTGCGACCCCACAGTTTTTCTGTAGTTTTTATAATATTGCATCTCAGCGTGTCAACGTGTGAGTACCATTTTCTCACTATGAAGGAAAAACGAGCACCGCATGACGTCCTTACCGTATTGACGTCTCAGACCTCTGGCTCCTAATTATCCATGATCAATCTTGCAAAGAGCCACTACAGTATAATGTAATATCCCTATTTGCATCCAGCGACCACACTCAACTGTCCCGGCTACCCACAATGCCGTAAAAAAACCTCCCTTAAGCCACACAGTCGGGAGTGGGAGAGAAAAACATCATTAATTTTTCGGTTCGCGGTGTTGAATCATCGGTAGGGCAAAATGTCAACACTTCACCGGGCCAAAGGGCTTTCTCTGAAGGTGGCCAACCAGGCAACTACTGGCCACTACTACGTATCACCGCCCCTAAACTGCGTGTCCCTTGCTCACTTGACTGCGCAGAGCTGCTAATGTTCTTCTCTCTCTCTTTCTCTTCCTCATTTTTATTCTTGTTCTTACCGTCTGCTTGTTTCCCTCTGTAACGACTGATTTTTTTTCTTTCACAAAGGCGTTCATCTCTCTGTCTCTCTCCTTTTGTCTGTCTGTCTCTCTCTCTCTCTCGCTTTCTCTGTCTCTCACTCATTTTCCCTGTCTCTCGCTCACTCTCTTGCCCTTCTCTCTCTCTTTCCTCTCCATATCGCCTTTCTCTCACTATTTTTTTGTTACCTTTTATCTTACTGGTTTCGATCTGCTAATAAAGACATGTCATTTTTTTCTTTCACAAAGGACGATCTCTATCTCTGCCTCTCCCCCTTTCTCCATCTCTTTCTCTTGCTATCATTCTCTCTTTCTCTCTCTCCCTCTTTCTCGCTTTCGTAACTTCAGTTACCTCCTCTTTTGCTCACCCCAGCCTGTAAAGACGTAGATATTTCGCCTTCACAGAAGACTCTGTCATTCCCCTGACACTTTCAATTTCTTTTCTTGCATGATTTTGCTTCTTTTAATGCTTCACGGTTGACAGTTGCCCGCGCTCTATGTACCTCTTTCTCCATATCCTCCCCTGTTATTTATTTTCCAATCTAAATTTGCTTTATTTCACCTGCACACACTTTCTATCCATGAATTTCCCGGATACCTTACACCAGTTCCACACTGACTTTTGTTTGGGGGTATTTCTTTGTTTCATGATTTCATTATTCGTTCACCTTTCGTTCCTTCCAGATCTCTGTCTTTCTGCTCGTCTGGTGGCTCTACCTGGCAACCTTACACCTCATACCTTGGGTCCTTGTTCCACTGAGCTTCCTCTCATCATACTCTGTAAAGCAAAAATTCTCCCCCCCCCCACCCTCTCTCTCTCTTTCTCCCAATCCTCAACCTGCGCTCCATTCCCTCTTTCTTTCCAAATTCCTCGCTATCCTCTCTCTCACTTCAATGCCGTTGCATGCAAATGTTACTCGTCATTCCACAGGCTCCCCCCCCCCCCTCTGCTTCCTCTCAAGGTAATCTGTACATCAAAACGTATTTCGTCCATCCGCCTCTCTCCACTCAACACCTTTCCTGTCCTGTTTCCTCCTTTCTGTCAAAATTATCTTTCTATCCTTCTTTCACATCGGTACCTGTGCGTGAATTCTTTTAGGTTACGCGTCATTCTATGGACCTTGCTCTTTTCTGCGTCCTCTCATGATAATCTGTACATCAAATTTACTTCAACTCATCCCTCTCTCTCTCCATTCCTCATCCCATTACGGGCTCTTTCAGTGATGTATTAAAACAGACAGCATAGGAAACCGCGTTGCACTTTTGGTCATCAGAAATCACATTTTATCATCCTTCATCTCCATTGGCAGTAAAGTTCTCAGCGTGTCAAAATGCCGGACTCAGTTAGAGATAACACTTAACAGACAAACCAAGTCCTCACAGGAGACAGGCAGGCCGTGATATAGTACTCCCTAATTATCAAGACTTACGACAACTCACACCCAACTTTCATCATAACTGACACCCGTTTGTATGGAAACCCGTTTTGCTAAGACTGCGGAAACGACTGTCACTTAAATATTTGACCGTACTGTCAAACCATAGTCAGAAAGTGATTTTACTCACTCGTAATATCAAAATTTATGACAAGCCACACCTGACACGAATCATGATTATTTTGACTGCCAATGTATTTTTTATGGAAACCCGCTTTGCCTGAGACTGAAGAGACAATCATAATAATTATAATTCATTGTTTGACCTTATTTTCAAACTAAGACAAAAACTAGTTCTTGTAATAAAGAGAGTTATGGCATGCCACACCCGACTTCAATCACAAATATTTTTTGGTACCGTTATTTTTTTGTTTTTGTTTATTATGGAACCCCGTTTTGTCTAGGAATGTAGTGGCAACAGTCAATAATCAGACAGAATCATTGGCCTTTCTAACCAGCTGTAGCTGATCACGCCCAACCTATAGGTGTTTATCAAAATAATTATTGCTCCGTTTCTTCGTGTCCTGACGACTACAACAAGTAGGTTGGTGCGATAATTCATCCCACGTGTCTAATGACCCGGATTTACGTGACTGGTCTTTTGAGCGTTAAGAGTACGGAAGAATGTAGACAAGGTTCAGCAATGTAAACACTATCAGAGCTTGTGTCAATGACCTTAGACTAATAAATATTGAGAAAACTGAAGAGAGACAGTCATTGACAAAGGCGGTCAAGGACAGAGAACAGTAATACATCTTTTCTGGTTGTTGTATATTACATTTCTTGCCTATCATATCATCATCAACTAAATAATCAAGTTGAATATTGGCCGAGCTCATAAAAACCTTATGAAAGGCGGTCATACATGCTAATAAAATTATGTAATATGAAAAACTTTGTCAATGGGATGCCATACAGACCCTAAACAAGAAATTAAGAATATATAGAAAGGCTGAAAGGTTGCAGCAAGGGCTTTAATCTGATTTCATTTGTTGTTGTTGTTATTGTTGTTGTTGTTGTTGTTGCTGCTGCTGTTGTTGTGTGAGCGTATTGTACTTTTAGCCCGATAAAGGTCCCAGTGAATGGAACCTATTTACGGTTTATTTCATTGAAATTCAAAATAGATTTTTCATTTACAAATAATGTCACGGTTTTCTTATTTGCTGCTGACGCAGAACTTTGCAAAATATAAAATTGCGATTTTTCAACAAAATCAAGAAACAAGTCGAAGTCTCAACACTATAACAAAACATACACATGTTGACTGAATATAGCACTAAACTATCATTCAATTTCTGACACTTGGATCCCAATAATCCATGCCAAGAAACGAACACACGTTTTCCCGAAATTTCTTGCTTTATATGGCATAAACTGGGGATAGTTTAAAATTCTTTCTTGATATCATCATTCTATGTAACTTACGTGCCTTCTCAAGCCCCCCCCCCCCCCAAGACGTCAAAGTGATAACACTTTTGTCCGGTGATCAAAATAATGCTCAACAGACAGGAATGTTACTCTTTGTTTCCCCAAACGGACACTAAATGACCCCATTCTCTGAATGTAACCACCGCAGCACGGGTTCTCAACCTACAATGTTAGGCAAATTCAGGCAACTAGCATAAGCCTCTAGTGGCAGAAAACGAAAGGTTATCCGTTCTTGAAAGGGAGTTAATTTAAGGTTTGAGAAGGACCACGCTAACAGATTTCATAAATCGTTAAGATGTCATCTGATTAATAAAACACTTGAAGTTTCTTCGTACCTTCCATTCATGTCTATCTGTATAATTTTGCAAGACATTTATGTCCAGTCACTATTTCCCATTCACGTTTGGCAAAGTCCCCTCCGTTGACCGATAAGACAATACTGTAGATTAAGCACTCTTCCTCTAAAAGGATGGGGTATTTGCCATATTGTTGTATGCGAAATTTTGCGGATTTTGAGGTTTTGTGATGAAAATGGTTCTCTTACTCCTAATTTCATAATGTATAAGTGTCATTCCAATCGGTTAAAAGCTTTTCGAGGTATGTGTTTGTGACTTAATGTTGTCCTCTGATTTTACACAACTCTTCAAAGTTTCAATCCTTATTTTCTCGAAAAAAAAAAAAAAATACACATACAACAATATGGAAAGTACCCGACGAAATAATTATACCCTAAGGCTTAATATGTCAACAGAGGTACCCTTTACTTCAAGGTTTGAGATCCGCTGCGCCACAACACCATCTCTACCAGTATGATTGTATTGGTCCAGACAAGCGGAGAAAGAACCTTCCTATGCTATTGCGTCACCCCTGCTAAAAAACCACAGGGTGAATGAACTCAAGATAAAAACCCTCCCCTTCACGCATTCATTCCCGGTCATTTTCACCTCCTTATGACCGCAGTTGTCGGTCAGTGTGAGCGTGTGGAAAGGCAATCGAGGAAGAGTTCCCTCACCCACGAGCGTTGTAGTGGTCAGGTAATCAGTTACTCATACAAAAACAATCCATACTGGCGTATCAGCTCTGACCACTTCTTCTACATAAATAAAAGCGTATGTGTATTTGTCTGTGTGTTCGAAAAAAAAAATTCTGGCTCTTACAGCTCGAATTTACATGAAAGTTTGAAGTTGCCTTCCTCTCGCCCTACCGAAGGTTCTTTTTTACATTTGAGGCTCTAAATGGTGGGGATTTTTTTTTTTTTGAGTTTGATCCGTGTCGCTAACTGCTTGCCTTCGATCCATTTTTTTCACAAGAGCATGACCTGTGACGTCAACACTTCCCGTCGGTAAACTATTTGACGTGCTCGCGGTAAAACTAGAAGACAGGAATATCCTGCTGTCTTACTATGATCTCAAATTGATTGTGATAGTTAAATTTTATAGCATTTATTGTTTACTCCAATAAATTGTTTACTCATGAAAGTTCTTTAAAAAAAAAAAATTACTGTAGATCTAAACCCTTAGTTACAAGAGCCGAACGCCCAAGCAGCCATCGGCAGGAGCAAGCTATAAAGTCCGCGCGAAGCTTTTATAAGACTGTCTTGATGAATGTAGACTTCGCTGAAGACAAGAATGATTTTCAGAGGCTTGGCAGTTTATGGCACACCGTAACTTTTGAAATACGTGTCTTTAAAGTATAGAGTTATTTCTATCTTATCACTATGTTGAAATCAGTATTTCACAAATCACACCGTTTGCCAAAACCGTTGGTTGTTCAGCCCTCATAATGAGCTTTGTAGGAGTTGATCGAAATCTAATTAAAAACAATAACAACAACAACAGCAACAACAACAACAAAAAGTAGTTCAAAGGTACGAACATGGATAGTATCGGTGAGGTCAAACCACGGCATCTACCACGGTGGTGACAGTGGTTGTATGGGTATTATAGCCAATAAGTACTGATGCCCAACTGTTCCTACTACCACCACCACTACTCCACACCACAGTACAAAATAATAAGCGCGCACATGCTACTCATTTTTTGAAATGTAGGCGCATGAATGGAGTCGCGCCCTCATGCAAGGCACAGGGTTATTGCAGAGACGATTGGATCATGAAACTAAGATATGACCGCAACACGAGAGCAAGTCGCACGTGTGCGCTAGGCTAAATTAAGCTCGGTGGCGATAACAGTTGTATGGGCGCTAAAGCCAACAAAAGTACTAAGCCCGAGCCGTCTCGAATTCGTCGCCTTCGCCACGGCGTTACATGCCATTCATCAACGCATAATTAATTGCTAGCCACCAGTGTGAGTGAGCATCCACATTCGTCATGCCTTATAGCACCAGCGCAGGTGAGCTCCATTTTGTTTTCCCTCCGGGTATGCCGCTGAGTTTACCCCAGTAGTTAACGTTACTTCACGCCAGTAACTAGGGTGTAACCAGCCATGCTATCCTCCCCGTAGCATCTCTGGTGAAATCAGGGGTATTGACACACTGCAGCTGGTTTGTGGATAAGGTTTCCGAGTCTCGTGATGTCGCGTCGGTTCAAAACATCGCTTGGCCGGGTATTCGGATTATCTGGTATCATCAGCGCCCCTGTATAGTAAGCTTACTTTGGAAGGTATCTGGTCATACTGTAGTCTTTTCTCCTTAAGTTAACCCTGCTACTGCCCTCATTCGATTAAATCAGGTAACATGTCGACGCTGAAGTTGCCTGAGCTAGTGAAATTGACTTTCCTGAAATGCATACTTTGGGGAAAGGGGGGTGGGGGGGCGGTTGGGGGGGGGGGGCTTTTTGGGCTAATACAAGGTCAAAACATCCATTTTTAAGGTAATCATTCACAGATTGAAACTCCTTGTCAGGACACAGTAAAACACTCTTGGCAGCATTAATCCGCCTTTTGAAATAATCTTTGGCCTTTGTATAGCTTGTATAAACAGTCATGGGCCGGAGCCTCTTCACAAATCATCTAAATTATCCTAACGGAATCCCCTTTATTCTGCCATTTTCTACACACACACACACACACACACACACACACATACACACTAAAATCACTTTTATTTTCATTTCTAATGAAAAGTCTGTTTCAGGATGCATAGAAACTTGAGATCACCAGTGATATTTTCCATTTCATTCATTGCTGCCATTGATGTGAGCAAAGAATCCATTATTATGTTGCAATAGCCAGATTAGACGCGAGCCATTTCGTATCATGATCCGCCAGCTTGAATAACAATGGAATAACCATAGAATAATACAGAACACTGGCAAAAAAGCAAACAAGCAAGGGAGACTAATGATAGGAGGATAGTCTAAACAAAATCAGATGATATTGACATCAAAATGGCTCTGGCCTACAGATCAGCGGGAAAAAAAAATCAGATGATATTGACATCAAAATGGCTCTGGCCTACAGATCAGCGGGAAAAAAAAATCAGATGATATTGACATCAAAATGGCTCTGGCCTACAGATCAGCGGGAAAAAAAAATCAGATGATATTGACATCAAAATGGCTCTGGCCTACAGATCAGCGGGAAAAAAAAATCAGATGATATTGACATCAAAATGGCTCTGGCCTACAGATCAGCGGGAAAAAAAAATCAGATGATATTGACATCAAAATGGCTCTGGCCTACAGATCAGCGGGAAAAAAAAATCAGATGATATTGACATCAAAATGGCTCTGGCCTACAGATCAGCGGGAAAAAAAAATCAGATGATATTGACATCAAAATGGCTCTGGCCTACAGATCAGCGGGAAAAAAAAATCAGATGATATTGACATCAAAATGGCTCTGGCCTACAGATCAGCGGGAAAAAAAAATCAGATGATATTGACATCAAAATGGCTCTGGCCTACAGATCAGCGGGAAAAAAAAATCAGATGATATTGACATCAAAATGGCTCTGGCCTACAGATCAGCGGGAAAAAAAATCAGATGATATTGACATCAAAATGGCTCTGGCCTACAGATCAGCGGGAAAAAAAATCAGATGATATTGACATCAAAATGGCTCTGGCCTACAGATCAGCGGGAAAAGATTCAAACATTAAAAAAAAAAAGAACAGCTCGGACTGACCTGAGTTTCTGTGAGCAACACAAGAACAATGGAAATTATATTCACGTAAGAAATTGCTACGAATGAACACAACAGTTGAGATGAGAACATGTTGTCATCAATTTATTTACGGTGCATGAACTAAAGCAATGGAAGGACCAATAGTTGACTTTTTCAGGCCCGTTTCTTACGTGAGCTCAAGTCACCAAATATTGACGGACAGACTGCGTTCCGAAAATCCAAGTCTGGAACCAGCAGCTAAGTACTCGTATTTGTAAAACATTCGAAGATTTAAAAAAAAAATTGTTCACATTTGTTATTTGTTCAATTTTCTACGCTATTACATTTCTGTCCCTAAGAGGGTCAATCGAAGGGAAACTTGATTTGTCTTTCCTTTTCCTTCGTGTGTTATTGTATCGTTCCCGTATCGTTCCTTGCTTTCCTACCTATATGGTTTTCTTTTTGCCATATTTTGACTTTGCTTCAAGCCTTGCTGAGACCTCACAGATTTTCTGTGCTTTTTTCTCATATTTTATTACATGGATTTTAGCAGTTTACTTTTTGACGTAAAATCGTGACAATCCCCAATGACCCACTAGGCTCTCCCAAGTTTGTCCTATAAATGGCGTCGAATATGCAACCCAGTTATACAGAACGGGCACAAAGAGATGATGCGACTGCCATCCAGCGCTCGAGTGCTCATCCCTGGCCGATCGAGTTTTCACTCGTGACGGCAATGGCGAATGTGGCAGAATTCTTTAATTGTTTAACGTCCCCATAATGGCAATTGGAGACTGTCGGGGTATCTGGGAGGTGACATCCAGCGCTGAACGCTTAAGTATACTGTCTCGGGGTATGCGAAATCCAGTCAGTTCTCCTTATTTTTTAAAAACGATTTACCACATAGAAGCACAAACACAAATAAACAGACTAAAAAAATGCTACGGAAAGGCAATAAAGCTTGATTGCCGAAAAAACCCAGCAGCATTACAATTCTTCTTGTTGTCACTTTGAATTAATTTTCTTTAACTATTTTTTATTTTATTTGGGGGGAGGGGGGAGGGGGGGTTGCTAACGCAGAGCGTCGCAAAGTAGAACCCATCTTTCTCCCCTTCCATACATATAGTTCAATTTCAATTTTCTTCAAACACACTCCCCTACTGCCCCCCCCCCCACCCTCACACACAAATAAAAACACTCACCCCCAGCAGCCACTATGTGTTTACCGAGACAGTTCTCAATGTTTCAGGGATTTGGTAATGTTGATCCGTCTTGCGCCGGCAGCAGCCACCCGGTTCTACACCACGGCTATGTCAGATCAAGTTACCCTGGGCTAATCAGATCCGGAAGATTTGGCCGGGGGTTCCATCATCAATTTCAGTACATTCTCAAATCCTCATTCACTGGCCAGAATTCTTGCTGTCTTCAAATGTTGAGCAAATTGAAAACATCGCCCCCATTAAATTTTGTAGCCCACAGTTCATATCCAAGTGTTATCAAAAATTCAATTTGGTTTATGTATTATAAAACAAAGGTTCAATTTTAATAGCCCCCCTCCCTCCCTCACACGTATAACCCCCCCCCCACCCAAAAAAAACAAAACCCACAAAAAACAAAGGCAAAACCACAAAGAAAACACAAAGTCGTTCTGAGTCGATTGTCCAGGAAAAGGACCGAAAACACAATCATTGTGGATTACATAATCCTGGTAAAAAGCCTGAACTTACTCTGCTATTGCCCGAAGAAAACGCTTTGAATGATGGTAGCAATGGAAGAAAACGAAGAATAGGAAAAAAGATGTGGAGGCAAGACAAGCCTAAACAAATGACTGGAACCACTGGTGTATTTAACTTATCATATCATACACTAGTGGGCCCGGTAAAGATTCTGTTGACTGCTGTAATCTCATGGGACATAATTGATAAGGTTTTATTTGAATGTTGTTGAGAGAATTTTCTTTCTTCAATCATAATTATAACATTCAAGAAGCAACCACCGTTTGATAAACGCCCGTTAATTCAACGTTCTGCAGCAAACAACGTCTGTGTTCAGGAATGCGGGATTGCAAGTTAATGGTTGTTGAATACGATTCGTCCTATTAACAGTGTATACAATTATCTATTAAACTCTGGGCTGGCATTTGTACATACTCCCAGACGTAGAGAAGACCGGCCTGCCAGTTTCGACTCTGTTTGGCCATTATGAACATAATTGTATTATCCGTTCTGAGTGTCGGGGTCTCCATGCCAATGGCAGATTACCTCTGCAATAATCTCAAATAAAAGTCGGAAGAGAGTGAGAGACAGTGGGTGTTTTCATTCATTTTAGCTACCAAGATGGACAGGAACGTTATCACAGTAAATCTTCTGGGGATAGAATAAAGTATGTTTAATGTGAGGGGTGTAACATGACCTCAAGTGGAATAAACCAACTCAAGAAAAAAAAAGGCAGAACGCAATAATCATCTAACCGGGAAACTTGAAATCCCTCAAGCCAGACTGAGCTATTGCACAACCAGCAATAAGAAAGAGAGATCGAATTCAGCTGTTGCAAGAAACCAACCCCTCCAATTTCCCGTCAACATTCTGTAGACTGTAAACAAGGTCTCTCAACGCTGTTTTCTTTTCTTCTTTGTGTAGGCAGACGACCTCCCTAGGGTCTCTCTTGCAAAGGCAATGAACACCAAACATTGTTTTAGAGACCATGATCTCTGAGCACACCTCTGGACTCATCACTGACATGTTTAACTGTTCCACAGATATGTCCTATTCTGGCAATGTGTACACACGCTGTGTTATTTATCGCCCTGATCATAGCTATTCAGTTTCTGAAAGAACATAAAGCACACATCAAGAATATTAATTATTCCAGTACCCAATGAGCTAGAGCAGATGATCTGCTGATTCACGTTAATAATATTCCATAGTCTGAAATTAGTTTGTTCCACACAGAGGACAGAGAGAAGAGGAGGCAGTGCAAGATTACACTATAAATTATTATTTATAGGAAGTGCCAAAAGCGGATAGAACTTAGAAAACTAAAAACAACAGCAACTCCAAAACTTAAAGATAAAACAAAACAAAAAGCGCTGGTGAGCTTCACATTATTTAATTATTGAGACGTTTTTAAGAAAAGGCAATGTTTTTTTATTTTCCAAGGACATAAAGTTTCACCTGTAGTTTAAATTTTGTCTCGTTGTCAACAGTGGTGGTTTGGGCAAGTAGCAATAATCATACTTTATCAGGAACACGGTTAATAATGCCCCGAGATGTTCAGAGAGACGAGACACCATATCGCTCCACAACTGTGGCCGTATGCATAATCAATGCGTAAACTAAAGTAAATACGTTAACTGGTGTTAACACGAGAAATTGTATTCATTTCTTGTGTTAACACCAGTTAACGTATTTGCTTTAGTTTACGCATTGATTATGCATACGGCCACTGAACGCTGCAAGAGTGCACCAGTTTGTAAACATGACAGGTCAGTTTGTTGATGCGCAACTACACTCAGATCACCGACCTAATCACGAGCTGCACGCAAGTCTGTCCGTTTATGCCTTGAAACAGTTTGGGGACAAAACAAGCGAGAAAAAAGATTTGCTAAGTTAGTTTTTTTTTGTTTTGTTTAAAGCGTCAGTAAATATTGTGTATTGTCATTTCTAGGTGTAAGAAGCTGGAAAATTCTATCGTCGGGTATTTTCTAGATTGTTGTATGTGCATTTTTGTCTTTTTCCAGAAAATGAGGATCGAAACTTTGAAGAGTTGTGTCAAATCAGAGGACAACATTACGTCACAATCATATTATATCTCGAAAATTTTTTCACCGATTGCAACAACACTTAGATCTATACGCAATGAAATTTGGAGGGAGAGAACTATTCATGACAAAACTTCAAAATCTTTTAACCTTGATTATCTCAAAACTACCCAATGTTGGCTATGTGTGACTCAGGCACGGAACAAATCTGGGGCTAACCAACTGTTAAAAAAACCCAAAAACAAAACAGCGTTTGCTCAGTTTTTGACCTTTCACCTCTGTCACAGCTACAATACCATCCATTAACTCTTTTGCTCTCAGCCTTTCATACCTGAGACATGTCACCAGGTGCCCAGTGCGCTACTTTTGATACCCTTCCTAATTGATTCGTGATAAATATCTAAATTTTTTCCCTCCTGGGGGTATCTAAAACCAGTTTAACATATCGTTATCCCAACCATGAAACCGCCCAAGTGCCAAAAGGCTAACTTACGAGATACCACCTCATATCAACTCATTATAAATACATTTCTAGTCATTAACAACTGTATTACTGTTCCCCCTCTTTAATCACATAAAAAACAATACAACTGCTTCAAGAACTTCATAGAATATTTGGCAAAAAAGAGTTTTCATTTTGCAGTTGAGCGGTTTCATGACAGGACCAGCGATATATCAGAAGTTTGAAATGATGCAAGTTTTGTCAGAGTATTTTGTGAACCTTTAGGTTACTGAAGTGCATTGGCCAGATTACTCCTTTTATTTTTCTAGTCACAGCTAAATAGCTTGCCACTTTTAAAATATCTTTTAAAATAGGTTTTAAAAGTTCAGAATAGAAAAAGAAAATCTGAGGGAAAACCACTTAACCTAGTTTGTCAATTAACCCTTCAACAAAGTGACCGGCACAATCAAGGATTTGCTCTAATGAACCACCTGTTGAGATCTGTTGAAGACATTCGTGGGTACACAGAGCTGATTGACATGCCACTCGTAAATATAAATCTGATTCGATGGAGACAGAGACAGAGAGAGAGAGAAAGAGAGAGAGAGAGAGAGAGAGAGAGAGAGAGAGAGAGAGAGAGAAAGAGAGAGAGAGAGAGAGAGAGAGAGAAGGATAGAAGAAAATAGTTAATTAACGCGGAAATCGATGAACGATGGCCTAAGTGTTTACAGTCAATCAAAGACAATCATGAGGTTCATTCATTGTCTTTCGTCAGCCAATCACCAAGTAGATCTGAAGTATGTAGTTCAAGTATGAGACTAAACCGCCACACACACCCACCCACACAAACACAAACTTGGCACAGAGCGCCGCTAGCCTTAGGTCAGTGGCCAAAAAACAAAACACAAGAATAGTGGCTTGTTTTTAAATTTGGGTGATATTTTATATTGAGATGGTGCGTCGGTGCTGTTATATTTCCTCCCCATAAAGACTATTGTAGGGAAAGGTAAATCAAGTCTTATTACCAAGGCAAATTCATAGAGCTTCAACAAAAGTGACGACATCGTGACATATTCAGGAAAAAACAACAACGTAGTCATCAAACTGGAGATTATAATTATTTGTAGCAAGACATCGCGTGTTTCTGTTTTTTTTTTCTTCATTCCCCACCTCTAAAAAAAAAAAAGCAAAAAAACAAAATACAACCGTTGCCATCTATATGTTTCTTTATTGACGGTGAGGTCGTCTTGTTTAGTGGCCAAAAAGTGGCTCGAAATGACGGGGTGTCCATATTTATTACCAATAACGAAGTTATAAAGTTTTTTCTTAGTCAAGAAGATAATTTTAAAATTATCCTCACCCCCTCCACCTCCCCCCCCCCCCCCCCAAAAAAAGCCCACAAAAACCGGCCTTCTTCTTCATCTGCGTCAGTCAGCGAAAGTTCAAGTATGATTGAGGAGAAAACCTAGCACAGAGGCACAGACGCACACACACACCAAACGTATAAATTTCAGAAGTGGGTAATTTCGTCTGTTTTCAAAAATTTAATTATCTAGGTCCGAATAAAAAATATGTAGTGCATAATGCATTTTCACAGCCCGCGGCAACTTGTAATCTACCAGCAAAGGGTCGAGTGCTGACAGTCTAGAAGGCAGGATAGATTGATTCTCTGACCTCATGAAGAAAGAAGGGAAAAAAAAGAGGGGCATTGGGGGGGGGGGGGAGGGGGCTGGGGTGGGGTGGAGAGGCACAGGAGTGAGTTGCGGTGATGCTGAAGAAGAAAACTCTCGCAACACAAGAGTCAATACGAAAGTCGTAAATCAAAAGAGATTGAGATTGGGAACTTTGCACTGGGCGACCGCTGAAGATTCTTTCTGTAATTGAGTTGTTGGTGGTTTTAGACGCAGATGGCCAGTGATGCAGTCGTGTTACGGGAAAAAGGTTGCATATCCCAATTTGGGTCAAATTCACTTGTAAATTATACCTTTTTCTAGAATGAAATGTTCTATTTTTTTCTTTTTGGGGGTTATAGGTTTGTACGATGGCCGTTGTTATAAGTATGTATGCACTCAAGCGTTTTGCGCAAGGGGCACGTACATTTACGTACTATCCCTAATCCCGTTCTTATTCTCAACCCTAAACCTTATCGAATCCCTAACCCTGCACCCCCCCCCCCCCAAAACGCCTTTCAACCAAAAAAACGGGAGGAAAACAGAAAATCTGAGATAATAATTAATTCAGGCTGTTGCTAAGGCTATTTCGGGAGGAGCTCTCTAGCTCTGGAGTCACAAAAGGCTTTAAACTACGTAGCTCTGGCGCAAAACACAAGGGGACCGTACGTACTTGTAACAACATTCTGGTACGATTAAGTTTCCTTTGATGATTACAAAACGTTACTTCAGCAAGGATCAAAGCGTGACGCAACACGGAATCTTTTCTTGCATTCCCAGTCAACTTTTGTGTTTTAGCGGATACTGTCTTTTCTCATAGAACGGAAGAATGGAGGCATTGCAAAGGGTAAAATGTGGTGGAGTGGAGTGGAGGGGAGGGAAGGGAGGAGGACGAATGATCTGCACTGATTTATTTTGCTATTTCAGGAAGACAAAAAAATGAACGTAAATCAGTTGGAGGAGTTAGAATAGGTCTAAGTGCCACTGGTACTTAGATCCCTTGTACTTGTAACCCCCTGAATTTAGATAACACCAGATAAGATAAGATATAACTTTATTACCTTGTTTCTAGGAAATTTGTTGTCACAGCATCAGTAGTGGTACAACAGTAAATACAATATCTAAGACCTACAGGTCTTTAACGCATACCACACACACGCGCATTACTCACCCAACATTACCAGCAAATAAGAACATTACCTCCCCCCCTCTCCACACACACACACACACTCACTGTCAGAACAATCCATTAGGAACAGCGTACTACATCAAGAAACACTACTACTTGGAATTGCCGATGGCAAAAAAAAATAAATCGTCTATAGCGCTCTCTGTTTGTTTTTAAATACAGTATTCGTCCATTTTTTTGGGATCGGACTATCTGATGGCACAAGGGGTGGGAGCAATCATTTAGAATTGATTTTAGTTTCTGTTTGCACGAATGCACAAATAACTCATCAAATTTCACGTATTCACTGTTAGTTTATTAACGGGGTTGGAATTACAAAGGACCCACGTGCAAAATGGCCATACGACCCCTTTTGATTCTAACCCAGTAACCCTTCATTTGCTGAGCAATAAATTATTCTTTTCGTTTTCTTCCACATCATCTTGTCCCCATCATCATCAGTACTTCCTTGTTCATCCACATCTTTCCCTGCACATTTCTACATTTAAATCTCCTTATTTCTCATCGTTAATTTTTTGTGTCTCCGGCGCCCATCTGTGAATCCGTTCTTGTGGGAAATGTCTGGCAGTTTGAGGTCATAAATCTCTGTCATCTTTAGCCTTTCCTTACATAAACTGGGACTCTGAAGATTGAACGACTAGCATTAAAACATCGAGACAGGGGCACAGCAACGCCCTCCATATAATGTTGTGACGTATTATTTTACTCGCCTACAAAATATGCAGGCGGTACCACAGTATGCGTTATCTGTGCGCTGCGTTTGTGTCCGTATTATGTAGAACAGAGTTGTCCAAATGTTTTTGAACGAGGGCCATAGATGCAAATTTTAGTCCAATCGCGGGGCCATTTAATTTTCGCGTTTAAAATGAATGTTTACTAAAGGGAACTATAATGAAATTTACCTAGCTAGATCGGCCTGTGATATCGGCATCAGTGCGTCTTAATTATTAGTCAAACAGCGAGTGTAGATCTGTTACTCTAAGTAGTTTGGTGAGTCTAACAATAGGCTTTCAAAAAATCTAGTTGATTTGTGTAGGGAAACGGAAGAGGTTTGTTGTGTTTACGAGGCCGGGCCACAGACTAATAAAATACCCAGACTGGATGATTCCATTGTGTGGCGTCACAAAACAGCGAAAGGTGCGCCATTTTAGGTTACGGTTGCGACCGACGCTTCAGCATAGCTACAGTTGCAAGCTAAAAGTCCATGCGGTCATCATTTATAACAATAAAAAAAGGCAGATGAAGACAATAAAATGAAAGGATAGGCAAGTTAATGCATTATTAATACATGTACAACCAATCTTGACAAATAAAAAGAAATTTCTGCTGCAGATAGAACTAGAATCGGATTTCCCGAGGGCTGGCCATGTTGGTTCTACGGCCGCCGCTCGGGAAATTCCGTAAAAAAACGACACAGCCCGAAGCTCGTGTTTCGAGACTGGTTAATTTATTAGTCTGTGGGCCGGGCAGAGTTTTCGGAGTGCCGGATTGTGGCCTGCAGGCCTGATGTAATATTATTGTAAAAACCACAGAAAAACTGATGTACAATGAATTATGTACTTGTGATGTGGTGGGCGTGTGCCGTACATTATAAAATACAAAAGAATAAATCTCTTTTTGCAATAGAACATCAGAGATTTGTGGGCAAATGTCCATGTCATACAAGAGTCTATGTCTCATTTTTTCGCACCAATACTGCTATGGAATCAGCTACATAATGGATACCGCACATCTGGGGAAATTAATAAAACAAGCAGACTTAAAAGAGCACGCGAATTGTTGACGTATGGCCCACATGCATAATGTATGGCATTCCCAGTTGAGTACAGAACAAAGATAATGTCCGACTAAATAGTTTTCAAAGAGCAACTATACTTGCCTAAATGGCCTGTCTCAACCTGGCACAAATACACCTTTTATTATATCAAAATATGAAATAAACGGGTTGCATAATGAATTGCAGCTAAAAATAATAGAAAATGTCCAATTTCCAAGCGATGAAGGCAGAAAATATACACAATGACCCCAAAGAATGTGGTGTCCTTGACCACTGGGGCAAGTCTGTGCCGATCTCTAGAGTACTCGATTTACACCACAATGACGCCGGTTGAGTGGTTGGGTCGATTTTTGAAGGGGAATTATTGGCAGGCAATACACTCATAGATGTACGGAACATCACCCGGTACAGGCTAATGTGTTCTCATTGCATGATCCTGGTAATGTGCAAGCGTTCTTTCTCTTTCTGTGGCATCTCTAAGGCATCTCTGATGATCGCGTCATAATTATATTATGAGATATGAGAAATACACCCACTTCCATAGAACCGGCAAGATGTGCAGAGATCGGTTTTAAACTATCTGTGAGGTTTAGTGAAGTGATACTTGGATCTGCCCCCCCTCCCCCCTTCTCTGCATGGATCGCTCTACCTATTGCGTGTAAATGATTTCCACATCTGCGGAATCTTGCACGCCATGTACAGAGCCCACCTTTCCTCAAGTCCGGCACGCCAAGCGTTGATCTCCATAATTATACATCTATGGAGTTTAGCCAGTTTTGCGGCATTCACACGAAGATGCATTGAGAGAAAAAAAAAATTGCTCATGAACATTCGAACTGACTTCGGGGTGTAGGGCTGATGCACTGATGTAATCTTAAACTACGGGGTCTAGGACTGATGTACTGAGGTAACCTTAAACTCAGAAACCTGAAAGTGCAAGCATAGTAAGAAACACCAAGAAACAAGTAAGAATAGGGAAAAAAACAGTATTTCAATTCACCTCAAGCAAGAATCTACCACGTGAACGATTCATAAAGGTCCTCGCCACAGGAGCAAATGAAAGCACAGCTTGTTGCAGACAAAGATGACACAAAGAAGGAATGCGTACATGGACTATTCCTTATGATACATTTTTCCTGATAAATTTTTACCTGCCTTCACCTTTCATCCGACATGATGATCCGGTTGTATTCGGAAGAAAAAATTCAAACATTTCCTTAAAATAATTCATTCGAGAAAACGATCATCTCTGAACTACTCAAAATTCATGAACGGTGCACATTTCAAGGCTGTCTACTCCAGTTTAGATACAATTTTTAGGTAGAGGCGACATCATTTGTACCGCGCGACCAACTAACTCCAAACACGATCTTTTTTTTTTTTTTTTATCATATTGTGGTCAAATTCTGGAAAAAAGAAAAAAAGCAGAAAAAGTTCTTTGCGCCATGTCACGAATCAAAAGATTACTGTGGCCAAACAGGTCAATCCAGTCCTGACCCCAACCCTCACCCTCACCCTCACCCTAAAATATTATAAACAACAACAAAAAATTCACTGCGCTAACAAAACCCAATTCAGCCCCATGGCACAAATGGATCTGGTGAAATCAAGTGAAAGACCAAATTTTCTGAGAAAAACCCTTCAAAGAGTGAAATATTTCCCATGGAAGTTGAGATTTGCTTATAATCTGAAAGATTGGCCATTTTTCTGCATTCAGTTCAAATACTTTGCCGGAAATCCTCTTAAAAATATTTTATTTTGTCTTTTGAAAAGTTTTACAAATTTCACCTTTTGCCCGGATTTGTCAGACTCGCCCGCAAATAGGTCACCCTTTTGTTGTTGTTGTTTGTCTGTCAAGACGGCGAGGACCGCTAGTCATTGGGAGGTTGGTGGAGTCGTATCTGACTCTGCATGAACAAGGCCTATCCGTTTTAACCGCACATGGAAGTACAATGGCAGGTGGGGCGGGGAGATGAGCAGTTGGGGAGGGGGGGGGGCATACAACACGAAGTTATCATTAACATAAACATAAACAAAGGAAAAAGTAAAAACCACTATTACACTCATCCAGGCGTCCGTGTGGTTATATCAATACTCAACATTATTTTGACCGCCCAGGAGAATTCCAGAAGGAGGAGCGGGGGTGTAAAATCTCCACTCAGGCGCTTCTTAGCAACAATAAGGTCTCAGGAAATGGACCCTCGTGACTTGTCATAGACGATCTATGACCTGAGGTCGAATCCTACTTAACGTGACGGCCGTATCGGAAACAAGGGAACAGGATTTATGAATTGTTATGACCACCGAATAGACCTCTCGACCCCTGGCTCACGCACTGTGTCCGTGACCATCCTTCCTGGCAAGCTGGGACATCCTCTAACTGGCCATAACAATACACAATGACCGGACACTCCGGGTATTAGCAAAACTAGGGTAATGCAATGCTGTACTTCCGGAAGAGTACTTTATGTGAGCCAATGACTCAAAGCCTCCATATTGCGGGGAAAGGCAATCTTTGTCATGGTCTTGCATAACTTAACAGCCTATGACTGAGCGCCCCTATAAAACATACAAAACATCTCAGGCTCTCACAGGCGGCGTTGAGATAGTTGGTCTGACAATACAGACCAGATGTGTGTCGACGACGACACTTTTAACCCCTAAAGTAACAAAAAGTAACAAAAATAAAAATAAACAAAACCCCACAAAGTTCAAGAAAAGTAACGTGACCTTAGTTCGTATTTCTTCCTTGCCCACTTTTTGCGCGCCCGAGAAATTCGACCGAAAAAAGATTTCCGGCTTTAGTAACATGATATGGAGTTAAAATAAACCGGAAACGTAAAACAGCCTGGCAAGTCCCACAGCGCATTTTAAACAAGTGATAAAGTGTGCATTATTTTGTCATACATCTTCTACATACTAAAAGATCTCCATTATTCCAGGAAATGGAAATAGAATAAACAAGAACTAAGACCGCGGTATGTTTCAAGCTTGTCGCCAAAGCAGCCGGCATCGGTTATGAAATATTTAATCACTCGTCTTCACATCTTCATGCACTTTAGATTCTGAAGTTCAGAACAAATTGATGAGAATGGCATGTTATTTCTCCATGTTTTCCAGTTTTCCAAAACTAGCAGTAAATGAGCTATAAGGAAAAGTCCAACGAGAAAGTTAAACATCCAATTTTTCGATTGCTTCAAATTGATCTGGACTTTGACAATATAGCGTGACATTCTTTCAATTCCTACATTTTGGGGTTTCCGTTTATTACGCAAACTTCTTCAAAATTTATCGAATTTTTTGTTCACAAAACACAAATTGAAATCAGCCATTCATGGTTTGGCCTCTCTCTCTCTCTCTCTCTCTCTCTCTCTCTCTCTCTTGCAATAAGTGCAAAAACAGCCGATTCTCCTTGACCTTTGTTGAAATTCTCCCCTCGCCAACTCCCTACCGCCACGAAGAATTCATAGTTTGATCCTGCAAATAAACGATGTTCATCAATGGCCAACCTCAGGGGCGCTATTGCCATTCATATCAACACTAATCTAACTTAGAGAGAGAGAGAGAGAGAGAGAGAGAGAGAGAGAGAAAACAGTTCCCAGTCCACAAATGGATGTGGTTCGTTTCCCGCACAGATTAACCAGGTAATGGAATCGGTATGATGGGATGAAGGGGGATTGAATGCCTGACCCCATTTTGCCCCTTCCTGCTTTGATCGACTAGGAATTGGGGGGGGGGGGTTGTGTTTAAAGAGGAGGGGGGGGGGATAACGTCTGGGGGTGGACGATGTCAGACTCAGTCCGACATTGGACAATGAAATCTATCCACTAGGGAGTGGATACAGCAGCGCATCCTCCTAGGGGTATCTTATGCAGTTATCATTGGTGGATAAGACGTTTTTGTTTTCCTTTTGGTTGGCGGATATAAACAGAAAAGACTGACAGACAGACAAACAGACGGACAAACAGACATAAACAAACAGATAAACTGATAGGTAGCAGACAAGCAAACAGACAGATTAACAAACAAATAGACAGACAGACAGATAAACAGGTAGGTAGACCGACAGTTAAGCAGACTGATAGGCAGACAGTAGATAGATAGGTAGATAGATATGCAGATAGACAGACAAACAGATAGATAGATAGATAGGTAGATAGATATGTAGACAAACATATAGATAGATAGGTAGATAGATATGTAGATAGGCAGACAAACAGATAGATAGATAGATAGATAGATAGATAGATATAGATAGATAGATAGATAGATAGAAAGATAGATAGATAGATAGATAGATAGATAGATAGACAGACAGACAGACAGACAGACGGACAGACAAACAGACAGACAGATCGATAGATTGATAGAAAGACAGATAGATAGATTGATAGATTGATTGATATATAGATAGACAGACAGATAGATAGACAGGCAGATATAAAGATAGACATCCAAATGCAAATGCTCAAGTTTCAAAGGGTTAGTATTTCACAATATGGCCATACACACTGTCCGCATACTCTGTACTTATCAAGTCATTATTTCTGTCCTCTTTGCCGTAGGCCACTGATGACTGTGTTCTGGTGAAAGCCCACCTTCCTGGTTCAGTGTCTGTCTGATAAATGCTCTTCCTGTTGTCAAATCGTCAAGGACAAATGCATTGAAATGAAATCGCCCTGAAGCTTAGCAAAAACTGGCTCTGACATATTACCAGATGAAGGAAGCGCTGAAGATAAAAAAACAACAACAACAACAACTGTCTATTTGCTAACACTGGTCCTTGAATGCGATCATGAAACTGGATCCCTGTCCTTTATGCTGGGAGCAAAAATAAACCGAAAGTATTCCCTGCCTGTCCGCTATATCATAGATCAATTTTAACTTTGCCGTGGAACATAAAATAATTTTTAAAAACAACAAAACCACCACCACAAAACTTACAACTCAATTTAGATCAAATTCACTTTTTAACATTTTACTTTTATAGAATGAAATACATTTTGTCTTTCCAGCAGATCCAGAAATCCGTACAATTACTCGTTTCTTTTGGTAATCACAAATGGAAAGATTAAAGCAGGGCGCATTACGAAACGTTTGATTTTAAAAAAAATTAATTAATTTGGTATAATTTTTTAAGCATTCGTTGTTTGTTTGTTTTTTTTTAAATTTCAAAACACGGCAGGAGTATTGGCGACTTTTTAACCCTGTATTCCCCAGACGGACCTTGCCAATCCTAAAATTTCTGGAAAAATATATGGTGAACTGATTTTACATGGTCAGATTAATGCAAAAATATAAATATTTAATGGCAAAAATTATTCGTTAATAAAATAGTAATAGCAAGAGTATCAAAGATAGAATATTTCGGCTCCAGGTGACCTATTTCAAATATGTCACCTACTGGGCACTGTAGGGTTAAATGGCTGCGCATATGGAAGGACGCGTTCCAGTGTCTTCTTCTGTTGTCTAGTTTTCCCCTGAGTTTGAGAAACTGGCGAAGAGGGAGAAATACGCGTAAGGGATCGATGGAACAAACAGTCAGTTATCCTTACCTAGCCCTAATGTTATCAATTGTAAAGCAGGTGACCGTGAGTGTAGTATTGAAACACACGGAGCTCGGAAGAGAATGCTGACAGGATAGGAGGTGTCGGTGGAAGAGCTAATCATGTTTGAAACTGGTGGCGCATTGAGCCAGGTCTGTGTTTGACTCGGTGCACCAAGTCTCCCTTTCCACCAGCTGGTTCAAGACAGTTTTGACACGCTTGAACAAGTGAGGCAGATTTTTTTGTTCCCCTGTCGTCAGTGTGGGAGATCCCGTGTAACTTCACAGTCCACATCTCACACGGAGGCCCACCCACACAAAACGGACTTGACGCAGTGGACCACCGGCCTTAGTTAGCTGTCTGTTGAACTCAATGGACGAAGTTAAGGTTCAAAGACTGCAGGTGACGGACTACAACTGTTACATTCTATCCAAATTTACAGGCTAGGCCAGCGAACCACCGACACAGTTGCCGTTTCGGCCACCACCGACCCCCTCCCCCCCCACACACACACACTTTTCGGAACCAGTTTTGGCACGCTCAGCACGGTTCACCTCTATTTTGAGTACAAAACTATACCAATGACACGCTCAGCACGGTTCACCGCTATTTTGAGTACAAAACTATATCAGTGACACGCTCAGCACGGTTCACCGCTATTTTGAGTACAGAACTATACCAATGACACGCTCAGCACGGGTCACCGCTATTTTGAGTACAAAACTATACCAATGACACGCTCAACATAACAGGGAAGATTGAAATCCATATCTCCACCCGGCATGTATGTAGGTCACGGATGCTCTTGAAAAGAAAAGAACGACAGATTTTCTTCATAATTATATTTCTTTTTTAAAATTATCATCCTTAACCGATCCCAGAAAAAGCCAGATACTATTGTAGTTCCGGTCTTCCTACATCCACGAGATAAAGACAACATTCACTTAATACGTCAAACCACTGTTGCGGTGGAATGCGTTTGCATACGGCTGCCCGTGTGGCTGGATAAAATAAGACACTCGGAGACTCAAAACAGATTATTGGGGACTCAGAGAATGACAGGAAAAACCTGGAAGTATAAATACAAACTGGCACGGCTTGGGCATCATGCCAGATAGTCTTGGGGTAGTTGGTCAATTGATTTGCTTCATTTACGTCACCAAGATGGGGATTTAGGCCGTTTTGCAATGCTTCAGCGCCATTTTGAGTAAAAGTAATTTGGGAAAAAATCGGAGATGCGCATGTTTTGAATGAGCAAAATCCTTGTCCAAATAATGTATTTGAAAATATCTTTCATGCTCGTAGGTGGGTAAATTATTTGCAAAGGCACGATACCTCAATGTACATTGACTGACTATAGCACTCACAGAAATATCTGGTGTCAAGAGATGATAAAAATACTACATGATAATTTTCTCAATGTTATCTTAGCAGTTTTTTTTTTTTTTACTGATGATAGCAGCTCTTGAAGTATTGAAAAAAAAAGAGAAATGTAACTTTTACGACGTTACGTGAAAAAAGGCAACTTGAAACACGAGGAACGCAACTCTTGTGTCATTAGGTGTGGAACAACATTTGAGATACCCAAATTTTGGGACGTTATGTAAAACAACAATAACAACAACACATACGTGATGAGCGCAACTTGTATGACTTCAGATGAAAAAAAAAAAAACACCAAAAAATAACAACATACAACATCTATGCTGTGAACTTAGCAAGCAAGAAAATTCAAACAAACGTTTCCCTGACTCGTTTAAGAAAGCTTTTCAAAACAATATTGATTGGTGTTTTTTTCCATTGACGGTTCATGAGATGGCATGGACACGAAAGAGCTCATGCACGCAACTTTTATGTTGCATTATTTAACGTCATCGCTTGGCATTTCTGTGTCTTCGGTAAACATTGTGTGACATGTGAATTGAAAAAGCCTAACAGAAGCGCTTCACTGACAAGGTTGAACTTTTCTTACAACAAGGATGAAATGGTATACAAGAAAATTGGTAGAAAAACAGAGAGAGAGAGAGAAAGAGAGAAAGAGCAAGAGGGAAAGAAGGAGTTTGAGTTTGACCTTGAATTTTACAGCACGTCGGCACGATAACGGCCACTTTACGTCTCTCATGGTCTGTCTGGGTACATTTTCTTTATCTATGTATCGTATTCAGAGTTGTTGAGTTTAACATAATATTATAATTAAATACATTCATATAGTTTTAACACCTTGGTAAAATTCTAAAAAAATTGTTTTGCATAGATCTGGAAAAAGTTTTGTAAACGAATATAAAAGTTATTCAATCAAGTTGTAGATCTTAGCCTCCCTCAGAAAGGACAGGACGCGCTGTGGGTCCACGTCAGAAAATAATTCTTTTTACGGATCAGCAGGCATAGTGCTTTCTTAGGAAAAACATGAAGTCGACATATTCACTTAAAATAATTATGTTTTGTTGAGAGCAAGAGAGCACAGCGAAGTTTTGAGATTTCATTATGAACAGACAAGCATGTGGCAAAAGCGTTTTCGTTGATAATTTCAAAATAATTAAAGCCATGAATATGGCACTTTGTGAGAGTAAAAATCTCACCATGAGCAATGATAACGTAGCTGTAGCTTAAAACCACCAAAATCTTCGATATACCAGTCCGCGTGCTGAAGTGAAAGGAAAATTATAGAACGGCATAAAATATGTGTTTGTCCCTGTACATAAGTGAGATCCACAATAATTATTTAGGCCCTGCAATGATAGAGAAGTGAATGGCGAACAGAGGGTCGATGACAGCATCATACATGGAACTCAGAAAGTTGTTACAGCTGGAATAAAAATGACGCCTAAGTAATTAGACAGGAACAAAAATTAGGCACACGAAGATAATAGAATCTGGTAGCACAAAACTCTCTCTCAGTTATGGAATTTATTTTAAAAGATTTTCATCATAATTACAAATGCATATTTAAAGATGGACATGTTTTACTATGCAGTCTTTTCCCGTTAGATTTTTAATTTTACTTATTTGATCTTATGCGTAATGAATCTGAAAGCTATAAACCAACCCCAAAGTAAGGTAACGAATAAACTGAAAGTCGCAGAGTGACCGTCATCGCGCCGACGAGCCCTTGAACCCAAAACCAAAATTCAAACACAAAATTCCCCCTGTCAGCGGTGAACATTCGCAAGTAATAAAAAACAAACAAACAATACTTAGTTTTCAAAATTCAAGGATTATGTGTTGGAATGATTCTCTCGCAGGCCCGGCTGGCTGGTGGTCCTTGTCATATTCGGGATCTGGCCAAGTCTGAGTCCAGATTCGTTCGGCCATTACCTATCAGGAATCGCAGATTTGGATCTTAGTCCTCCATAACATGAGACCTCATCTCACCGAAACAGTCCACAAAAGACAAATAATGTTTGAGAATAGGACTAAGGTTAGGTTAAAGACGACAGTCCAGGATTTCAGAATCTTGCACTGGAGACGGAAAAGTTAGGAAGACGTTGATGGAAAGCAAGATTGTTTTCCACCCTGCCAAGTATCCGTGATTCTTTACCTATAATCTTTGATCGTTGTTTCCCAAAGAGCTCCAGCATAAAGCTATTAGAGAGAGATTAACACTTTAATTGCCATTAGTCAATTAAACCAGGGCCATTAAAATCAGTCTTCCAGAAAAATATATTTTGTATCCAGCTCAACCCAAGCTCCAAATACCAAAATTTATAAAGTTGTCGCTTCTGTATCTCAACAGTCGATGGCAGAGCACCGTAACGTCGTCCATGGCAGTCAGTGAGAGGATCAAGAGGAGGAAGGAGCGCAGAGTGAGGATAAGGGGGGGGGGTGGGTATCATACTAAACCCGGAACAGCACATTAAGCTCCTGGAAGACAAGAAGCGCACACCACAATTTCCTACATTTGCTTAATAAATGTGGGAAGGCCCTATCATACTAACCTCAGGCAGACACAATCAGCTTTTGCCACTATTTCGTGGGTGTACGTTTTGCTGGCGGCAAGTGGCTATGCGACGTTCCAGGCTCAGTATGATACCGCCTTAAGTGTTGCCAAAGGAAGCTAACAGCTTGCCCCTCGTCATTGCGTCTTACCTCTATTATGCCATCAACATGTCTATTTTATTACTATTATCATTATTTTGAGGTGACAGTAATAATTAATAATAACAGGAGGCGCGTGTCTGGGCGTGAGTACTCCATGACATGCCGGGCGTGCAGGGGAATACTTGCTAGCCAATCCCTGTCTGTTATTATTAAAGCAGACACCCGGCGTTTCAAAAGACTCGCTCTTTTTCGGATTATACCCCTTGATCAGCTCTTTTGAATCTTTCTCTTCCTTTTCCGTCTAGAGATCGCATCAGAGACCTACACAGAATATGCGACGGGGCAAAGTGATTGTATTGGAGAAATTTATGCATGGATAGATAGAACTGGCGCGATACTTTTTATGATCAAAGAATTGAAAAAAAAACAACACCAAAATTTGACAAGAAAATGCGTGGTATTTCATCTACGTCTAGCCTTTAATCCTGTGTCTGCGAACACGAACAAAATTTCTTATATTGACAGAGAAGACAAAACGTTTTTGATGTTTTCTGTGACTGTTGAAATGTGCAATAATAATAAAAAAACATCTCAAAAAGGACGGAGATGAACTGATGTTTGTCTCCAGTAATGTCAAAGGATGTCAAAACCCGATGATGTCTTTGAATGCCAATTTTTAAATTGACAAGATGGGACAGAAAGACAAGGAATTATATACGCATGCGTTTGTTGTCGCTTAAAAATGTGCTCTAGTTCTAGTCTGTAAAAATTCTCCTTTGTGATACATTCCTAAGCTGATAAGTTATTTTTTTCCCCCTTTTCTTATAATAATAATTTTATTTCTTGTTTCCTCCCACAGTTGTCTCAACGCATGGGCACACAGTGCAGTTGCCTAGGGGCCCCAAGGGTTTAGGAGGCCCCATGCACGTAATGAGTAATTGCTTAGGGGGCGGGCCGCAGCCTATTGCTTTACCCTGGGGCCTAGCCAGGGGCCCATAATGAGGTTAAGACGGCCCTGTTTCCTCTTGCTAATTTTCTTGCTACATGACACTGCCCGTGTTCACACCACATTGCAAAATCTGATTTATTAGGATTGTATCCAGTAGAATATAAAACCATGCTGATATAAAAAAAGGTTTATATCAAGGTACAAAAATGTGCATGTCAGGACAGTGAAGCATTTCTCTGCTCGGCGCCAAAAGGTTTTTACATTGAGCGGTGGCCCTGAATTCGATCACGTTAGATGCGATTTGGTGCTGCACGTGAACAGAACTGATTTCTACAGTGGGAATCGATGTTTCACATTCATACATAAATGTGTGAGGTTTTGTAGATTTCACGATCATGCGTGTCACATTTTGTAGATTTCACGATCATGCGTGTCACATTTTGTTCTATTTCACCGTTGGGAGATTTTAATTATGTATGTGTGATTGTGTGTTTGCTCGTGTGTATATGTGTATGTGTGACTGTGTGTTTGCTCGTGTGTATATGTGTATGTTTGATTGTGTGTTTTCAGGTTCACGTCCCTTTTCAGCACAATAAAAACTTCCTCTGAACAAAAGGTTTTGTCCCTCCCCACCCGGTCAGGCCGCAGACAAATGACCACTTTACAAACACCGAGTGAAATGAGCTAGTGAGGATTCCCCCCTCCCACCCCCACCAAACCCCCCGAAAAGATTCGAACCAGATACTTCACGCATTCATGATAAGTGCGTCAACCACTGGACCACTGAGCCTCTGTGCCAGGGCTGGATGTATTTATTAACAATGAGTCTCAATTAACATTGTGTAGAATTCGTATTCAGCGGGACTTAAAAACAGCTCCCTCGATAATTATTACGATGCGAGTAAATGTAGAAAATAGGTATATTACAATAATGTCCAGTGATAATAAATTCGTATCCCTTTCGAACTCACAACGAACAATTTTCCATTTTGAGATGAAAGTAACTTTAATGAGAAATCTTCCCTTTAAAATGACAAGGTTGTATCTCCACTTTTTGGCTCAACTGAGTTACACACTACACACTACTTCTACAGGCCTTCTCCATTGTGTGTCAAAGTATCACGCGGATTCGCTGCGTAATTTGTATATTATTATTAGTATAAAGAAGAAAAAGTCTATCATTAAAAGCTACGAGCCCATGAAATTTCAATCATCAATTTCTCAAACGTTGATGGAAGGGAGTTGGTCTATCTTTACACTGTACTGATTCTCATCGGATCTTGGGGGTTGCTTTTGTTGCCATACAGGAGACTTTCACGTATTCTCAGGGGCTCTGAAGACAATGAATCTCACCCTGTTTGTTTACATTGCCTCACCCGGCCGGGCTGTTGAATGCTATTTTGACATCCTGTCAAATCTCTAGTGATGAGTGAAAAAAAAAAAAAGGAGTTAATATCGGAGCCACGAAATCTCGTTTGCAATTCCTCGCATGACATCTCGAATTTCCTGCTTTTCTTTCGCGTACTGAACCGGCAACATTCTGAATATTCATTAAAGAAATCTAGCACTGTCTGCCACATTGACATATTCAGATAAAAGGCCACAGAGTATATCACGACTATTTTAGAACAGATGGTGGATTTTTAACTAGAAAACATAATCCTCTTGACAGCAAACTACTTTTTCTTGTTTTGTGTTTTGTCAAACATTGATGGAAGTAGGACAGAAACACTTGAAAATGATTGCAGCAGTGATGCTCTTTTTCCTTTAAAAAAAAATAATTTATCCTATCTGACACAGGCAACAATTTCCTGCGTCAGAACTGTCAAGTATTTCTCACCGTAAATCACCTACAAACCCTTTTCATCTACCGTCCTCCATATCACGTGATTTGCAAACAAAATGGCGGCGTGCCCCACTTGTAGGGCGGAAGCGGTGGACAACAGTCGAACGATGCCATCCTCTTGTTGGGCACCCAACTGTACAAGCCCGTTACGTGCTGATTCTGGCATAAAAATGCACCTTTGCTTAGACTGTGTACATATTCAGATGCCACCACTAAGGCAAGTGGAGATTTTTGCCCTACACGGTGCTTTTCGAGGCCGTGCGGCTCCCCGCAAAGAACCGTAACGCGGAAGTGAAAAGGGTCTATAAAGTAATACAACATGAAGTACAAAGCCAGAAATTAAGATATCTAATTCCTGCAAGACAGATTTTTAACTGCATCTTCACAGGGCCATGATGAAACGGTAAAACTAAATCGATATAAAGAAACCCTCAACAAAAACCTAACTTTAACTCCAAGAAAGTGGCACTTCGTTATCCCCAATAAATTTCTAAAATGTCCCGTGTCAAGAACAGATTTAATTCATAAATGTTTCCACTGACTAAATTTTTGTGAGAGTGCAGTGAGTAATTTTTACAAACATAATTATTGTGCGAGCCAGCATAACTTGGTCTCGTGGGCAATTTGTTTTGAACAGTTTTTTTCCTAAAAGATAGACAGAAGGTGTGGGGAAGGATAGACGGACAGCGTAGGTGTGCATGGCTGAGCACTTTTTATATCTCGTGTTTTGAACTAGGTTTAGTAAAGAGGGAAGGGGTGAGTAGGAATTAAATGTTATTGAGACGTCTGTTGACGTACAGAAAATACCGTGATCCAGAGTAAAAGCTCGGGGTTTTGAACATGTTAAGAATTTATTGCTATAAAATTACATTTTATTGTCTTGAGTGATTCGACCTTTGATGTCGACCCAAGGTCGTTGCGTAGGGCTGTTACTTAAAATAACTCAGTTCGGCAGCTGAGCTAGAAGTGGTTGCACCAATCACAATCCAGGAATTAGACGGTAAGCTGCAGATGCAGTCCAGTATTTAAGGCCATACAGAACTTAGTTCTGGGCCACATGTAGACAATCCATTTACGAGGTGGTCGGCGATAGTCCTCAGCCAGATGAGAGACATAGAGACGCAGTTGAGCAGTCCATTGTGAGGAGCCTGATTTAAAGCTCCAGAGCCTAAGCTACTTGGTTTGATATAAAACCACAGCGTTTACATCCAGCGCTCTCACTCCCAGTGAGGGCCGCATGGTGAGAGTCCATACTAATTTGTAATGATGAAAGTGAACCGTTCTACTTACTTTTGAAGACAGTTTCAGAGCTACCGCCAGACAACGCATGGTTGTACAAGCATTCTCCATGGCGTGTCTAGAGGAAATGTCCATATCATAACATGTCTCATTGAATTAATAGAATTTAAACTGTTATATCCGTCGCCACGTGCGCGGATTCTATTTGCCATATAACTCATATGACCTGCAAGTAGTTAGATTGAATACGTTAGTCTTTATAGAAAGCGGTAGTTTCATTAGTTAGATTCAGTTGCCTTTGAATTGATATTTATATTTATAATTATATTTGTTACATTAATTCCTGTAATTAAACTGCCCTACAGTTCTGCTAAAATTGAAAGCAATTGATTTATTTAGTTTTTAGAGTGCAAGTATTTATTTTTGTGTGTTCGTCGATTGTGGGAGCGGACCTCGAAAGAGTGTCAGTCGAAATATCCCCATGTAACCCACATTGCGACATCCCGAACAGTAATCTTTTGTGGCCTTTCATCAAAATGCATAAGTGCATATCAATATTTTCGATCAATGTTCAGATTGGTGCAGGTTCAGTAGGTGATAGGACAGGAGGGTATCATAACAACGTGTCAGGAATCCATTTTTTTTTTGTACAAAGGAAACACACAAGAAGATGATCATTTACGGCGCATCCTGGAGATTTCTTGTCATTAATCAAAACATCAAATCCGAAATGGGGCGGATGTTCACACAGTTATCAATATCAGCATAGCTGGAAGCAAGAATATTCTGGAGGACAACAAAAAGAACAAACAACCCCCCCCCCACCCCCCCAAAAAACAAACAAACAAACCAAAACGCAAAAAAGGAACAATAACTAGGACTATGGTACTATAAATAATTAATTGGTTTGATTCACTTAGGTCACCAAAAAACTGTGATGTTGACCACACGGTATCCCCATCCTCAAATGCACGGGCACTTGCAAAAAAATGTACTTTTGGCACGGCGGCTGAGCATGCGCACTCGCAAAAATTATCTGTAATCCAAAATTAGGAATTGAAACTAAAGAGAACAAAAATTATGGTCCTGAATCTTCCAACGAAAGGCAATATTATATTCAAATTTACTTAGGAGTACAAGGTCTGTCAAAACTCGTTTCAGATCCAAACAGAACAACTTTTGAGAATTTTACCAATGTAAGAAAATCTATATGGAACTATTTTATTGCGACTTGTGAAATTTAAATTGATACATCTCAGAATACCAAAACAGAGACAGAGAACCCGTGAAAGGTGCAAAAGCGGCCGTAATCGTGCAGACGTAAAACACAAAACTTAAACTGTGACGTCAAGTGAAATGAAGCAATGCTGACATGGGCGGACACGGAACGGAATGTTGTGGTAATTCACCTTGTCACAACATCACACCAGTAGGAGTGAAGCCAGAAGAGCCGATGTCTGCCGTCTCCCGTGGAGTCACTCCAGTCTGTCACCTTCGGGTGAACAGCCACAGACATCACGTCATGCAGACCCGAGCATAGTGGGATGGAATAATGCCAGAGCTTAGAATAATCCGAGTCAAAATACCCCAGAAATGTCAAGATGTCCCGAGCTGAAAGGCCTGAGTGCAGTTCCTGCACATGACATGGTTTCAGTGATTGTGTATTTTCATATTCCCCCCCCCCCCCCCCAAAAAAAAAACAATTGAAAAATCAACAGCCTCAGGTGTGCAAACACTTCATTATTATCAGTGATTACTTTTTCGGTGGACATTTGGATAGCCATTTACTGAGCATTCACTTCCGGCCCAGAAAATTATTGCATCTGTGTTCTTGTCAACTGTAATGAATAGGGAGGAGAGAGTGAACGTGAAAGAGGAACAAACAAAAACAGCGAGGGCCAACAGATAGATGAACACACACACACACACACGCATACTCTCTCTCACACACCCTCACACCACACAGAAACACTCACACACACACAAAAAGGGGTTGTAAAATTGTTCACTTCTGAACTAACCTTGTTAAGACTCATCAAAATGGCGAGTTAATTGCTACCGAGAGGAGCTCTATGCGCCAATGTCCATTCATGTAAATAACGAAATAAACAAAAACATACAACAGCAACAGCAGCAGCAATAATAATAACAATAACAATAACAACAACAACAACAACAACAACGACGGCAGAATCAGAGTTAAGATTTCCAATTAATTTTTAGTGTCCATCATTTATATTTGTTTTTTTGCTGGCCATCGAGAGGGGTTAAACCACTGGGTGAAAAATGTGTTGTGCTCTCGCTCTGAAGAACATGCTGGACGAGTCAAATGTTTGCTCCTGAAATACCGGATGCATGTCAGGAGTGTATACCCAGGAAGCTGGAAAACTGCTAAATCTCGTGGCAAGCTTGCTGATGACGTCAATAAAATATGTCATTAATCCATCTGGATCAAGTCTCAATGACCTGCTTGATGAAGAAGATCAAATTAGGGCTTCGTTTGGCCCTGAATCAGGATCGGCCGCTGTTGACTAGATTACCTGGTCCAATGAGCAGTGCCGGCCCCGGGCAGGGCTAAATGAATCTGAAACCCCATCGCCTAGAGCTAGGATGTCTTAGAGAAGGGGCGAGACGCCACAAACTTGAAACAGCACATAACGGAAGTAAACCTCCAATGTAACCATAAAAGGCTTTTTAACCGATAAGCCTTAAATTCTATAACATATCATATTACGCATGGAAAGTTGTCCGCGGGCATATTTTGAAAGGTCTTAGCATTCGCTATAATATCTTAATACATTCGTTGATTTTGAGCGAATTGGATCAGAGAGAATGTATTTACAGAGAAATCTCCCTTCCGCCCAGTCGCGAAACTACTGTAGGTCGCTGCGGTAACAAGAAGTCAAAACCGGCCGACTTCACCAAAGATAGTGTGCATATCTGTTTACTTTGGTTTGTTCATAGTTTTTGGAGTGATTAAAACTATTTAGAACCGTTTGCAAGTTCTTACGCCCCGTGGAAATGTACAAACGGGTATTACCGCAGCGACCTACTTTCCACTTCATGCTAACAGTGGTTTCGCGGCGCTTCCCGTGCCTGGTAGTGCAAATCGACCAATAGCGAAACCCCTCTATATATACATACTCTGGGATTGAACAGAAGAGAGTGCTCTGGCTTTTTGAGCCGGAAAAAATAAGCATTTTCTTCGAGTAGAATTAAAAAGTATGACAGGAAATTTCGTTCTGCGTCTCAGTTTACTCATGCTGATCCAAACTGAACTTTAAAAATCACATCCGTGTATTCCTCGAGTCAGCGGGCTATCTAGTGCAGTGAAATAGAATTAAAAGGCACACGAATAACAGACGAATTGGTGAAATCAAATCCTACATAATAATTAACGCATTCTAGTAAACATAGATCTTGAAATCAGATTCGCGGTCAGGTGATTTCATATTAAAAAACAAGGCAAAGGGAGAATGGAAAAAGATCATGTCATGTGTGTACCTTAACCTCTTGCCTAAGAACAGTGAGTTCATTCTCTCTCTCTCTCTCTCTCTCTCTCTCTCTCTCTCTCTCTTTCAATCTCTCTTTTTCTCTCTCTCACTCTTTCACTCCCACTCTTTCCCCCCATTCGCCTGCCACGCATCTGACATTGTCTACAGGAGTAACTCTACTTATGGCTGACATGAAACAGTGATCAGCACACACTTCCACCTCCCTTTGGACACCTGCAGGTTATTCAACTTTAAACATACAGTGGATTTCCGCTAATATCCAGTTCATCTATTCATAATTGCCGGACTTAATTAACTTTGACAAGAAATAAAATTTCGATTATCATGGAAATATCTGAGCCAGGGAGACCCCAGAATAGACTTTCCTGGAGGTATTCTTGTTGAGCTAGCTGAACTGAATTGTTCCAATCGACAGCAAACCAGAAAATTCCATAAACATCTCCATTTCCATCCTGGTTCTCCGTGGCCAAAGTCCCCGCAAGTATTATAATAATAATAATTATGCTCACAAAGCGTAGCCGTCGTCAGAATGCTATGAACTCCACGAGCAACTCAAAGAAACCACAAGAAGAGCAAAAGCTCTATTTGAACCTGCTAGGGCCTAGACACAGACTGATTTAATTAAAATTTCTGAAATATGCAAAATCAATTCCAAATTGAGATATGAGCCAAAAAAAGAAAACTTTGAGCATAATGGGACAAATTTAGTTGTTTCAGTTATGGAACATTGGGCATTGGAGGGTTAAAATATCACAGCTGACAACAACAGGAGTATTAAATGCTCTTCTCGTGTAATTAAGCCTAGGCCTGAGACAAAAAAGCAACTAACACAGACAAGCTCCTACTTCGTCTGTAAATAAGATCGACATAATTGTGTGAGGTTGAATTGTCATAAAAAAAGAGAAAGTAACAACGAGAACATGAGGCTGAAAATAATACGTTATATTTTTGTGTGTTTCCTGAAATATTTTCAATATTCTCGTTGCCTCACATTCCTCTCTTTGTCTCAAGTCCACGAACGAGCTAAATACACACAGACATACACACATGCACACCCAGAGACAAACACATAGACACAAAAAAAAAAAAACACACGCAAAACAACTTATTTTCACATGCCACCCATTGTTGGCCTGAAAACTGTGAATACCAGTGTACCTGTTCGTTACTCAGATCGGCCAGGTTCCCACATCGTCATCCTAGCTACTGATTGTCCGTTGTTTGGAGAAAAACAATGCATGTCCTTGTGACTGCTCAGCCATGCTCAGCCAACAAGACAAATGAATTATATTACCATATTTCATAATAGTAATTCGTGTTGTATTCTCAAGCCGCATTGGCACACAATGAAGATTTCTTGCTGTGAAGCGAGATGTCACGTATTAAAACAACGGACACCATTCGCGAAGGGATAACCGTACAATTGTGGTGCAGCGGAAACAAATACTGTTTGAACTAGAGAGTAGAACATCGAAACATACCGAAAACAAACTTCATATTTTTTAATTAAAAAAAAACAAAACAACAAGTTTCTTGTTGTGGTCACATTAAGTAATTTAGACTGATGCAGTTTTCATGTTTTGTTTTGTTTTTAACAATTCACAACAGTTGGCAACAGTTGGCAGAAAGGACCGAAGAGGGCAGTGCAGGTTAGGGAAAGAGGTCGACCCGGCGTGCCAAAGCGCTAGAGGCACTAAATGATTAAGTCAGAACGTTTTTAAACACATACGTTCCTTTGATTTTCAACATTTTAAACGGAAGGTAACATTCAATACCGACTTTCTGAAGGGCTAGAAATCTCTAATTAGGTCAATGCGCTACTTGGCATATTTTGATTTCCAACTCCTCAACCAGTTACCTGGGCGACCGTCCAGGCTGCAGTCCCCAATTCTCGTCATTTTCGGTAACCAAAGCGAGGGCAAAGATAAGACATGAGACTTTTGTCGAGTGTCAGGCAACAGATCGAGTGGCTTAGGCGATAAAAGCCCCGGACGTCCTATGATAAATGACCAGGCTGTCGGAGCCTGACGGAGGCAGAGCTTGGTCCAGTCTAGTTCCGGTCATTTGCATGTAATGACCATCTGTCCGGAGATTATGTCAGTGAATGACCTTTTCCTCGGTGCCAAAGACCTGTAGGTGAAAATGGCCTCTTGATGGAAATTCACTGCAACCCTTGACAACTCCAGATGGTCAAATGTAAACGGCACGATAAGAAAGGCGTTAATTTATTATATTTGACGTGGTAATAAACACCATCGTAGTAATTACGATATGTAATTAACGATGTAAATAACCGATGTTGTATTATTATCATTGTGAGGACATAGCTATCTCAGGGTTAACGGCCGACAGGCCGAGGACCTCGAGAAACACCGTACATAGCAACCACTGGGTTAGATGACCCAGGTTTACTGCAGAGTAAGAAATCGTGACTTTAGTTCTTCTTTATTCCAACTCCACTTTTTTAACAACTGAAAAATTCTACGTTAAACGTTTACGGGGTTAGTATTATGATATGGAGTTAGAATAACTGGAAACTGTGAAACAGCTTGACAAGTGCCACAACGCATTTTAAACAAGTGTTAAAGTGACATTTGTTATATCTCTTCTACATACAAAAATATATCCAGGTTTTCAGGAAGTGGAGATAGAACAAACAAGAACTGAGGTCGCCAAATATTCAATTTCATGGGACTGCTAACCCCCCCCCCCCTCCCCCGAAAAAGGAGGTGGGGCGATGAAAGTACTTTCATTAAAACAACAACAACAAACAACATTCTGCCACTGAAACTCATCGATTGTAATCGTAGGATGAAAACACACTGCACTTAATTAATTCGCTTTCATAACAGAGAAATAATTAAAGAATACAATTACTGTCGTCATACTGGAACTCGATACCACAAATTCTCAGTTTTCATTCATTCGGAAACCTTAACTTTTGAAACATACACGCTCTGGCAACATGGGGTCTTAGCACGAGTCAGTAATGCTGTCGTGAATTTATAAAACAAATATTAATATATCTGGCCGTCTTTTTACTTTAATAAATATAATACTGTAGTATTTCTAGAGAGATCTCATCATGAACTGTTTGTTACCAGTCCTGCGTCATTATCGATTTGTCATAAAGTGACACTGATATACGTTATGGCATAGTGTGTTTGCCGACGTTTCAAGTGGACGAAATCGATACTTCAATATCAAGCTGCGATCTTCGATTTTTACAGTGTTTCGGCATCTTTCACCAGCAGTGTTTTTACGACTGCTTTGAAGCTTTGGATTTTGCCCGGGGACATTACAGTTACGGTGATTTGTAGTCTCTTTCTCGATTTCTCTAGAAAGTTTCGTTCGATTTACATGACCAGTTTACAGCAGTAGTTCTTAACAAGGATGGCTAGGGGGAGGGGGAGGGGGCTAGGTAATTTTCCCCAGGGAAATTTTGGGATTATTTTATTTTCTGTGAAGGGAAGGTGGATGGTATCTGGCCCGTTAAATTGTTTAAAAAAAAAGAAAAATACCCAGGGTGTGAAAGTGCAAAGTGGCTTTTGATGATTTTATATTCCAGAGTGTACATTATATTATAATGGATGCAAGACCTCCGATGTTCTCCTGAAGGGCTGTTTAATCGCTGAGTCTTAAATTCTACAAAATATCGTATTACGCATGGAAAGACGTAAGGTGTACTTGGGTATATTTTAAAAGGTCTTGAAGTTTGCTTAATGTTTAACACTTTCGTTGATCTTAAGCCACAAATGAGTTGAACAGAAGACATTATTCGACATTTTGAGCCGGAAAAAAAAGACGCATTTTCTTCCAGGAGAATTTTAAAATATGACAGGAAATTTCGTTAATATAATATTCCTATTGGCTTTGAACTCAAAATCGCATTGCTTAATTCCATTTTTCGGATTGTTCCATCAGTGCTGGCAGATTTCATTTTCGAAAACTGAACTAGATGAAGTGTTGTTTTGAGTGTGGCAAGGAAAAGAATAAAGCCACGAGACGTGAACATAGTTGGCGACAGTTTTTAAATGGGTTTCCACCACTGACCTATCGTCTGGACTCTGTCCTCTCCCCTGGGGGTCCATAACACAATGAGCCCAGGCTGCTTCGCTTGTCTGAAAACTGAATTCTTCTTTGTGTGGAAATGCAGATCTTAGGATAGTTTCATGTAAAGTAAATTCACGACAGATTGCGGCGCGGAAAAGATGGAGGTAGGGGTGGCGCTTGTTGGCAGCTATCAATCAAATTACATTTTATTGTATATTATTATAGGTAAATGGATAAATTGTATTAGGCAGAGAAGTGGCTGAGAGAGTGAATAACCGAGTGCGTTGTGCTTTTTCATTTTAAAATGTCTTTTCAAGCTTGAATTCGCAAAGGTTCTGTATAATACTATTTTGAATTGCCCGCCAGGCCTACAATAAACTTAAACTTAAAAAAAGACCTTCAGCTTCGATTTTGTGGACTTATGGGGCCAAAGATCTCGTCCGCTTATGAGACCGAAACAAATTTCTCTCGCTAGTTGATTCAATGGAAGCTCCAGTCTCAGTCAAAACACATACTTGGTTCTACGTGCTAATAACCTTATTTTGACCCTAGAATCAAATTTGAAAATCAGATTGCTTTCTGTTCACTCCCTGCAACGATGGGATAACAACACAGGATTCCGGACTTGAAATTACCCCAGATAATGGCTGGTCTCATGGAAGAACCCTTCATATTTTCCGACGTCGTTTCAAGAGCGGGTCTCGCAGAGTTAACGTAGTGAAAAAACTCGTTTTGACGTACAATCTGATGTCCTCACCCACTTGACCAGTCGACAGAAGACAAAAAACGAGCCGGTTGTCGAGATTTTCTCCTCTTGTGAACGCAGTCTCTCCATTACAGCGACTACCCAGCAACTTTGTTGAAGCCTGCCAAACAAAGCTTTCCAGATTTCTTACACCATGCTTAGCAAAACTCTACAATTTCCTGAAACGAAGTAAAGCAAAAGTCTACAGTTTTCCTCTACATGTACCATGCTTATCAATGCTCTAGAACTGTCTTGAGACGTGCTTAAATCAGATGAGAGGGGAAATATATAATAAAATAATAACAATAATAATAATAATAATAATAATAAAAGCTTAATTGTGCTGCAGAGGCGAAGGAAGAAGATCACACATTCTCTAGCAATCTTTGCTCCTCTTCTCTCTGAATCTTCCTTTCCTTCTCTTTTTTTCTCACTGGCATCTCTTTATTATCATTATTATTATTAATATCATTAATGTCATTATTAGTACTATAAGTATCATTTCTTGTCACTAGTGTCGCTGTGAGGATGATGATTGTCATAACTGTAATTATTATTGCCACCAGTAGTACTGATTACATTTGCTGCCTCTTCTTCTTTCTTTTCTATTTTTATTGTCTTTCTTCATTAATTATTTTCTGGGGTATTTTATTGATTGGGGAGATTTACTCACGAGTTACTGAAGTACATTTCGCACCCAATTCCTACCCTTCCCCCCTCCCCAGAAAGCGACTACGAGAGAGATTAATTATACCAGTTTTCAGAGGAAAAATAAAACACCCAGATGTCGGCTGTTGTTATAAGAGCGTACGCACCCCAAGCGTTTTGCACTAGGGCGCGCATGTATAGCACTACCCATAATCCTATCCTTATCCTCAGCCCTAAATCTTATGGAGTCCCTAACCTTGCCCCGTACCCTTTCAACCAAAAACAGCAGGAAAACAAAAAGAAAATCTGAAGGAACAATTAATTAAGGCTGTAGTTCAAGAGTATTTCGGGAGGAGCTCTCTAGCTCTGGAGGCACAAAAGGCTTAAAATACGTACCTTTAGAGCAAAAAAATAATAATATTGGGGGGGGGGGGGCGTATGTACCAGTTACAACATTCTTCCATGTCTTATCCTGCGTCTCACCGCATTCATTGCCATGTCAGATTACGAGAAGAAATACGGGAAAACCCAACATAAATACATAAAGTATCAAATTAACAATCCCAGGCGACAGCACACATGACGTCAGCAATACCCAGTGACATTATCCACACATCGGAATTACAACGATCATTAATTAATTCCTCGCCTTTCCTCAAGAAAAATGTATTCCGTATGTTATTGCTTCAAGAAAAATGGAGCCGGTTAATATTATGCAGACATTTCATCCGGCTTGCATGGAAAAGTTTATTGTTTTCCAGGTGTGAGTACGCAATCATAGAATGTTGCCAACTGGAAATCTGATCTATGTTATTGGAAGGCTGTTGCTATAAGAACGTACATACCCCAAGCGTTTTGCTCTAGAAACGTGTTCGTGTACGTACCTATCCTTACCCCGGTCCTTATTCTCAGCCCTAAATCTTAGCTAATCCCTAACCCTACCCCCCCACCTTTTCAACCAAAAGAAAATCTGAAAGAATAATTAATTAAGACTGTTGTTAGGAGTATTTCGGGAGGAGCTCTCTAGCTCTGGAGGCACACACGGTTTTAAAACACGTACTCCTAGCGCGCACATACTTGTAACAACATGCCTATTGGAATGGTGGATTGCACCAATGCATTGTTTCATGTCGAGGTTTTACTTCCCAATTAAGGCAACAATGAGGCTAGATGGAACTTGTGTCTCCGTCTGGCCACCGAAGAGGGAACGCTTTTTTTTTTTTTAACACTGCGAGGAGATTAATTAAGACTGACACTTAACTCGAACATAAGACTTCTGACGCTTTAGTGAAGCACTCTAACCAAACAACCACTGTGATACATCACTGCCATGTTGTGTATTATTTTATGTTGAGGCAGCTGCATCTTTTATCATTTTCTTGTCTTGCTCTATTCCCTGCCCAAGGCTGAGGGCACATTGAGTCATGTCTGTTTTGTTTTGGTTTTAGTGTCAGATGTGAACTACGGGGTTAAACTGGACCCCGCACACCAGGGCGACTGAAAAGTCTTTCGCTCCAGTTGAGGTGTGCTAAAACTGTCTAGAGACGGCTGGCACTGAGAGGGACCTCGCGGACTGAGTCAGGACAGGCACAAACAGTTGACTCAGTGCTCCACCAGCTAGCTTAACTTGATGATAAAATACTAACACAAAGACTGTAACAACCTACAGCCGTTAGCAACAGTTTGCGGTAAGACACAATGGGTGGGGACACAACACAATTTGCACATGTATGTTCCGTTATCACAGATAAACACTAATGATGGAGATTTTGTACTTAGGTTTATCTCATAATATTGCTCCCAACTCTCACTTTTCCCCTCCGCCCAGATATAAAATGTCTGCTCAGTTATCAAACATAATGATTAATTAGTCGCTCCATTGCGTCATCCTAAGAAGTCAAGAATTCAGACCTCTCACATTTCAAGAACAATTTTCCAGGTGGACAGAGATTATCATTTCTAAGGACCCAAAGGCGAGGAGCTCTAGCTCTAAGCAGTACAAATTTATCTTAAATTCAAGGTCTGAATTGAAGAATTTCAATATTGAAAACTCCAACGATATGTTGATTTTAAATTAAATCTGTCCACAGTCGCATTATAAGTTGTCCAAAGTAGCGGCGTTTTCATCTCCTCTTGGGAGGCTTTTAGTTTGTCAAATTCAATAACTTTGACTAAAAATGAAGGACAATTTCAAGCTGTGTCAAATCTCTCACATAAAACCTAGTTCTGAAGTTTAGAAAACTAGAACACTTTGGCAGTATCAGCTACAACAAGGGATAAGAGCCTCAGCCTCCCCGATAACACAACAGCAAGAAAACAAAATTACAAACTGAAATTGGACACGGATTTTGATAAAACCAACAACAAAAAAGCTGCCGAAATCGATCCTTTTTCTGTCTGTGTTCAGTGGTTCTCAAAAACTAAATCCGCACTAAATCCTCCAGTGTCATACAGAGAGCCGCATTCAATCCCAGCCAAATCCGACTACAAACAGAGAGCATTATCTTGGAATGTTCAACATTTTTCCTTCCAATCTCGATGCAATTCGCTACATGCGTGTAATAATAAAACGAAGGTTGCTCCATTGAAACGACAGTTAAAATGATATAATGTACGAGAAATGTTTACCAAATTTGTCTCATCTTTCACTTTTGGGATATATAGGGTTAAAGGATTTTCCGACGTTGGATACTAGAAACATAATTATATACAAAATGCTGACGACACCCAAAGCAAGGCAATATGGCAAACTGAAACAACGAACAAAGTCTTGCAGTTCGAGCAACATTATTCCACTAACATTTGTGATTGTTTCGGTATTCAGTATCAGCTGTTGTTTGATGCTAGGCATGTAAAACTCGAGCATTCATAATATTCAATCAAGATGAAATGCTACAGCGTCTTTAAAACCAGGAGAAGACACGCCCTTTTCTCTCTTAGAGCAGACACGACGATCGATGTCTTGGATACAATGGTTAATGCAACGATACTTTAGCAGATCGCCTACCGGTAGGAAGTGGTTATCTACAGATCTGAATTGCTGCCAATATCTGAATACCAGTTGTCTCACCAAGACACACTTCAGTATTACATGGCGTCTGGGAATTCAGAGTGGGGACAATCTAATCAAATACATGTATATGTGTTCTGTGTCCATCTATGTTTTGTGTGATGTATAGTCTGTGGGTGTATATTGGTGTGTACTTTGACCATCTGTATGTGCGTGTTATGTGCATTCCCTGCATGTACGCAATGCATCTATCTCTGCGTTTGTGATGTTACCCTGCGTATGTCTGCATAGAGTGCATCTGAGGGTATGTGGTGTAAAATTTGCTGTGTATGTGGTGTCCAATGCTCATGTCTGAGGGAGATAGTTACTTTGCGTGTATGTGGCTCCCCTGTGTGCCGAGTGGCTCTATCATTCCACGGGCATACATGCTTGTACATTGGACACACTTGCCTGCACGAGCCAGACTCACATTCCGATCATTAAATCTTCAATGACAGAAATGAACATCATTCCCATTCAATAATTGAACGAGCCCAGCAATTTCCCCCGTATCTAAAGGCCATTTCATATCTGGCATTTTTAGGAAGTGCATGTTAAAACAGAGCCGAAATCTCGGTTCATTGCAGAACGACTGACAGTAAAGGCTGGGAGCTGCAATAAAGTACCACTTCCATCACAAGTCTAACAAGGAGCAACTTTTTACCGTACTAAGGTAAAAAAAAAAAGCCCCTGTTCCATTTCGCTAACTTTACCTAACTTTGAGATACCGTTTATCATCCTTTAAGTTAGATGGAGTTCGAAAGGCTCCTTGGTTATAGAATTTGGTATGGAATCAATTAAGGGCAGGTCATTTCGGTCGGCCGTCTAACTCGGTAATAATTCAATTCTTAAGCAGTTCAACAATGCTGGACTCTCCAACAAGACAAAGCCTACGGCACTGAATTCTTTCAAGTTAGTACTCGGCGGGTCATTGCCTTGCGTGTAATCGAGACGGACACATAACAGAAACGATTACTAGCCGTCTATCCATGATTAGCCAGGCTTATTCATTCTCCAGAATATTCATTGTCTTCCACCAGTAACACACGCCAGTCCGGGTGAGCTAACCCGTGTTAGTCTATACATTTAATCACAAATCAAACTTATCCTAAGGCTTACAGATGAGGTCACGGAACTCCAAGTGATACATACTCAATAGTTTTCAGGACGACATGCCAGATAGCTCTGGAAGTAACACTATACACAGTCATGAGACGGCATTGGTAAACCTCTTTATAATCATAGCTCAGCCTCGCCTTGACACGGTAAATTAACTGTTCTTGATAAGTTCATAGACGGCTCGGACATTTCGACGTAGCTGAAACAATACTTCGAATCTCTTATTAAGGCCACAATATAAGCGCGTCCCTGAACTATAGGCACTAAGCAATTCCGTATTGTCAGCAGCCCTGATGTGCGCTACATCATTAGATCGCTGATCATAATAAATAATTTAACTGCTCAAAGTGCATTCCCACAACTGCAGAGGGGAGCTCCTTTCTGCCAAACATTCTGTGAACTCCGACATGAATTTGATTTTTTCCCAATCGATTAAAGAAAGAGTACAATATTTCAAATGTTTGTTCAAAAAATTAATAATGAATTAAAGGTAGGGCATAATTACATTTCAAGTAAAACAGCTTTGTTCACTCTGGTGTAAAACTTGGTCTTTCGCACTTCTGAAGTTTCACCGATGAAGTCAGGTATTTGTCCTCTACACATTCTAATCAAAAGTTTTCCATTAAGTACATAAAACTGTCAGATTTATCGGCAGACACTGAGATTTTAGAAAAAAAAAGTATAAGAAATAAAGTTATCAGAATAAACTCAAGGGGAGAATAAGCGAAATAATATCGAGACCAATCAGTGCAACTGAATGACAACAGTAACAAGAGTAAACGGCGTCAGCGGCTGCCATGGTGATGACCATAACAAAATAGAAAGCTGACATCCCTAACCTTCATCACACACATCACAACTTTGTACGATTCGGAAATGGTATTTTACGACATTAACCTTGATTCTATTGTAATTTCGGTTCTTGAACGAGACCAGAATAAACCATCAATATCCTTTGCCTGATTTAAATGAGAGACAGCTTTTCCCCGTGTCAAGGATAACATAATAAAATGACTAGAATCTCAAACCTCCAACGCACAGAATACAGACATCCTTCTTATCTTAAGAGAATAATATAATAATGTGTATTACGGTGGGCAGTAACTCCCGCCCTGTTGCCCGGAATTGGAGGTCTGTTATGTAACAGTCGCAATTTTTCCCGGGGTAGGATAGCCGTCGGACAAATGGATTAGGGGTTTTTCAGAATATGAATGGTTTTGCCTGGGAGGCCTGAGGAGTTTGGGAACCGATATAGAACAGCTGGAAAAACCCAAAAATTTCGCCCCTACGGCCAGGCGCACACAATGAGACTTGCTGTCGTGTTTTAGTTTCATGTACCCGTTAAATGGGTAACAAATCCGTGTCTCAGTCGCGTGTACATGTCCATCCATTCGCACAGAGTTAAAGAAACTGAGGCCCGACTGCATGCCGACGGCAACACAGCAAAGTCTCATGTGCGCTCTAAGGTTTAGGCTGGTGGCTCACTGAATCACGTTTGGGGACGCGGTGGCCTAGAGGCAAGGTGCTCGGCTCTCATGCCGAAAGTACCGGGTTTGAAATCCCGGTCGGTGCAGGCATGTTGGAATTTGGAGATTTTTCTCATATTTTCCTGTCCCTGGTCCTATGGTAGGTAGGATCGAGCACCTAATCTTCTCGGATAAGGACGAAAAATTCGGATGGCCCTTGTGTATGTTGCGCACATTAAAGATACCTCGGCAGTTGGAAATCGAAAAGAGCGGGCCGAACAGGCCGCTGCCCGACCAAAATTCTAAAAAACGAATTCCTACCACAACAAGAAAAGTGAGGTGTAAATGCCAAGGGCAGCGAACCTCCTGAAATAAAGACCAAAACACAATCACGTTTGTCTTGTCCCGGATTTCAGTGTGAGATGCACAAACCACAGCTTTAAACGTGATCTCGGGCCTTGTGTCTCACGTGTGTCGGTTGCGTCAGGACTGTCTTGAGTCATCTGGCCGAAAGAGAAACTTCGGGCACTGAGACATTACAGACGCAAACAGACTTGCACAGTGTGCCAACAGTCTGAGGCGGTTTTCAGTTGATGGTCACCAGCAGAAAAGGTGCACGTCTGACGACATTTCGCAACATTTGCATTATCTTCTTTGCGTTGGAAACAGCAGAGGTCTTCCCTCTGCATCGCGTGTCACTTGCCATAGATTAACACAAATTGCGTTTATTTTATTATTATTTATTTATTTTTATTTTTATTAGCTATGAGTTTGCCGAAAGCACGTCGATACGATGACGGTCACACTGTGCCAGTAGAAAGCAAAACTGTAGACAAAATAATAACTGATTGATAAGACAGAAGGAAATCCAACTGTCAATGTCACTTCGCTCTTTCCATACTTAATAAGACTTTTTTTCCCCCCCTTTCCCATAAAGTTGACGTGTCTAGTTTTAAGCCATTTATGCACAGGGTCGTCGCAATGTTAAGTGATTGGTGGGCGTTTCTGGTAAGGTCTTCTTCTGTTCTAGCATTCTTCTATATCCTGGCTATTGACTTGTTCTTCCTGGCACAATGTGACCGTTGTCGTGTCCACGTGCTCTCTCCAGACTCAAACACAAACTCATCTCCTTTTCTAACCAGTTTTTTTTTCCTCCCTATTTTCTTATCTGCGAATGTGATTTTTTAGGTCTTAAAGTTACTCTCCACATAAATCTCCAGACCAGTGCTTACTGTCAGTTGCTTTGAGATTCCCGTTCGTTTCATTTCCGTTCTATTTCCAATAATGACAAAGAGACACTCTAGTTTAGTGCAAAAAAAAATGAAAAAAAAGAAAATGGTTTTCAAGGGTCCTTCACACCGGGCTATTAAAGCGAAAAACAACTGAAACTTCCCCGAGGCGACCAAAAATGGCCAGCAATTGGTTGAATTGCATAGAAAGAAGATCAATGGTGAAATACTCAATACAAGCCCGAAAAAAAACAACTTAAAAAGTAACAAAATTGCTGGAACCTAGATTCGTGTTTTGGTTGGAAAACTGTTTATTTCAAAACAAACATAATTTTCTAATTTTCAAGTAATGGATATAAAAAAAAAAGATACTGTGTTTCAAAACCATTAACGATTATTACGTCACATCGGGACGAAACATTAATTTCTAACGGACAAAGATAACGGTTTTGCAATCTTCCACCGTTTTATTCATCATGATCGTATTTGGCGTTTTTAATTCTTACATAACCTTTCTCCCCTTCACTGGATGCCACACCATCACAGTCATTCACTACTTCAGAGTGGTATAAAGTACGAAAATTCGGTGTCTCGCCTGTCTCTATTGACTGCTTCTTATTACTGCAACACTACAACTACTGTAATAATATTATTATTAGGGAGTAAAGCTTACATTAATTTTTATAAATATGGTTTGACTTGTAGGTGTGTTAAGGTTTTACAATTTAAAAGAACATGGTTTCACTTGTAAGGCTAAAATTACTTTTTAAAAATATTGTTTGGTTTGTAGTATTAAGGCTACATTTTATAGACACGGTTTGACTTGTGGGTTTAAGGTTACATTTTATAGACACGGTTTGACTTGTGGGTTTAAGGTTACATTTTATAGACCCGGTTTGTCTTGTGGGTTTAAGGTTACATTTTATAGACACGGTTTGACTTCTGGGTTTAAGGTTACATTTTATAAACTTAGTTTGACTTGTAGGGTTGGGGTTACATTTTATAATTTGTTAGTTCGATCTGTATAGTGTTACGGTTACCTTTTATAATACGTTTGCCATGTAGGGTTAAGACACGATGTCACAAATCCCAGACTGGGAGATGTAATGATTATGACAGGACAACAATCACGAACGAACAAGTATAACACTTAACAGAACAACCAAACAGGCTCACACATTTATTATACATAAAGATAAAGATATATGTGCAGTTACATACATTACATTATTGAATTCAAAGACCATCCAATGGTCTTATTCCCGACATTCCTTCTTCTCCGGGTCCACAACCCGATAGTTACTTTCTAACTATGCTCTGGCCTCAGCCTCACATCCATGTATGTACTACTTGCGGGCCTCTCTTATTGGCTCCTGCTCAACCTAATCTCCGTATCTCAATCTCCCCTCAATGTCTTAATAGCACATTAATATCTCAATAGCACATGAATATCTTAATAGCACATTAACATCTCAATAGCACATTAACATCTCAATACATAACGTCCCTGTCTGTGGCCAGACTGCCACGACTCATGTGCTCTCGCTGTCCTGCGCGACAGCTTCAATCAGGCAGGCCTGTGGGTAGCCTCCTGCCCAACCCAAGCATTTCCTTATGCTGGCCTATCCCCTGTGCTAGTCTCTCCCCCACGGGTAGCCTCACGGCCCGACCCCGGCACCTATAAGAATAACATTACATCTCTATAACACCATACAATTACTATCCACTTCACCACTCATTACGAACCATCAAGCGTACACACAATAGTCCACATTTCACTCACCACACATCTGCACTTCTCTACGGTAACACACCTCCACCGTATTACACAGTACTCAGACTCGCTACGAATCCATGATCCTAACTTACATCTATCGCTCATTGCGCACATCTCTATACACAGTAATCAATGACTTTCACATTCCTCACATATAACTTATTTACATCATAGTCATAGGAGAACATAGTATACCAATCATCATAATTATCAATCATAGTTCAACCTACCAGTCATCACTGGAATATACACAATCTCCCGACTGCTCTCTCACGACTGTCTCCTTGGACTTCTTAACTTGCAGTGATCTGACTATTCAGATCTTGCCTCGACTACGCCTCAACTTCACTCACAACATGCGCGCTTCAAGTCCCCTTCCCGCACTTATTGACCCTCGCTCACTCGCTCGTGACACACGGTTTGGCTTGTAGTGTTAAGATTATATTTCATAAACACTGTTAGACTTCTCTGGGGTAATGGGTATGTTTTAAAAATTCAATTTGATTTATTAAGGGAGTATTAGCAATATACTACTATATAACGGTAACGCTTTCCATTTTTACAGACATTCCATGCGAATTAAGCCTGGCGAGATGGATTGTCGGATTACAGGATTGTCAATGCCGTAAAGTCGATTCATATTGTTTCAAAAGAACTATCGGTCAATGAATATTGTTCTGTGCATGTGGTGTGTGTGTGCGTGTGTGTGTGTGTGTGTGTGTGTGTGTGTGTGTGTGTTGGCTCCGGGAAGAGGCCGAAAAAAGGGGGGGGGAGAGGGGGAAGACTTCAGTTGCTAAATCCAAAATTTGGTGTTGTTTTCTAAGCTACTGGTACTTTTTGAAGTGTGTGGCCTATTTGTGTAATTTAAATGCCATTGCCTATTCTTATGCCCAACATTTTCTGAATACAACGGACTTTTTACACAGTGCGTAACGTTTTGGCCCGTGAACCGTTTCACCGTGTCCATTTCGATCCAGATGAGCCTTAAGTAAATTTATCCCAATCTGTGTGCCCAATCCCCAGCTTGAGAGACATTCACTGGAAAGTGTGTTTTCACGGGATAATTATATTTTGAGAGAGAGAGAAAGAGAGAGGGGGAAAGAGAGAAAAGGGGAGAGAGAGCGACAGAGAGGGAGGGAGAGAAAGAGAGAGGGGAAAAGAACGAGCAAGAAGGGATAGAAAGAGAGAGAGAGAACAAGAGCCAGAGAGAGAGAGAGAGAGGGAGAAAAAGAGAAAGAAAGAGAGAAAGAGAGAGAGAGAGAGAGAGAGAGAGAGAGAGAGATGCGCACAGAGATATGCTGTAAATAATCTCTAAAGATTGTGAGAAGAGTACTAAACAACCACAACAGCAACAGCAACAACAATCAAGAAACAATAAAGCGTCCACGGTCACTGCTGGAGAAAGAGAAAACGTTCTCAATCTCATAGCTATTCAAGATAACTGATCTGATTGTTTGATTTCTAAAAACAAGGACTTTGTCATAACAATCACAAAATCTCACAGGGCAATCAAACACATTGTCATTATCTGCAAACACAGGGTTGTGCTATATCGGGAACATATCTCTCATATAGTTGTCATACTGGCGTGGGTTCAATACACCAATCACTGCAGCCCTTATGTATTTGTATTCAATAGACGAACGCAGCTACCCAAATGATTTCTTCCTTTCGTTCCAAACGCCACCCACAGAAAAAAAAAAGGCCACCGTGTAAAATCTTTTGTACCCTCTGTCTCTCAGCGTCCCATTGCCAGATAATGGCAAGAAAGGAGTTGGCGGATCTAGGAATTCTCCGTGGGGGACACCACCTACTCCCCTCCCCTTCCCTTTACTCTTGAGCAGTCCCGACCCTGTCCAGCCCCAACCCCTTTCTTTTTTGCTTATTCTCTCCCTTTCTCTCGCTCTCTTTCTCTCTCTCCGTCCGTTCCCCCTCTCTCCCGCATCGCATTTGGAGTGACCCTCCTCTCCCGAGGATCCGCCACTGCAAGAATGAGCACTTTTCATCTTGTTCCGAGCACAGTCTGTATAGAGATCCTTCTCCTGAACGTGAGTACTGCAGGGCCCTCAACATCAGATCTTCAATACCCAACTGACAAACCATCAAGCCATCTTTCGCTCCGGATATTTTCGAATATTGACAGTCCTTGTCATCCCATCTCTTTTATGTTAGAGCCCTAAATTGTATTACACATTCCACCGAACCCGGGTACTAGAGGAGAAAATGATCTATGCCAGGGGTTTTCCCACCACTTTGGCACGTTAGTGTAGAGGTAAAGTGTTCGATTCGCATGCTGAAGATATCAGGTTTGATTCCCCTTCGGTATAAGCATGTTAGAATTTTGGGATTTTCTCATAGTTTCCTGCCCCTGATCCTATGGTAGGTAGGATCGAGCACCTAGTCTTCTGGGATAAGGACGAAAACTCGGATGGCCCGTGTGCACGTTGCGCACCATCAACCTTGGCAGTTGATTGTCGAGAAAAGCAGGCCGAACAAGGCAAATTTCTTCTAAAATCTCTACCAACCCACACCCTCCATAAAAAAAAGAAAGAGAAAAAAAATGCCGATCGGCCCTGCACTGTGGCGACCATGTGTTTGCTCCTGTTGTAACTGGGCTACCATGACAGTTAGGCAAATTTCCCACATGGGATCAGAGAAGTATACAAATAAAAAAAATGGCAGCTCTGAATATCCGAGAACTTCTAAATGTGATCAAAACCCCTTAGGAAATGCAGTATGTCTTTCTTTTCTCCGTGCCAAAGGACTTCACTAAAGCTGCCCAATACAGGTTGAGATTCATGAGGTGAAATTTCAAATTTTAATGTATACGCAATTATGAGAAACAAATTATGAAACGGTGATGTGAAAACGATTACTGTCACAATTACGTTGAGACACAATTAGCCAGCATTAGATGGATGAATGATGATAACTATTCATTTCCGGAACATTTTCCTCTCTCACCCCTCCCTTTCTCTCTTTATTCTCTCTCCTCCTCTGTCTCTCTTTCTTTCTGTAACACAATTATTATACTCAAACGCTGTTCAGATGACAGTACCGCCCCCTCCCTGTCCGTCCTGGTCAATAAATTTGTTACATGGTACGAGAGGACATCTCTCTCTCTCTCTCTCTCTCTTTCTTTCTGTCTCTATCTGTATTTCAATATCCTAGCTAACCGTCTAAACCAGTGTCCTCGACCTTTTTTTGTCCCACGCCCCAATCCCCCCCCCCCCCCCCAAAGGGCTCCCCACCATAATCAGACAAAGTTAGTATACAGTATATATGCCTTTGCCCCATTCTGAAGCCACACGCCCCATCATCAGTTGAGCGTGCGGCCCAACTTCAGAAACACTGGTCCAAAGACCGATAATCCCTGCACTAGCCTTACCCCCCCCCCCCCCCCCCCAATCCCCCCTCCCAATGCCCATCTCCCCTACATAATATTCCACACCGGACGTGCTTACAGACAATCTTGTAGACACTTGTACATGTCACTAAACAGGACACCAGCTAGTGTCACACTTAATCAACTGACACATGACAGCAATGAGAGCTTCATCTGAAACCAAGAATGACATAATAATTACTTTGTAATAAAATGTCACACCTCTTTTGTAGTTTCTTGAAACAGAAAGAATAAAGAAACCGGCATTTATATTTTTAGCTTGTCGAGCTGTTCAGTTACGTGTCTTTTAATTCTCTGCCCAGCCTTAACGTTTCTTGGGTATGAAGAGTCTGTTTTCAAGCATTTGTCCATGGACTTCAATGGTAAATGAATTAAGGGCCTTTTGCAGGGGAAAAAACAGTCCTCAATTGGGAAACACAGGAAAGCCCCCACGCAACGGTTGTTTTTTTGGGGGGTGGGGGGGGGGGCGTGGGGGTGCGCTGGAGCGGGAGGGAGTTCTCATTTGGTCATCAACCTCCCTCCCCTAAAAAAAAAAAAAATTGAAAAAATTAGTTTCATAACTGCGTTATACTTATAGACTGTTTCCCTCTAGTTCGGCTGCACTCCAAACTGTCCGTTGTTGGAGATGTCTTGTTGAAACGACTATTGCATAAATTGTTTCAAATTGGTCAGATCTAATTTTTTTCCCCCCGTTAAGCCAGGTTATTTCGGAAGTCCGGCTGGTGGCGTACTGAGTCATTCTGTCTTGCGACTGTTTTTACTCGGTATGCCAGATCTCTCTTTCCCCCAGCTGGCTCAAGACATTGACGAAATATTATAAAAACCCACAGAAAAGCTGTGTGGGGTCTGAGCAAGGCATAAAGCGAAGTCAAACATTGGCAAAAAGAAAAAATTGTATGTACCAAAGCCCAGCGTAAGAAATTTCCAGTTTTTGTTCTTGACAAAGGTATTTCACCGAAATAATATCTTTTACGCGATGCTTTGTTACATACAACTTTTTTCTTTTTACCAGTTTTTGGCCTGGCTCAAGATTGTTATAATGCTCCCGATCTAGTAGGGAAGACTACTTTCGGTGTCGCAAATGCGCTAGAAGCCGTTTTACTCCAAAGTTCACGTCCCACATTAAAACTAATTGAGGCAAAACAGTCTTGGCGGTGCGTCTGCAGCTTCACAGTTTCATCATTACATTACAGTCCGTATCCCTCTAGTAAAGTTAACTGTGACCCCAAACTATCTCTTCTGGTAAATATTCTGTTCATACTAATATTGTATAATAAACTGCTTCAAGTAGGGCAGCAGGTGTAATTTTTTCCTTAATGTCAACTTGTGTTTTCAGGAGTTCATAATCTGCGTTGGTGAAAGACCAGAACTCACCACAATAACGATCATTATCAATATTTCCTTCTTTAAGATCAACTCAGCTACAAAACCCTGCTGACAGAATTTGGCGTACAATATTCTGAATTGACGTTTCTGTAAATTGACCTGCCCGTCAATACATCCGGGATGTATCCAGACCCAGAATTCTATTCTCTCCGCTACTTCAAGGTCACTGGATGAGTGACACCCCTGAATGATTACGTGTCATACTGGCACCAGGGCGATTTCCCTGAAGTATGTGAACACGCCATCACTCCGTCTCTTGAGAGATCGTTTTGCACTTCCCAGGATTATGCTTCCAGTTTAAACTGGTGGTGACGCATGTCAAGTGATATACAGTACCTAAAATGTTGCCGGGTCTAACGCAGTCAGTGGACTGACTGATGGGCCGAGTTTAGGTAGAGAGATGCTATTCATCATAATGTGTTTGCAGGACCTGTCTTGTTGTATGCAATGATTTATTACATCCAGAACTGTTCTCGATATGTTGATGTATCGTTACAAATCGTTGGCACTAGTATAATTATTATGTGGAGTGCAAAATCAAAACGTACTGTGTAAAGACGTACTGTTTTAATGAGATGAGTCAGAGGGGAATTGGGGGGGGGGGTGGGGGGAGTGAAAGAGAGAGAGAGAAAGGGAGAGAGAGAGAAAGAGAGCGAGGAGAAAGGTAGAAAGGTAGAGAGAGAGAGGGGGATAGAAACAGAGGGAGAGAGAAGGACAGAGAGAGAGAAAGAGACGGGGTAGAGATGGAAATACAGAGAGTTAGAGAGGCAAAGAGAGAAAGAAACAGAAAGAAAGAGAGAAAGAGGAAGAAAGAAAGAAAGAGAGAGGGAAGGCGATAGATATAGAGGTAGAGAGAGAAAAAGACAGAAAGACTGATGAGCTCAGGCATAGTTTTGAAAAAAAGAATTTCCCCGGGTTATGATGATTATATGTGTCTTTCAACACAGCCACTATTCAGTATTTTTGTTTATTTTTAGCTGCTCATAATTATGTCATTAAAATATTAGTATTAGCACTTATCACATCGCCCCATTACTAAATTAATCATGTGCTCTGTTAAAAAGGTATACGAATTAGTGGCCCAATCCACAGTTTTGAACTCTAAAGAACAATGGATGGTGTACAAAATACAACCACCAACGACAAAAAGCAGTTTCTTTTGTGGATAAAGAAAGGCATTTGGAGTAGACTTTTATGTTAGAGTATTGTTTATTATTTTTGTGATCTTCTTTCTCTCTCTCTTTCTCTCACTCACTCACTCACTCTCTCCACTATCTCTCTTTCTCTCTCTCTCTCTCTCTCTCTCTCTCTCTCACTCACTCACTCACTCTCTCTCACTCACCCTCGCTCTCTCTCTTTCACTCACTCACTCACTCTCCCTCTCTCTCACTCACTCACTCACTCACTCACTCACTCACTCACTCACTCACTCACTCACTCACTCACTCACTCACTCACTCACTCACTCACTCACTCACTCACTCACTCACTCACTCACTCATTCACTCACTCACTCACTCACTCACTCACTCACTCACTCACCCACTCACTCACTCACCCTCTCTTTTTTACCCTCTCTCTCTCTCACTCACCCTCTCTCTCTCCTCCAACCTGTTTCTCTCTTCTCTCATTCTCTCAACTCTTTCCTCTTTCAATCTCTACGCGCCATCGCCAATCATACGTGTCTTTGATGTGAGTATGCCTGTCACTCTCAGGGTCACCAGCCTCTGGCCTGAATGTATTAATGTCCAGTTGTCTCATTAACTTCAAACATAAATAAACGACCACCAAGAACGCTGTTAGAGGGTCAATGAGGCTTTTGGCTGGTGCTTACTGCAGTGCAATGGTCCCAGGGGAACTGTACAGCCTGGGGAAATAGGCCACGCTGTTCCCTGGTGTGGTATTTCATTTCTGTATCTGAAGCCCCACTGGAGATTCTCGATTTGTTCGGCTGATTGCCAGTTTGTTCAAGTCTTAGCCCTGGTCACTTGCCTGCTTTTCAACAGCGAAGGCCACTCTTTATGTCGTCTATAAAAGGCCTAAATGACTGAGCTGATTGTTACTTTGAAAAATTCATCGCCCATCATATGTACTTGCGTATCAACATTTTTTCTCACTTGGAGACGGTTTCAAAGTTTTGGTCGGTTTTGCTATCCTTGGATGTGGCAAAACGGTTTCTGGGTATAATTAAAAAAAAACAACAACACTATTAAATATATCGATACGTTATTTCGTGAGAACATAGATCTTACTGCAAGCAGTCATGATAAGGTGGTCATATTTCAACAGAATGCCCAGCGGGCTATCTCTTACCAGTGATCGGTTCATGGAACAAAAGGATTTGACATTTCCGTGCAAAATGCAGTCAGTAAACAAAGCGTCTCTCAGAAATTGAGCAAAAGCTTGTAATAATAATACAAATAAAAATTCAACAAACGTGCATGTGGCGATACAAACCTAACGCCCTACAAGACTTAAATCACAAGTTTAAAAATAAGAAATCATAAAACAACAACAACAAAAATGGAATGATAATAATATAGCATCTCAGATTTTCATCTCCATCAACATCCCATCATCCCATTTCAAATCCACATCCAAAAATACAAGTGAGATCGTATCTAAGCAAACACCAGGAAAGGGATTTTTTTTTTTTCAATAGTAGTTTCCCCATGGGCAGAGAAGAGATCACCGCAATTCCTTGTGCGTTCTATTTTTATGGTTCCGAAAAAGACGAAAAGACTGACCTCTTTTTCATGAATTGACGGCAAGAAGTTTCTAATGGGGATATTAGAAGCTAGGAGAACGTAGATAAAGTCAGTTTGGGAGACATGAGCTTTTCTTGAAGTTATATTCCTGGTGCAATTAAAATGAAGATTAAATTAACGTGATTCCCGCATCTTCATTGCTCCCGCTACCAGTAAAGAAAACAGCCACCCACATAATTATGAGTGCTCCAATTAACGCAACAATTCTCTGCACAGCTTTTATGGCAGAAAACTACAAAAGTGCAGGTTAATGCAAGAAAACTACAAAAGTGCAGGTTAATGCAAGAAAACTACAAAAGTGCAGGTTAATGCAAGAAAACTACAAAAGTGCAGGTTAATGCAAGCCTTCCAAAAGGAAGATAAGGAGAGAAAAAACAAAAGTCAAGTGAGTGAGAGAAAGAGAGAGAGAGAGTGAGAGATGTGTGGGCGTGTGAGAGAGAGAGAGGGGGGATGTGTGTGTGAGAGAGAGAGACAGAGAAAGGAGAGAGAGAGAGAAATGAACTCATGCATACTCAAAATACGACAGAACATTACAATGAGAAAGGACAAGGCTGAGAACTAACTCTGTCCGGAACAGGAGAAATGTGAACGAGTCCGTGAAAACGAATACGGGAGGAGGCAAAACTCCACATTTAACTCAATATGACATAATCAATGGGACCTCGGCCGTAGATCAGCACTGAACACGGAACATCAAAAGCTCCTCCAGTGTGTGTTGACATTCCTTGGTGTCATCATTTTCTGCTGTGACGTGCCCGAGATCTGCCTAATCTCGTGTCCTAATAATTCACGTCAAATTCACCGTCTTTTTTCCTGGTTAATTGGAGTGAAGATAAGCAGATCGCTGAACAAGTAACAAGGAAGAGAGGAATGGACCGGTAAGGCAGGATGGATACCAATAAAAATGTGCAGGCTCAGTTTGATGCTAAGGGGTAAGCTCAGGCTCCCACTACCCGATTTTGAAGGGCCAATAGGTTGGATAGTGACGCCAAGACAATTAGTTTCAATGACACCCCCCCCCCCAGCCATCTAGTCAGATGTCACCACAGACTAATAAATAACCAGACTGGAAACACAAGCTTCGGGCTGTGTCGTTTTTTACGGAAGTTAATGAGATGCGGCCGCATAACCAACGTGGCCGCCGCTCGGGAAATTCCGATTTTAGTTCTATCTGCATTAGAAATTTCTTTTTATTTGTCAAGATTGGTTGTACATGTATTGATAATGCATTGTCTTGCCTATCCTTTCATTTTATTGTCTACAGCTGCCTTTTTTTTTATGGTTATAAATTATGACCGCCTGGACTTTTAACGACCGCTGCATTGTAACTGTGCTGAAGCGTCGGTCGCAACCGTAAATCTAATGTGGCGAATGGTTCATGACCTTTCGCTGTTTTGTGACGTCACACAATGGGATCATCCAGTCTGTTTAATTTATTAGTCTGTGGATGTCACTAAAACAAAATGCCGTGACGTCACCATCCCCTAGTGGCTGATTAAAACCCGTTATTGCCCGCCTGGGCTTCCAGTGATGCCAGAGACCTTCCATTCAGCGCCTGGTATAACAGAATAGTGGTCTTCTACACAGCATCCGCTCCGCTCCGCTATTTTACGGGAAGTGACGTATGAAAACGTAAAACGTTCTTTACTTCTGTATACTTGTCCACATCAAACGTTGCACTCCGCACCCCCACCGCTGTACAGGGAAAGAGTTTTACTTTTTCATACATGATTTTCCGCAAAATAGGGATGCGGATGCTGATGGACAAATCCACTAAACTAGAAGTAAGACATTGAATGAATCCGTTTTGCATTAGAATCTGGGTTTTGCGGTACGTGAGCTCACTAACGATCACATTGCGCCGTGCATAATGTATAGTTCATTGACAAAAAATTTCGTCACAAAAACATGATCGTGTGCGTTTTTTTTTTTTTTTACAAACTAGGGCCTCAGCTATTGAATGACAAATACACGTACACAATAATTATACAGGGTGTCTCAAAAAGAGACAAAAACAATGCTTGAAAAAGGGAAGATAAGACAAAATTGTTCATGTCAATAATAAAATTTAAAGCTTACTGTGGGGACCAGTTTTCTTAAACATGTGAGTGGATCTGACAAAAGCAGGCTTAAGGTAAAAAGGTGGTTCCTAAGAAAACCTTTACTAAGAGGGGAAAATTTCTATGGAAACTGAGATTTGCGGATAATATGAAAGAGTAGCCATTTTTCTGCACTCAGTTAAAATATTTTGCTTGAAATAGTCTTAGAAATATTTTATTAGGATTTTTTTTAAAGAGGTGTGAACATTTCATCTTTAGCCCGGTTCTGCCACTTTTAGGTACATGTATCACCTCGGGTCTACCACGGGCCGATTATTCCATCATCGAGAGGATCCTATTGGTAGGGATAATTTTTAATCACCGACAGTAAAATTATAAAGGTAGGACAAAGAGAACGCACAGCCAATCAGTTCAGATTACGAAAGGCAAAGAACAGTAGAGACTTGTGCACGGAAAACATAATATAAATAGCTAGCCAGGTAAGCCGGTTATGCAAAGCAATAGAGAGAAGGAATGCTGCAATAAGAAGATGACAAATCATCCCCTGAAAGCTAATTTGTCTCTAATTGTGAAATAAGGGCTTTTTTTTTTTAATGAGTTAATGTGATTTGGTGCTTACAAGATAAAATATTGTTGATGGAAATCTCAGCTTGTTACTTCATTATGGAGATAGACAAAATTGATACTGTTCTCTGAAACTCAAAGACTCCAATCACTATATTACACCCCCACCCCCCCCCCCCCATCTCTCCTCCCTTTCCTCCTAGGCACTTAAGACAGGTAGGCTTTCAAGGGGCGAAATCGAGAACTAAAGTTTTTTTTTGTGTAGATGTGGCGTTATCTGTACAATACAATACTAAACTGCTACAAAACAAGTATTCTTGCTTGCAGAACCCATTCTGTTCTAGTCTAGCAATCACCAGATTCTTGCTTTCCTTAACAGAATCAATACATCATAACACCTTACTATTATCACCATTATAAAACAAATGGTCTCTTGTCTCGCACACATTTTGAACAGAACAAAACCAATACTTGAAGTGGGGAGCTAACACAATTTCCAGTGTCATATTTCTTCCACTCGTCCAGAAAATTCCTTGTATTTACACTCTCAGAGAATCATCATCCATTTATGTCAACAAAATGCCACAGAGATGCAGTTTTGACAAGTGGCTAGCGGTTCGTATTTCTGCCTACAGCAGAGTGACGCCCTGTCAAGAGCTGAATAGTTGCAGGGTCAAAATTTTGTCAATTTGTGCTGATGAAGCGCCAGATTTCTGCGTCCGATAGAAGTAAATCTCTGATGTACATGTCAGAAACAAGTCAAGAGTTGATTGTGTGGACCAATGGGTGGAAGTAAATCATTGCTGTCATCATGAAAGCTAAATGAACGTGAAAGTAGTTCATTATTTTCATGACATTCGTTCTCTCTCTCTCTCCCCCCCCCTCTCTTCTCTGTGTTATTTTCTTTCCCCCCTCTCTCTTCTCTCTGTCATTTTCTTTTCCCCCATCTCTCTTCTCTCTGTCATTTTCTTTTCCTCCTCTCTCTTCTCTCTGTCATTTTCTTTTCCCCCCTCTCTCTTCTCTCTGTCATTTTCTTTCCCCCCCTCTCTCTTCTCTGTGTCATTTTCTCCCCCCCCCTCTCTCTCTTCTCTGTGTCATTTTCTCCCCCCCCCCCTCTCTCTTCTCTCTGTCATTTTCTTTTCCCCCCTCTCTCTTCTCTCTGTCATTTTCTTTCCCCCCCTCTCTCTTCTCTGTGTCATTTTCTCCCCCCCCCTCTCTCTTCTCTGTGTCATTTTCTACCCCCCCCTCTCTCTTCTCTCTGTCATTTTCTTTTCCCCCCTCTCTTCTCTGTGTCATTTTCTCCCCCCCCCCCTCTCTCTTCTCTGTGTCATTTTCTCCCCCCCCCTCTCTCTTCTCTGTGTCATTTTCTCCCCCCCCCCTCTCTCTTCTCTGTGTCATTTTCTTTTCCCCCCTCTCTCTTCTCTCTGTCCTTTTCTTTTCCCCCCTCTCTTCTCTGTGTCATTTTCTTTCCCCTCTCTCTTCTCTGTGTCATTTTCTTTCCCCCCTCTCTTCTCTGTGTCATTTTCTTCCCCTCTCTCTTCTCTGTGCCATTTTCTTTCCCCTCTCTCTTCTCTGTGTCATTTTCTTTCCCCCCTCTCTTCTCTGTGTCATTTTCTTTTTCCCCTCTCTCTTCTCTGTGTCATTTTCTTTCCCCCCTCTCTTCTCTGTGTCATTTTCTTCCCCTCTCTCTTCTCTCTGTCATTTTCTTTCCCCTCTCTCTTCTCTGTGTCATTTTCTTTCCCCCCTCTCTTCTCTGTGACATTTTCTTCCCCTCTCTCTTCTCTGTGTCATTTTCTTCCCCTCTCTCTTCTCTCTGTCATTTTCTTTCCCCCCTCTCTTCTCTGTGTCATTTTCTTCCCCTCTCTCTTCTCTCTGTCATTTTCTTTCCCCCCTCTCTTCTCTGTGTCATTTTCTTTTTCCCCTCTCTCTTCTCTGTGTCATTTTCTTTCCCCCCTCTCTTCTCTGTGTCATTTTCTTCCCCTCTCTCTTCTCTGTGTCATTTTCTTTCCCCCCTCTCTTCTCTGTGTCATTTTCTTCCCCTCTCTCTTCTCTGTGTCATTTTCTTTCCCCCCTCTCTTCTCTGTGTCATTTTCTTCCCCTCTCTCTTCTCTGTGTCATTTTCTTCCCCTCTCTCTTCTCTCTGTCATTTTCTTTCCCCCCTCTCTTCTCTGTGTCATTTTCTTCCCCTCTCTCTTCTCTGTGTCATTTTCTTTCCCCCCTCTCTTCTCTGTGTCATTTTCTTCCCCTCTCTCTTCTCTGTGTCATTTTCTTTCCCCCCTCTCTTCTCTGTGTCATTTTCTTCCCCCCTCTCTTCTCTGTGTCATTTTCTTTCCCCCCTCTCTTCTCTGTGTCATTTTCTTTCCCCCTCTCTCTTCTCACTTCCTCTGTTCTATCTCACTTTTTTCTCTCCTCTCTCTCAGTCTATCTCTATGTCAATCGACTCCTCTCGGCCTTCATAACGAACATGGCAAATTTCAGTGTTATTGTCTTTCAGTTCTCCAGTTCTTCCTTGAGTCCTACTTGACTAACTCGTGTCTTTTTCTACCGGGAAGAGCCTCCGAGAGGTTCTCGTAGAAACAGCAAACACCAGAGTCTGTTCTTTCTGGCTTTAAATTGTGTGTGCGCGTATGGGGAGGGGACAGAGATGGGGAAGGGGAGGGACAGAAGACGAGAGATAAACATTTCAAAGGATCGATGACAGATCGAAGACAGACATTTCCCCTCTCTTTGTCTTTTCTATTATTGTTTTATTCATATTCCCTCACTTTTAACGGCACAACTAATCAAATTTGTAAGCAACAACCAGCCTGCCTCTGCATCTGTGAGCAGCACTGACTGATGAAATAAGAGCAAGAATATTCATTTCACAGGCCCGTGAGCGTTGGAGTCATTTTCAGTATTTGTTTTCGGTCGGGGCTCTCGCCTTCCTGCACTGAAATAGGCTGGTGACGCCGATCTAGGTCCACTTCACTTTTTAACATCATGATACAGATTGAAATGTCGGGACCTCAGTAGTTCTTGTTTGTTTTATCTCCATTTCCTGGAAAACTGCAGATTTTTTACTGTGTAGAAGAGTGCAACATGTGGAAGACGAACAAACAAGAATTAAGGTCCCCATGACTGACTGTGCAGTGTTTATCTATCTGGGTTATAATTTTGTATGACTTTTCGTTTCTTTTCGTCATCACTCGATAATTACCTACGTATTCACTCATCTGTTCGTCTCATCTCAGATTAGAAACTCGTAAACCGACAGCAGACTTTCGTTTTCAACATAAATTACAGAATAGAAACAACAACAACAACAACAACAGAACAAACTAATGAACTTACACGGATTAAAAGATTCAATAGAATCTAATCATAACCGTATGGTCTCATAAAATCTAATTACATGAAAATTAAGGCGGTTCTACGGTCAGTACACAAAGGACAAGGGTGTAAAATCGTCCACACAGACATTAGATACAGACATTCAAAACTGTTCGTATGTCATAAAGCCGTCGGCGGCGGCGTTTAGAGCGTGATAATACTTACATTTTATTTATCTTTCCTGTCATCGTTTCATTGCTGGACTGTTAAAAGTTTCAAACAGCAGTTCATCAACGCAAGGGCGGATCCACCTTTGCCTGGCAGTACCACGTCAAACTTAAACTTTGTTGCCAATTTACCGAAAGAGACCTCAAGCGCCAATTTTGGTCAAATTAACTTCTCAGCACCCTTTCACAGAAAGAAATGTGTTTTATCGTCTTATTTGAGTAAAAGTTGTACTTTTTGTACCGGAAGTAATTTCTTTTAGTCATTACAAACATTAAAGTGGAGAGTATCACCAAATCAAGCTTTTTGTGTCTCCTATAAACTTTTGCTCTTGGCGTAAACCCTCTTTTGCCATAATCTGGCATTGTGGACAGACCTACAATGCAATGTATTTGAAGTGCCGCCTTCGGAACTACAAGAACAGGACACATTAGGAAAACGGACAGTCATGAGACTGGCCCCACTTTTGTGCACCAAATACAAAATATGTAATCGGACTTGCAACGGCTAACTTGGCCCCTGGAACAACTAGGACAGGGTACTTCAGACAAAAAGGGCCGTGCCTTTGTGCACCAAATGCAAAACCCTAAGTTGGTCTTCCAAAAGCTAAAGTCCCTTCTGGAACTATTAGGATAGGCTACTTCAGGAAAAGGGCAGACAGAGTTCGGGCTTTTCCTCCGTTCATCAAGTGCAAAATGTCATGTCGGTCTTGCAGGGGTTAATGCATGCAGTTCCAGACACATTTATTGCTGGGCATAACCTGAGGCCAGCTGAAACACGGAATATCGAACTATCTTTTGATTGGAAAGGAAATAAACTGCGCGAAAATTGCGCAATAACTAACGTAAGGACTCCTGCAAATGTTGTACATAAATTGTTATCTTTCCCTTTACTGCTGCTGCGGTTGTTGATAACAATGCACGAACACAACTTCTTTAAAAAAAAGCAATAAGAACAAAGAAAAAAAAGCTTCATTTACGTTGCTCATTTCCACGTAATCAGTCTAAAATAAAGTAAGTTGGCATGGCAGGAACAAACAATGCAATGTAATGAATCAGTCTTCACACTAGGCCCATGAACATTTGAGTTTCATTGCAAAATGTTCATCAAGAATTCTGGACAGATGTGAAGACCCGCAGCCGTCTCTTTTAAGATCTCTCATCCATTGCCTTCTCCATCGTGGCCGTCCATATCTCATTTACAAAAAAAAACACCTTTTAAAAAAAAATAATTTGCCTTTAGATGAAGGGATTCTCGAATAGGTCGCAGAGAATTCTTAAAGAAAAAGAGAAAAGCACACAAACATAAACACACACACACAAACAAACAAACAAACAATAACAGCGACAACAACAAAACAGTGATGAATATTTCACATTTTCATCCCATCGTCGGACTCCCAGCAAACAGGCAATGGGAAATATCACCTACTCTAGCTGCTTATCCAGCTCGATTAATTTTGGCCCCCAAAGGAATATTCCGCCCATTTCCACATTGTGTAAACTGGTAGATTTTAATAAGCACAAGCATTAGTTTGGACAGTTTCCGAATTTCTCCCTGTCTTCCATTTTCATGCACTGAAAATACAATACTCTCTGGCTGCTTATTGGGTCCAAAATAACATATTATTTGGTGCATTTGGTTTGCTAGTGCACTAATTCAAAGCTGTTTTGGCTTGATTCTAGGATGAGATGTGAACTATCGGAGTCGAGCCTTGCGCACTGGCCATACTGAAATCTGTCTGTCTGTCTGTCTCACTAATTTGGGACCTTCAAAACTATCTTGGGTCAGCTGGCGGAAAGCGAGACCTCGCCGACGGTGCCAAAACAAAAGCACAACAATTTTGACTCAATGCGCCACCAACCGGATTCAGCTAGGGAAGACTGTGCACTTGGTTTTCATGCCAGACTATAAAATTAACATGCAGATTAAATCGACTTTGATGGTTCCATGATAAATAGCTTGATTGATTATTGATTACCTGGTTTGCGGGGTTGAATAATTGATAAAGATGGCTGATTGAATGATTGATTACGAAATGCATTTGTCTGGGCATTTACTTGGCTGATTTAATGTCTGTGCTCCATCGTTACCAGGCATGGGTTATTGCCCATTTGAAACGACTTGATGGAATCTGAACCTTGTCAGACAAAACTCACTGCAATTTTACATTCAACTGGTGTTTTTTTTTCTTTTTGTCCCTGGTCCGGTTGGCGTGATTTTTTTTTTCCGTACGAGCTTTAGCAAATTCAGGAGCGGGGCAGCAACCCACCTCCAAACACAGGTCATCGGCTAAGGGATTTCTCGTCCTATCGAACATTGCCATGGATGCTGCAATCTCCGGACTGTGCCTGATATGACTCTGAACGTCACCGAAAATCCCTGGGATGTGTTGGAGTTGTCCTGTGTTTGGAGGTGCGTTGCTGCCCCGCTCCTGAATGTGCTAAAGCTCGTACGGAAAAAAAAATCACGCGTCCCGTTGCCACCAACATCCTTGTGACCTCTTTTTCAGCGAGTGGGCCATGGTGGCCCTGGTCTGTCTTTGATGGTGTTGACACTGAACACATCGTCTTCTTTGAGCACTATGATTAACCAAGAAGAAAGCCCGAAATCACGTTCATATTTTAAACACGAGCTTCAGTGCTTGAAAGGAATAGAGAGAGTTTATTCTGACCAAGCAATCGATAGAATGTCAACAGTTTACAGCAGTTTTAAACTCTTTGCGTTTCTCTTGACATGAAATTATCGAAGTACCGCTGTAAAACTGCCCTGTCTGTATGTGTGGATGCAAGTGCCGGTCTGGCATTCTAAAAGCCCACCCACCGAAAAACAACAACAAGAACAACAATAAAATAAATGGCACATGAAAACTTCTCACTAAACGGATATTCAGACATTTATTCATGCTATGTCCCTTGCCAATAACCCATGCCTGGTAACGATGGAGCACAGAAATAGATTATTTATTTAGCCACAAAAAAAAGTGAAAATGAGTGAAAAAAAAAAAAGAGTAGAAAGCATTCACATTTTAAAGACAGATATTCTGGGAGCGGCCAAGGGGGCCCTCTGTCATACACGGGGGCTTTCTGTTGTAATATTATAAAATGACTGGAAAAGAGGGTATTGGGATGTAGATGGGTGGGCTTTCTGTAATGGATGACCTTTTATAACGTCACACCGGGGCACGCATGTCAGTTCCAAGCTGACTTGCATATTGGTTGCCTTATCAGTGAATATTAAGACTCAAATTTCGTTATTTATTTTGCTATAAATTCATTGTAATATTATCTTTATGCCATCATTAATTTTCTCATGATACTTCATTAGACACACAAACCTTTCTTTTGTCCTCTTCGTTACGCAAAACTTTAACAATACTGATGATGAAACAAGAATAAAGAAGTCAATTTTACCCAAGAAAACAGCTCTGAAAACAGATTAGCTGTTGATACGTGACCACAGTCTAATCACAAAACCGAACAGAGAAAATATCATAGCTTACTGTCAAACATTGGCACAAAGAAAAAGTTATGTGTAGCAAAACCTAGCGCAAGAAATAATACCCAACCATACAATGAAATACAAACTAAAAGAGAAGACAGAAAATGGTCAATATTATTTCTTATGCGAGGCTTTGCTAAATGCAACTTTTTCTTTTTGCCATTTTTTTGACTTTGCTCACAGCCTTGCTGCGACCCCACAGTTTTTACATGGTTTTTATAACATTTCACAGCTTACTGTGTCACCTAACAACAGACAAACACTTTATCAAGCAGTTCCAGAAGGATAGGACCATCAAGCAGTTCCAGAAGGATAGGATCACCAAGCAGTTCCAGAAGGATAGGATCACCAAGCAGTTCCAGAAGGATAGGATCACCAAGCAGTTCCAGAAGGATAGGACCATCAAGCAGTTCCAGAAGGATAGGACCATCAAGCAGTTCCAGAAGGATAGGACCATCAAGCAGTTCCAGAAGGATAGGACCATCAAGCAGTTCCAGAAGGATAGGATCACCAAGCAATTCCAGAAGGATAGGACCATCAAGCAGTTCCAGAAGGATAGGACCATCAAGCAGTTCCAGAAGGATAGGACCATCAAGCAGTTCCAGAAGGATAGGACCATCAAGCAGTTCCAGAAGGATAGGACCATCAAGCAGTTCCAGAAGGATAGGACCATCAAGCAGTTCCAGAAGGATAGGACCATCAAGCAGTTCCAGAAGGATAGGACCATCAAGCAGTTCCAGAAGGATAGGACCATCAAGCAGTTCCAGAAGGATAGGACCATCAAGCAGTTCCAGAAGGATAGGACCATCAAGCAGTTCCAGAAGGATAGGACCATCAAACAGTTCCAGAAGGATAGGACCATCAAGCAGTTCCAGAAGGATAGGACCATCAAGCAGTTCCAGAAGGATAGGACCATCAAGCAGTTCCAGAAGGATAGGACCATCAAGCAGTTCCAGAAGGATAGGACCATCAAGCAGTTCCAGAAGGATAGGACCATCAAGCAGTTCCAGAAGGATAGGACCATCAAGCAGTTCCAGAAGGATAGGACCATCAAGCAGTTCCAGAAGGATAGGACCATCAAGCAGTTCCAGAAGGATAGGACCATCAAGCAGTTCCAGAAGGATAGGACCATCAAGCAGTTCCAGAAGGATAGGACCATCAAGCAGTTCCAGAAGGATAGGACCATCAAGCAGTTCCAGAAGGATAGGACCATCAAGCAGTTCCAGAAGGATAGGACCATCAAGCAGTTCCAGAAGGATAGGACCATCAAGCAGTTCCAGAAGGATAGGACCACCAAGCAGTTCCAGAAGGATAGGACCATCAAGCAGTTCCAGAAGGATAGGACCACCAAGCAGTTCCAGAAGGATAGGACCATCAAGCAGTTCCAGAAGGATAGGACCATCAAGCAGTTCCAGAAGGATAGGACCATCAAGCAGTTCCAGAAGGATAGGACCATCAAGCAGTTCCAGAAGGATATCACCATCAAGCAGTTCCAGAAGGATAGGACCATCAAGCAGTTCCAGAAGGATAGGACCATCAAGCAGTTCCAGAAGGATAGGACCATCAAGCAGTTCCAGAAGGATAGGACCACCAAGCAGTTCCAGAAGGATAGGACCATCAAGCAGTTCCAGAAGGATAGGACCATCAAGCAGTTCCAGAAGGATAGGACCATCAAGCAGTTCCAGAAGGATAGGACCACCAAGCAGTTCCAGAAGGATAGGACCATCAAGCAGTTCCAGAAGGATAGGACCACCAAGCAGTTCCAGAAGGATAGGACCATCAAGCAGTTCCAGAAGGATAGGACCATCAAGCAGTTCCAGAAGGATAGGACCACCAAGCAGTTCCAGAAGGATAGGACCATCAAGCAGTTCCAGAAGGATAGGATCATCAAGCAGTTCCAGAAGGATAGGACCATCAAGCAGTTCCAGAAGGATAGGACCACCAAGCAGTTCCAGAAGGATAGGACCATCAAGCAGTTCCAGAAGGATAGGACCACCAAGCAGTTCCAGAAGGATAGGACCATCAAGCAGTTCCAGAAGGATAGGACCATCAAGCACCCGTAGACTGCAAGGGCACCGTGCCAAGACTGTTTCGCCTCGGTTTTATCATGAGATAAGAACGATGGACTTAAATGAAACCTCGCGCACCACTGGGGAAACTGGGAACAAATCTCACTAGTTCGGGCACGTCATAGCTCTGTCGTGAGTCAAATAACATTATAAATAATTTGGTACATTTAGTCTGCTGGTGCACTAATTCAAGGCTGTTTTTGCTTGATTCTAGGTTGAGATGTGAACTATTGGAGTTGAACCTTGTGCACTGGCAAGACTGAAATCTGTCTGTGTGTCTCACCAGCTCGGGTGCTTCAAGACTGTCTTGAGTCAGTTAGCGGAAAGAGAGACCGCCCGCACTGAGTCACAACTGTCGCAAGACAAACGTGACACAGAGGGCCGCTGGGACACAGGACACCCAGACGAATCAACGCGTCATATTCCGTCCGCCCACCTGCGCTTGTATCATCAATGTCAACAATGCAACAATTCGCACCACACCCCCTTCATAACTGAACGAAAGAAAAAGAGCTGTAATCACCGTATTAATCTATTATTATAAAAGCGAACTTTGGAGGCTATGTTAGCCTACTCCTCCGTTAATACTTAGCCCACACGTTTCAAATATTACAGACGGCGACAGTATCTACATACCCATGTTTTCGTCACATAAAGCATACGAAAACTCCTATCCCCGAATTCACCAAATTATACTTTTTCGGTCATTCTATTTTAATTCACCGTTTTGAGTGAACCGGAAGAATGATACCATTGTCAATGAACCGGAAGAGCGATCTGATCTTAATATAATTGAGCTAGAGAGTGAACATGCAAGCAGCTAAAACATCGCGACTACGCCATCAAAACTTATGAAACTCGATCTACTGCATCAATTTTTGACGAAGAGTTACGTAGACACATTCATTTTGAACAAAAATCAGTCTTTACTGTTACTTATATCAAAAATATTTTGAGCCGCAAAAACAGAGACGCATTTTCGTCGAGCAGAATCAAAAAGCTCAATCGGAAATTCCGTCCTTGACCTCTCTTTTCACATTGGTGGTCGAAAATCAACATAATTACATCTGTGTATTTCTGCGCAAGTTCTATTAGTCAATGCATCGAATCCAAATGCTGCTTTTAATGTAGCCTAAATTTAAATATACGATTGGGCTTCCTACAAAGACTCTGCAAGGTTTATCTTGCACGGGCAGGCTAGTTTTATACACGCGCCCAATTTGTGGACATGAAGTGGTTCGCCTCTGTACTTTGTGTCTCGGGTGCGCCATCAGACTTATTGTTGTTGGGGGCAGATGCAAAAGCCTAAAGGGCTGTTGTTAGAGAACCGCACAAATTATAGATTACGCTATAGATGAGCAGTGAACACAAGCCAGTATTTTCTCTATTCGGTTTTGCAATTACACTACGGTCCCCTAACAAAAGGTAAAGAGTAATGTTTTTTTCCCACAATTCTCTCTCTCCAAGGCTGCACAATTCTATCTCTCCAAGGCCGCACAATTCGATTAGAACCATACGCTATGCACATGACCGATCCTTGACCTCTTTAAGGACGGCGCCCTTGGATGTTTGTTTTTTCCCCGTCGTCAATTCTGCATTCATGTTCCTGTTACTAAAGTGGTTAAAGTAATAATCTAGAAAGGACTTGTCACAAATTGGGAACCACAATGAAATCATCAGATTCGATTATCTCTGACCGGCGTGGCACGTGTTCGCCATTAGTTTTTACGCTATCGGCCCACTGGGCTTGAGGCATGCAATAAATTTGCTCTCATTAGTGGCGTTTCTTGACTCTGGGTTCTCGATGGAAATGGGGAAAAAATGGAAGTGGAAAGAAAGTAAAAAAATTAATGTCTTTTAGTTTTTCATCCAGTATAAGATGACATTCCTGACTCATTAAAGGACGGCAAAAACTATCAAACAAACAAGCAAAGATAATTAACGATCGCCATCGAGAGCGATTTGAACCCATAGCTCATCCACTCTCATTTTTTTCTTTTTTGGTCCCCGAACCATTTCATTTAAAACAGTGAACCCCTACACTGATCACACATGCAAGAGTGATGAAGTTAGATGGCGCCATTGCTCAAAATGAATTCAATTGCATAACCTTGGAAAATCAACCGGATGCCAACGTTTGCAACTGGCATTATGAAATAACAGTGGCGCGATGTGGATAACCGAATAGGTCAGAGACCTTGTGTGACAAACATTTCAACGTAGATCAGATTTATTATGAATAATCACTATTTCGGTGACACGAAAGACCATTTTCACTTCTGCGTTACGGTTGTTTGCGGGGAGCCGCACGGCTTCGAAAAGCACCGTGTAGGGCAAAAACCTCCACTTGCCTTAGTGATGGCATCTGAATATTATGTGCACAGTCTAAGCAAAGATGCATTTTTATGCCAGAGCCAGCACGTAACGGGTTTGTACAGTTGGCTGCCCAACATGACGTGGCATCGTTCGATTGTTGTCCACTGCTTCCGCCCTACAAGTGAGGCACGCCGCCATTTTGTTTGCAAATCACGTGATATGGAGGACGGTAGATGAAAAGGGGTCTACATCTAACATTAATATTCTTGTATTGTAATTTGGATACCATCCTAGCCAATCTGGCAGGACAAAAGGCTGGCAAGTAAATACGCCGAACATCGATATCGCGATGGAAAATAAAAAAGGTAGGTCTCCTAAAGTTCATTTGGACACGTGCAGCTCTTCAAATCGCTTGGTTTTTATGTTCCCATCACCCCAATAGGCGTGGTACAATGACATAAAAAAAAAAAATTACCTTTACTACGGTAAACGGCAGGTGTGTTTTTAAGCAGACTATTCATTTCGTCAAGTTTATACATCTGGCAAAGAAGGCAGATGAACTTCTATGAGCAAAGTCCAAAGTTACTGAAAAACATTAAATTGGGTACTCGTTAACATGAAACATTCGTATAAATGATGTATTTCCCACGCGGCACTTGCCAAAATATGGCTCTCTTGATTCCACTTCAATCCAGCACGTGATGAAATGCATCAGACATTGCGCCAGCACATGGCGTTAGGGTAAAACCGTTTAACTTTTAAGGACCCCAGGGGAGTCGTGTCTTCCTCCCGTTTGGAGGTGAGCGAATTGCAAAGGTGTGTTGATTCAGATGCTGTGAAAGCAAGGCGAGGGGTGAGGGAAGTAGGGGTAGGGAGTGAGGTGTCGTGGATTCATCTCATATGCACGGGGAAAGATCAAAGAGATGATCCGTTTCTGATCGAGTTCTTCTTGCGCTTTACACTGGATTCCTGATGGAATACCTGGTGGTCGTTTATAACCACAAACCCAACACACACAAGAAACCAGGTCTGGGACCAGGAGTTAGCAAAAAAAAAAAATCTTCGAATAGGGCACTGATGGCTCACTGCTTACGTGTACTAACTGCGGCTTGCTCCAGACAAGTGAACAAACTCCGGAACACACAATTATTCAGACCTGTCCACTATTTAATATCGGACACATGGCCAGTTGAGAAGACTACCGTAGAAAAACTATTGAGATCGACAGAGAACTTGAGGACATTATGAGAAAGACCCACATGGGGGTCCAGAATGGGTATTTGGAACTGAAAGCAGGGGAGAGGAAGAAAGGGAAGTATGAGGATCTGCCTATTTCATACTTGTGATTTCCATAAACAACAACAAAAGGTTTTGTATAAAATATTTAAACTCTCAAGAAAAGGGCGCTGTACATTTCATAAACAAGGACAAACACCCCGCAATGCCATGTTTCACCTCAAAGCCTCCAAATGGCTGATCCGTCATCATAATGGTTCACATAATTGGGCATCATAATTGTACAAAGGGACATTTTTTTCAGCCAGAATTCTCTCTATTTGACTTCTGTTTGTACAATTGATGTAACCATGAGTACACAGCAAACTGGTGCATGAAAACAAACGATCTCAAAAAGAGATGGCGAGACTTTCACATGTGAAAAAACAAAAGAAATATAAGTGAAACTATTGGTGTACTGACAGTGACCATAAAGTAACATTATCACGCTCATAACGGACGCGAAGCTCTCAGCCAGAAGGAGATTAAACAGAACTAGCATACTATTATGTTATTGTGTTAGTACATTCTGTTGCAAAGCTTTGATTCAAACCAAATACAACTCTTTTATTACTGCAAACTTTTATTCCTGTTCCCATCCTTCTAACAGAACCACCATCACCACCACCCCCACCAACAACAGTTAATATCATGATTTATGACTTGTGCATGAAATGGTCCTCTACTTTGTCATTTTAGTGATTTATGCAATGATATAATAATCCCCCCCCCCCCAAGGTCAACTGTGCAACAAACATTTTCTCAATGCCACCGGGAAAAACAGGAACAAACTTTCGGGTTTTTTTGCAGCACGTAACCGTTCCCAGGCTCTCCGCGGGGGGTCCAGGGCCGGAGCTGACAATTAGGTAACCCAGATCTCGGCTTTTGTCACACCTGTGTGGTCTCGTCGACTACAATCTGACCGAACTCGATACTTCCCGTGGCCCACTTTGTATGCATGTGTGTGTATGTGTGTATGATGTCTGTGTGTGGTCTGTTTGTGAATTTAAGTACATTGTATTATATATAGCCTACATTACACTGTGGCGACGTCGTGTCTGCTCCAGTTGTAGCTGGGCGGCAATGACATTAAGGCAAATTTTCCAAATGAGATTAAAGAATTATACAAAATACAAAAATTATAATAATGGGTAGATCAGAGAGTAACAATTATTATTATATTAGGCTACCGTGTGTGTACATTAAAGCACAAAAACATCCAACATTTTGATGATGGAATTTTCACCCCAGCGGCAGACCACGGGCGAACTGAAATGTTAGTCTTTGCGGATTAATTTCTTGTTTAAGGCGCAAGTTGATGGTATATCGAGGCTGGGAGATTCAGTTCCCTTTGACGTTTTAAGTTTTCACAAGGCAAGTACTGTGTAACCGAATTGTGAAGTCATTCCGCCCATTGGTTGGATGTTGCTGTCACCGGTAGGCAAATAACAAATGAAATAAACAAACAAACAATAAACACACACACACAGAGAAAAAGTGTGAAATCAAAGTTGAGTTAGGCACATAATTAAAATGTAGTTAAAAAAAACCAAAACAAAGTAAAATAAAATAGCATTGCTTATTAGTCGTTCAATATTTTGGAAATCATTATTTCTTACTATTAGTTTCTAATGTGGATTTTTTTGCAAAATACAGCCTTCTGTCCTCTGGACATATCTTAACTTCACGCCAACAGCCATTTTGATAAAATCACTTGACTGTTACTTAAAAGAGTTCTGTGGGCGGAATGTCGCAATGTCACTTGGGCATTTCCAAGTGAAGAAGACGTGTGGGCGATGCTGTTTTCTTATGTTTCGCTTCTCACTCACCAGAGATGTAACTGTGGGTGTAAAATGCGCGTCCAGTTTCGCAACCTTAGTTTTTGTCTGTTCCAACTCCACTTTTTGCACAACTCAGAAATTCGTCGTTGAACTTTTGCGGCTTTAGTATTATGATGAGGCTTTAGAATACATCAGAACTGTGAAATAGCTTGATAAGTGCCACAACGCAGTTTAAACAAGCATCAAGGTATACGCATTTGTTATACTTCTTCAACATTCTAAAAGATCTCCAGTTTATCAGAAAATAAAGATAGAACAAACAAGGAGGAAGGTCGAGATCTACTTCGACTCTGGCACAAAAGCAGATTCGTCCCGTGGGTCCCACTAAATCTCTGGGTCTGGGAAACTGTCACAGGTCACAATGTGAACGGCCAGAGCTATCTCTGTCCAAACGCTATGGTCAGAATGATCTTATCTTACGCCGTGAGCGTTGTGCATATTTACGTAGAACATTTCTGTGCGGGATATTCTATGCGTATTCACTGGTTCTTCTAGGAAATTACTGGAGTGATGGTAATCTCTGTTTGTTAGTTTGGATTTTAAATCCATTCTCACAACATTAATGTTTATCTGGGATTGTAAGTGAGGCCCCGCCGGGCCGCTGTTAGGCCACCGACGAATTAATATTTTAAAAAGAACGGTATTCGAACCTGGGACCTTCCTATCCGACACACATGCTCTAAATACCGGGCACTGCAGGGACACGAAGGTTGATGAACTTCTGCCAACAAGTCATGTGTCAATTCTTTAAGGCCTGCAGCGCACCGAGTCTAATCTGTTTTGCGTGGTTTTTGACTCAGACTTGAACTTCCTGTGCATCAGTTAAAGAGACAGACTTATTTCCGTCTCACCGGTGCGCCAGGTCCCGTTTACTCCATAGTCCACAAAACCGAGGCAAAACAGATTGGACTCGGTGGGAGATGGGGATAACAATAATTATTATGTACACTCTTGCTGTTTGATTTCTATTATTTGTCTACAAAATAAGTCTCCGGATCACAGAAGGAATCACCTCAAATCCAGAAATTTGACAATCTAACGTTTACAAGGATATGGAAAACCTTCTGACATATTGTAAAATCAAAACTACATATACGCGGTCGCCGACAACTTCAATACAACAGCTGTTTTTCAAGGTTAGCCCTGTCATAACAGGATGTCGACAGGAAAATGCAGCCAAACAAAACAAGTGCAACATTAAAAAGCAAAGCAGATAGAAATCCCATCTCAGACAATCACATCTGCGCTCATTGTATTCCCACCGGTAGTGACGGCATCCATGAATCTGCCAAACTGACGCATATTATGAGGGAAGATGACTGCCTTCAAGAAGCGTTGATGTGGGCCATATGAGTATCAGTAAACATTTAGCCACATCCCGCACAGCTTGTGTCTATTTACCTCGGAAGAAGTACAAACAGTTCATGAGCAATTTGAATACGCCGTGGGAAACTTCCAATACTAATGCGAACGAACATTCATACAGATCAATAGACTATTGATTATAGTCAAATCAATAACAGCTGCCACTATAGTATGTTAAACAGCTACGGTTTCAAAATGGTTTCTACAATCAGAATTCAGTGTAAAATGCTAAGACATCTAACAGTACAACACATAGTTCGTGGCAAGATGTCTGCCTAGTTTCGGTCGTGGGAAAAGAATGTTGATCAACTTCAGTTCAGAACTGCAGATCAACAAAGACAAAACAGTCATTGCCGGATGCCTGATAATCTTTGCAATGAAAACACCCGACAGCCTACACCGTGAGCTATAAACTGGGTCCTATTACTGCTCAGAAAACGCAACTGCTGAAAGAACGACAAGAATCCCCACTATGGCCACACGGAACCACTAGTGGAGCGACACGTTCCTTTCGTACCTTATTGGCGTCTCCTATATTATGAGGGGCGGGGGCGGGACTAGTTGTGTATGTGTGTGTGTGTGTGTGGGGGGGGGGGTGGGTGGGTGGGGGGGCTAATCATACTAAGTCCGAAACGGCACAGTCATCTGCTGGCATCAAAGAAGTGCACATCATAATTTCTTATAGTTTCTTAGTAAATTCGAGAAGGCCCTATCATACTAAGTCCGGGCAGACACAGTCAGCTTATGCCAATGTTTCTTGGGTGCACATTTTCATGGAAGCAATTGGCTGTGACATTCCAGGGTTAGTATGACACCCCTGTCTCTCCTCCCACTCCCCCCCCCTCCCCCAGGCTAGGCACCCACATACAACCTGCTGTCGTGTCTTAGGTTTTCACGTTGACATTGCGATGATCCAGGGTGCCGCATGTGCGGGCGTCTCCGGCCATTCGCCCAGGTTTAAAAAATGTGACGCGGCTGCGACGACGACAGCAAAACAACAAAGTCGCACGTGTGAGCCTAGGCAAAGACTTCAAACTCAATAACCTTCACTGGGCTTTGTCGTCAGTCTCTGTTGTAAACTGTACCCATTCCAGTGTGACTGATTATCTTGCACGAGAGGAACAGTGTCTAAAAATTCAATTTCATTGCCTTCTGTCAGGACTGAAGAGTGGGCCGAAGCCCGCACCAGTAGTCGATTCTGATCTCCACCAACAGCTAGATGGTAACGTCGAGTGTCAATAATACAAGTATCATACGCACCATCCAACTCATCGGATCTCATCGATACTCAATGTCATGACCACACCATTCAACTAATCGGCCACCCGAAATCGGCTGGTGCGGGTCTAGACCAGAGAGTATGTATGTATTTCACTATTTGTCCATTAGCACTGCGAGACACGGAAGGCCCTGCGAAACCACTGTTAGCATGGAGCGGAAAGTGGGTCGCTGTGGTAAACAATACGCATTTGTGCATTTCCACGGGGCATGAGAACTTGCAACCGGCTCTAAATAGTTTTAATCAGCCCAAAAATATAAGTAAATTACAGTAAATATTTAGGCACACTTTCTTTGGTGAAGACATTCTCTTTCAATTCTTTACCGCAGCGACCTAGTTTCGCAGTTTGGCGGAAGTGAGATCTCTCTATAAATACATACTCTCTGACTAGGCTTAATTTCAGTGAGATCTCGCGCAATAACCAACTCTAAGAATCCCATTGAAATTGACTGTCGTTACTTCACCATCCAACTAATCAATCAATCAAAAATCGGCTGTTGTCTGTCCAGGCTCATGCACTCCCAGTGCCTTGCTCAAGAGATTTCTGTCAAAAGACAACGTCAGGAACCGTAAACAAGTTCATTAAATAAAAATGCCTCACAGATTTACCATAGGCAGAAAGGGCTTCAAAACTTCCTTGCACCGTGTGTGACAATAGCAAGCTTTATAGTTCAGGAATCCCCATCTGTCTTCTGACATTCAAGCTATTGGCCTCTAAAATAACATTACTGGATGGCCAGGAAGGTTTGCTTTCTCTTGCCGTTTAGAAATACAAATCCCTGAGCCTTCCACAGAAAGAAAACCAGAACTTTAAAGAAAAAAAAAGGTGAGCAATGAAGGAAGACACATTTTTCTGAAAAAAAAAAAAATGACAGAAAATAAAAACTGACGCAGGTTCATAAAGGAAAAGAAAGAAAGAGTGAATGGATGAAGGAAAGAACGCAGGAAATTCTCAAGAGGAGGTGTTAGCTCGGCAAACAAAGCGAGATGAAAAAAAAAACCCAGAGGTTGAAAAACTTGCTCTTCGTCCATTCTGAAGGAAAATATCAGGCTGAAATAAAATCGTGTGGAAGAGAGGCAAGAGAGAGAATCTGGAGAGAACTGGTCACAACCAACCACTGATGTCAAATTAAACCTGTAAATCAAAAACACGCCCAACTTCCTCCCGCTCGACCCCCTCCCCGACCGCCAGGTCATCCCTGCCCCCCGGATCCATTCCCTTTCATGAAATAATGAAAAAAACAACTAAAAAACTTCTCTATTCAAGACAAAAAGAATTGAATGAATGTGGAAAGTCCAGAAATGCCAGCATTTTGTTTTGCCAAAATCAAAACTATGGAAGATAAAGGAGCCAAGAAAACAAGCAAGTAAACAACGAAACAAACTAACGCCAAGAATACAAAAAGTCAGTGCGAATAGGGCAGAAAAAGGTGTGTAAACTGAAACCATCAAAATGCTGAAACTTCATCAAGCAAGGGACAAATTTTAAAAAAGACGAATAAAGCGATAGAAAGAAAGAAAGGCAAGAAATAAAGGAAAATCCAGAATGCCACAAAACGGGGAGGGAGGGGAAGGCGGTGACTCATCGGAGGCACATGACCTGATCGCCAATTTAGATCAGGAAATCTCCTTGCTTAGCCCAATGTTGACATTTTGTCTTGGCAAGGTTGCATTTTATCCCTGGAACACAATCCGATGTGCTCTATGATGTAACGGGAAAATACCGCAATACATCGATCTATGTCAAATTCGCCTTTACACGCCGTTCTATACAATGAAAATATTGCTGTATCCTTGTATGTACGTCACAACCGATCCACGCAAGCTGGATATTGAACAAAAAAATAAAGGGAAGCGCAGACTCGAGATTTGGGTTTAGAGTCTGAATTTGGAGAAAACACGAAGACACGAAAGCGGTCACGTGAAGCTAGGAAAAAGCAAGATGATAGACAGAATGCCACAGAATGACGGGACAAGAGGAAACCCCGCCATATTCGCTCACCAACGAAACTCGAGATATTTATTTTTGGACGTATCCTGTGAAATTCTGTTTCGGACGAATACATTCGTTTTCCTTGTTATGGAATTGTGCTCGATGATTCAGCTGGCAACCCTAGACCCCGTCCCCTTCAAATAAAGGGGATGGGGAAGGGATAATTTTATGGTGACAGAGAGATGAAAACTCAGATTTCGAGACGGCGCCACAGGCTCTGTGTCTGTAACTCCCGTAGGCGTGGCACGTCACGTTGACGGATATCCCTGCTCTAATGGAAAGAGAAGGCACTCTGTCCTTGCTGTGTCTGCTGAGGACAATAGATTACGAGACCGCAAAGGACTTGAGAACTTTTTATTGAAGAAAGTGAGAGTTGTGGAAATAGTAGTAACCGAATCAATTTCAACAACTGCGACAGGCGGCAGGAATTAATGCTAGTCACAGTCCTAGCTGTGTTATCTGCAATAGAAGAAGACGGAGTGGTAGTGCAAGCAGAAGTAAAAGCATAGACACGAGATAATGTCTCGGGTAAAAAGCTCTGGTAGAAATAACAGTAATAGTAGCAGTAGTAGTTAGTCTTTAGTAGTAGTTACGATCGCATCAAAAACATAAATATGAAAATATTAGTGTCTGCCGATAGAAGTGGCACACTGGACACATTTCGCAACCTCAGTTCTTGTTTGTTTCAACTTGACATCTTGCACAACTGAAAATTCGACCTTAAACTTCTGCGTCTTTAGTATTATTTAAGGTGTTGGAATACGGTAAATCGAAACTGTGCTTGTTAAGTGCCACAATGCATTTCAAACAATTGTCACAGTGTGTAGTTATTATACCCACTCGGCACACTAAAATATCTCCAGTTTTTCAGAATATGGAGATAGAACAACAAAAAACTAAGGTCGCCGTTTTTTTTTTTTTTCTGGCCGCATTTTAACTTCGTGCAGAGCCCGGCTGCTACCCCGTAGATTTCCAGCGTTTCAAACAAATATTTGGACACATTGAAATAGCAAAGAAAAAACAGATTGTCTGAGAAATTCCCCATCATCAGGCACCTACTACAGTAGATAGGATAGAGGTTTGTAAACATGCTACCTGGACAACGAAAAGCACCGAGAGCTAAGGTTTTGGATAACTTCAGTAGTTTATGAAAATACCTAGCACTACTAAATCAGCCTAGCGTCATGCAGTTACAGCTGTGGCACTGCCAGAACAAGGGAATCGAGAACCGACTAAGCAAACCGTAAACACTGACTAAATTGTAATTTGTCTTAATTCTGTCAGGTAATCACCAGAAATTATTCAAAAAATGATAAATGAAGAAGATCCTGTGATAAAGGGTAGAAAACATTGAATTCTCCGGGTTTGTTATGTGGGATTCACTGAATATTACAATAAAATAAAATGAAATAAAATGTAAGCTCTCGACATTTCCCCCATGAGCCCAGAAATTTCTTGTAAGGTCAGTGGAGAGACATTAATCTGGCGTCATGAAATTCTTGAGCACACTCGAAAACATTGGAGATTCTGATGAAATCCCATCCCAAATAGCAAAAATATATCTAATTTCTGTTCATCAATGAGCTTCATTTTTCCCTAAGACGCAGGTTTCAATTCTGAAGGATTTGGCAATTTCTCTTACTTTATGCTCACGTTTTGATGGCAGTAGAAATGATTTCATATCTGTCTCTTCTCCCAGTATCTTCTTGGCCAATAGATAGATAGATAGACTGATGAGTGATTGAGTGGGTGGGTGGGTGGGTGAGTGAATGGACGGATGGATGAATGGATGGAAGGTTGGGTGCACAGATGAATGGATGGATGGATGGATGGATGGGTGGGTGTGTGAAAGGACGGATGGGTAGATGGATGGATGGATAGATGGATAGATGGATGGAAGGTTGGATGTATGGATGGATGGATGGGTGGACGGATGGATGGATGGGTGGATGGATGGATGGCTGGACGGATGGATGGATAGACATACGGCTGGATGGATGAATGGATAGACACCGGAGTAGACGGGTGAATGAATGCTATCTTTCTCTGCAAATCTTGTAACACCCAGCGGCAGCCGGGAAATAAAACCATTCGTCTTGCAACTCAGGAGAGCGGAAAGAATACAAAATGTAAATAAAACAAAACCTACACACCAAACAAAATACACACGTGTCGGCGCCAGCCTGGAACTACGATAACAAGGGGGGGAAAGAGCCCCCGTAATTACATTCATGCATACTGATTGTCTCCCTGTGTTGCCGACGGGGACAACATTACACAAAGGTTTACCGGCATTAAAATACAGAGACGGACAGATTAAACTTGTTGGAGATGTACAAGAACCATAGCGACCTTAATTCTCGTTTGATCCAACGCCACGTTTTGCGTAGCTGAGAAAATTTGAATATATCAAACGTTTGCAACTTGAGTATTATGACAAGGAGTTAGAATAAATCGGAACTGTGAAACAGCTTGATAACTGCCGTAATGCATTTTAAACAAGTGTGAAAGTGTGCATTTATTATACTTGTTGCACAAACTCAAAGATTTCCAGTTTTTCTTTCTGAAAATGGGGATAGAACAAACAAGAACTAAACTCGCGAGATCACATCAACACACGTATTGTACTCCCATAAAAGACGGACACCCATGTTCACAAACACGTAATTTTTGCTTACTGAGTGACTGTTGAAGGTAACCAGATATGCACAAAAAGTTGTACACACATGTACACAAACACGTAATATTTGCTTACTGAGCGACTGTTGAAGGTAACCAGATATGCAAGAAAAAGATGAACACACATGTACACAAACACAATCTATACTACTTGTTTGCTCAGTGACAGTTGAAAGTAACCAGATATGCAAAAAAGATGTACACATATGTACACAAGCACAATCCATACTGCTTGTTTGCTCAGTGACAGTTGAAAGTAACCAGGTATGCAAAAAATATGTACACATATGTACACAAGCACAATCCATACTACTTGTTTACTCCATGACAGTTGAAAGTGACCAGATATGCAAAAAAGATGTCCACACATGTACAGAAACACACAAATACTTGCACACTAACTGACATGTGGCAGTGGCCAGATAATATTTACGTAAAGAGGCGTACACATGAGCCTACGTACAGAAACATATAATGATACATACTTGTACACTAATGGACAGTTTGAAACAAACAGATATGCAAAGAGACGTCCACACATACATACATTAACACACATTATACTTGCATACTATCCGGACAATCTGAAGTAACCAGATATCTAAAGAGATGTACACACTTGTACACAAACACAAAGGCGTGCCATGCCAACCGACGGTTAAAAGTTACCAGATAGTTATGTAAAGAGACGTGCACACATGTACAAAAATACACATTACACTCGTACGCAACTGGAGATATTGATTGACACACGGACTGGTGAGCAAATCAGGAATATGAATTCGGAGAAAACCCGTCCACACGATAACGGTCACAGTGTGTCAGGCTGAAGCAAGACGATAGACAGAATACACCAGAGCTATAGGACACAAGGACACTCTGCTGGAAGCGAGCGATAGGACAGAAGGACAGCCTGCTGGAAGCGAGCGATAGGACAGAAGGACACCCTGCTGGAAGCGAGCGATAGGACAGAAGGACACCCTGCTGGAAGCGAGCGATAGGACAGAAGGACACCCTGCTGGAAGCGAGCGATAGGACAGAAGGACAGCCTGCTGGAAGCGAGCGACAGGACAGAAGGACAGCCTGCTGGAAGCGAGCGATAGGACACAAGGACACCCTGCTGGAAGCGAGCGATAGGACAGAAGGACACCCTGCTGGAAGCGAGCGATAGGACACAAGGACACCCTGCTGGAAGCGAGCGATAGGACAGAAGGACAGCCTGCTGGAAGCGAGCGATAGGACAGAAGGACACCCTGCTGGAAGCGAGCGATAGGACAGAAGGACACCCTGCTGGAAGCGAGCGATAGGACAGAAGGACACCCTGCTGGAAGCGAGCGATAGGACAGAAGGACAGCCTGCTGGAAGCGAGCGACAGGACAGAAGGACAGCCTGCTGGAAGCGAGCGATAGGACACAAGGACACCCTGCTGGAAGCGAGCGATAGGACAGAAGGACACCCTGCTGGAAGCGAGGGATAGGGCAGAAGGACACCCTGCTGGAAGCGAGCGATAGGACACAAGGACAGCCTGCTGGAAGCGAGCGATAGGGCACAAGGACACCCTGCTGGAAGCGAGCGATAGGGCAGAAGGACACCCTGCTGGAAGCGAGTGATAGGGCACAAGGACACCCTACTGGAAGCGAGTGATAGGACACAAGGACACCCTGCTGGAAGCGAGTGATAGGACACAAGGACACCCTGCTGGAAGCGAGTGATAGGACACAAGGACACCCTGCTGGAAGCGAGTGATAGGACACAAGGACACCCTGCTGGAAGCGATTGATAGGACACAAGGACACCCTGCTGGAAGCGAGCGATAGGACACAAGGACACCCTGCTGGAAGCGAGTGATAGGTAACAAGGACACCCTGCTGGAAGCGAGCGATAGGACACAAGGACACCCTGCTGGAAGCGAGTGATAGGACACAAGGACACCCTGCTGGAAGCGAGTGATAGGACACAAGGACACCCTGCTGGAAGCGAGCGATAGGACACAAGGACACCCTGCTGGAAGCGAGCGATAGGACACAAGGACACCCTGCTGGAAGCGAGCGATAGGACACAAGGACACCCTGCTGGAAGCGCCCACCAGCCATCGGCTGGCAATCGCGGGGTCAGACGGAGGAATAAAAAGGTGCCCGGTATTTTGTACTAAAATAAATGTATTTTATTCAGACTGATGCTAAATCAGATACTACCAACACGGCCGACACAGACCAAAGCCAAGGCTTAGACAACGTTCGATTGGCAAAGATGGGACAAGACAACTCTAGCTGGCGAGACGATTGTACCACATAATGATTGTGGTCTCACGCAGAGATTGTAGGAAGGCGATAGATCAAAGATGTGTTTGTGTGTGTGTGCGTGTATTTGTATGTGTGTGTGGCAAGTGTGGGTTACAAAGGGAACATTTCATGACCAGTCTGAATATTAACCTTAATGTGAGTAATTTTGCAAGGTTTTGGTCATTGTCTCAACACCCCCCCCCCCCCCCCATTCCACACATGGTATCGGTTAGTTTCGCTTGACCTTGTGCTCTTACAGGCTTCTGAATTTCATTTCGACTTTTATCGGAATTTCCAAGGCCATTGTTAATTTGTTTCGCTATGTTAAGAGTTTCGATTCTTCTTTTTGGATTACAGCTAATATTTGCAAGTGCGCATGCTCGGTCGCTGTGTACTGGGGGCGGGGATGCCATGTGGACTTTGGATGACGTATGTTGAACAGATCAATTACAAAGTGGGGCTGTGGAAGTGTCATCAGCGAGTGACATCAAGCATTATTTTCGGCTAACAGTTGACAGCGCTTGTGGCCGCAGCTAATGACAAAGTTATGTCATGACCTGACCCGGGCAGCAGCTTGGACACACGGGCCGTAATCTGGCCAGACGGAACGTAATATGAATTGTACGTAACGATGCTTAGAATAGATTGAGGATGGTGAGGGGTGGGGAATACTAGTGGGGTCTGTAAACTTTAGACACCACTTTCTTAGGGTTAAGGAATGGTCGCTCCTTACATTCAGAACAGGGGAAAGGGCATTAACATGGAGACCACCTTACTGCTGTATCTATCTATCTATCTATCTATCTATCTATCTATCTATCTATCTATGTATCTATCTATCTATCTATCTATCTATCTATCTATCTATCTGTCCGTCTGTCTGTCTGTCTGTCTGTCCCTCCGTCCATCCATCCATCCATCCTGTAACAGGGTGATAGATTGGCAAGGTATAACTAGTAGTTATAATAATATTGTGCCTATAGCTAGCGTGGGAAGATAGTTAACGGCGGGGAGACAGAGTCATTGTAGGCCAGAGGGGGAAAGTATGGGATGCAACTGAAGCGCTTTGACACCCGAAAAGGGTAGTGTTTACTTGACCGCCGTACTTGTCGATCAGATCACCTGGGAATTGCTTGGGGGGGTAGAGCTGTTTCAATAGTATTTGACGTGGAGCCGACGGGGGTGGCTATTAGGATAACTAATGCACACTCGGTGGGCGTCTTGGGACGCTACCTGACTGGGTATAAATCCCCGAACGCTCCTTCCAACTTCAGACCGCTGAGAGCACTCACCAGCTTCGTGCCGAAGAGGAGACCACAACTGCAACTGTAACTTTGTACTAGTCTTGTGAGTGGGGAAGGTCAGGGAACCCGCAAACATCCTTTGTCAGAGCGTGGTATCTTTGGTATCTTGTCGGCATTTGGGCTGTTGCTGAGTGGTAAGTTAATTGTACGATGTATGTGTATTTTACTTAATGTTCATGATTGTAGAACCTAAATCTAGTGGGTTTACTTTGGTATAACTACTGCCTCTGAGAGAGTCACGGAAACGCCGTTATATATATGTTACGAAACCTTATAGGATGGGGTCCGTTAGAGAGAGCGTTATTCTTCGTGGGGAACGTGTAAATATCATTAAAACTGTATTGATCGTTTATTCTATTGCCTATATGGGAGCCTATGGAGTATGGGAGCTGCAGCCTGACTTATAACAGTGTCAGCGGTTAAAAGTGTTAATGATGAATATCCGTCATGGAGTAAGTATGGAAGTCATGCCTTCCAGCAGTAGATTAGGACTTTGCGATTGTTTTTCTACAGAGGAGGAAGAACAACACCTTCTTGGCTACTCAACTTCTTGTACTTTGATTAACGACATCGTGGCTTCTTGGCTTCTCAACTTCTTGTACTTTGATTAACGACATCGTGGCTTCTTGGCTTCCCGACCTATTGGTACCTGCCGATACCTGTTGATCTAACTGCGCAGTCAAGCCAGGGTAGAGAGGAAGAACCAGTGCCCAGATAGCGCCATACACCCCTAAAGGAGAGGTTTCCTTATGCTGAATGTTCCCATGTGTTTTATAAAATGTGCTAGAGATTGAATATTACGAAGCCATTTAATTAGCATGTACTGATTTGCATCAACTTCATTCCATCGAAATTCACATGAAATTGTATGACCTATGTTCCTATTATTATTGAATGAATTAATAATTATTGTATATATGTAAGCAATACAGATATCGTTTGTTATAACTTATAGAAGAGAGATAGTCGATTATTTAGTGTGTTTGTGCCGTGCCCATCACGGCGGGTGTCAGAAGAAAGTTAGTGAGAGAAAGTGGAAACATCACACATCCATCCATCCATCCATCCATCCATCCATCCATCCATCCATCCATCCATCCATCCATCCATCCATCCATCCATCCATCCATCCATCCATCCATCCATCCATCCATCCATCTATCTATCTATCTATCTATCTATCTATCTATCTATCTATCTATCTATCTATCTATCTATCTATCTATCTATCTATCTATCTATCTATCTATCTATCTATCTATCTATCTATCTATCTATCTATCTATCTGTCTGTCTGTCTGTCTGTCTGACTGCTTGCCTGTCTATCGATCTACTTGTTTTTAAGTCTGGGTATGTGCTCGTTTGTCTGACTGCCTCAAACTGTCCTCCAAAGTCTTTTCGCTTATGTCTCTCTGTCTCTTCATCTGCCTAGGCATTGTCCAAATTCTTTCTGCTGTCTGTCGATGTACCCTAGACATTCCCCTCTCACGTAATATGGTCAACAGTCCAGTCTGTCTACAAATCAAACCCAATCTGTCTCTTCATTATTGTTACTTGTTTTGTTCCCCAAGCTTGCCCAACCCTATTATTTTATCCTCTTTTTGAATGAATTCTTGTATCTGTACACAAATAGTCATAAAGACGTTTTTAGCGCCGAACGTCAATCGGCAAATTTAGAGTTACGTATATCTGGTTTCTCTCGTTAATTTGTACGGATATTCTTAGACCTTTGTAAATTCAGTTTGCATTTGTTGCAACCGGCGGACATGAAGTAGTCCGCGTGTTCAGGAATGAGATAAGCTTGTAAGCGAATGTTTGATGTGATATAATTAAAGGAGCTTCTGATCACGCGACTTATTGGGCAACGTATTGGCTGACGTATTGACAGATCGGTGGGCGTATTGACTGATTGAGTGAGACTAACTTAGCTGATTGGGGCGCAAGTTAGAGATGGTTGCAGCTGTCGGGGGATTTCCAGATTATTTTAGCCAAACAGAATCTCGGAATCATCACAGATGGCGGGTAGAGATTTAGACCATGAGGTCTAGGCAGACAAAATACAGAAAATAAATAAACGCAATGTTTTTGTTCACTGAGTATGATAGACACAGATATAGTGAAGAGAGGTAATAGTAGAACAGTAGAATGATACTAAGTTTGCTCAGCCAGAGGTGGGTATACTGTCAATGCAATGTCCTTTATTGCAAACTTATCATTATGGTACAAGGCCCACTGCATTATCTTTCTCCCCGATAATTCAACAGCCTGGGATTCATTTGAAGGTATCGAAATAATTGCGCTCCTCGGAATTTTCAAATTATGGGTACCCAGAAATTCGGAGGAACGTTCAGTGAGAATCTAAATCTCAAGTCTGGTTACATAAATAAAACAATCTATAAACAACAGATTGGTTTTCATTTGAAATCCGGGAACTTGCATTTCTCCAAATTAAGGTATTGACAAAATGATAACTTATTATTTGTACTCAAAATGGCGGCAGAGCACTGCATGGCGGTCTGCATTGATCCCAATTTTAATAGTGTAAGTAAACCATCAATTTCGGCCTAACCCGAAAGTTGAAGATTGTTTACGAAATAAACAAAAATGGCCTGCCATAAGCATAATAATATCAGTTACTGTTCACATTCACTTGGCCTGCTCCTCCTGCTACTAAGGCCCAATGTCGTTTGAATGGCTGAGATCTCCATCTCGAGCTATACCTTTTTAGATTTTATCATTATCAATAAACTGTTCACGTTCCGACAAACTCAACGTCGAAGTTGTATAAAATGCATTAGATGTACTGTAACTTATTAACTGTAGAATACTCTCTTTGCCCGCTTTAGTCAAAAGTGCCACAGTCATTTACAGAGAAAAGACGGATATAGGAAGAGTAATACGCTAGACAGACAGAACAACAGGGCAGCGAGATCAACATCGACATCAAAGAGTAAATATTTTCGCCTCTACTGTCGACGGTCTATTTCAAAGTCGGAAGGGAAGCTCTAGAAACCTGGGGGGAAACTAAATAGTGCTCTAACGCCAGCACGTCTAGCTTCTATTTTCTATCGGCCCCTAAAATAGTGCCAATTTCAAGCCCATTACAGTCTGAATTCCATAGACCCCAGCCACTGAGACAAAGTACCTAGCGCCGCAATTCTGTAACTTAATAGTTTGTGCTGTCCACATTAAATCCACTCAGGTCGGCAACGGCGCCATTCTTCTAACATAACTTATAGGAACCTTTCATCAAATATCTAAGTAACCCTCGGCTGAATAGAAATTGTTTCTTTGTGAGGAGGACAATACACTGTAGAAATACGTCAATGTATTGTAATGTTTCAGTACGATCTGTTTCCATTTTGGCAAAGCTGTAGTTATTCATTCTTTGTTCACCAAAGTAATATCGAAAACATTCATTCTGACTATTTGGGAAAAGGAAGCGCATATCCGTACAACATGTGGCACGGATATAGACAGTGCATATCCGTACAACGCACACAATTCGATGACGTAGAACACACACCGGAATACTGGCCTTGTTAATTTGCATAGTTTTTAAAAATATGAATCGGCGTATTAGCAAAACAATCCGACTTCTGCTCGGAGATTGCGTGATCTGCGCTAATAATACTTGAGTGTACGTCGATCACCAATGGCTACCCCAACCCCTTTTCTCCTGATTAGTCAATCTGACTACCGCCCATTGATACAAACTGACGGGACCCTCACGCCCACAGGTCCATCTGACTATTCCATGTGTTGTCACTAAGTCTTTAACTGTAAATTCGTGAACACCATACCAAGTTTTGTTTCAGCAAACCTTCACCAGTCGCGCTTTTTGGTAAACATGTTGTACGGATATGCACTGTCCATATCCATACAACATGTTGTACGGATATACACTTCCTTGGGAAAAATAAGATAATGTGCGTAGAGTGCTGAGCTCCCCAGAAATAAAAGATCAACAATAGGGAATCTTCTTCGCGTTTTTTTTTTTCTCAAGCGAAAAGGGATAAAATCGCAAACATCATTATGACATTGTTTAAGGCTGAAAATCAATTTCATGATACAGTCTGCGTAGTCCATGTAGAAACAAAGTGACGGAACATCTCGCCCAGGCCGTGTCTTGACTAATTTAGAAGATTTGAGTAAAGTTTTTTATTTTCATTCATTATCTATTTACAACGTTACGTGTTGAAATATGTTTCGTAACCTGGCATATTATCTGAGGGAACGTGCAACATACATTTCATGGTACTCTGCCAATGGGGACGGTCCTGTGTCTTGTACAAACTCTATCAGGTTAGAAAATTTAGACAGGGCTCAAAGGTCTGATTTGAAGACGGTCTGGATGAGTCGCCAATGCGTGTAAACACATCATTCTACCAGCTGCATTTCTCCAGTCTCAGTCTCAGTTTGGGGTTCACGGCGCGTCGGCAGGATAACGGCCACTTGCAGCCCTTCACGGTCTGTTAGGATGCACGTTCTTTAGTCATGTTTCGTATTCAGAGCTTTTAAGTTTAACAACCGAATTAAATAATTTCACATAATTTTATAAAATTTGTAAAGTTCTCAAAATTTGTTTTGTAGGGATCTGAAAAAAGTTTTGTAAATGAGAATAAACCTTTTTAAATCAAATTGTAGATCTTAGCCTCTCTCCGAAAGGACAGGATGTGTTGCGCGTCCGCGCTAGAAAATAATTCTTTCATGGATCCGCAGGCAATTCTTTCATGGATCCGCAAGCATAGTACCTCCTTCTTCGGATATGCATGAGGTCCGCACGTTCACTTAAACATAGCTGTACTAGTAAAAATTTGCTTTGCTCCTGTACAGTAATCATGACAAGAATAGTGTGTTATATTCATTATTTTACAGCTCAATGGCCGATAATATGTAATTTCAATCACTCGGGGACTGGCCAAAATTACTCGGCGGGCCGGATCCGGCCCACGGGCCGTTGTTTGCCTAATTGTGTCTGCTTTAGAATCTCGATCTACAAACCAGGTCCATGACAGATTAGACCACTCCAGTTTCATATCTCTATCATCCTGCTATTAAATTTCATCATTTCGAAATTCTGAAAAACACGAATGTCTTTAGGACATGCCAGACAAACATCACTGTCAGTATGAGCATCGCTCAATGTAAAAGCATCCTTTGATGTGCAAATGATTTTTCTAACACTCCAGCATGATTTAAGTATGTTTTGATGCTACAGTCTAGACATGAGATTAATTTTCTTTCTATTCTGATGCAAATCATTTTGCTGAAAGCTCTTTGTGAGTTTCATCTACACTCGAGCATGACATATTCAATATGAAGAATTGAAATGAAAAAAAAAATGCAGTAAATGCAAATACAAATTAATTCTTTTTTTGGGGAGAGTGGATTGTTTAAATCCATATATATATATATATACATTTCGCGATCAAACTCATCATTTCGAAATCTTGAAAACCTGCCAGGAAATATTATTACCATATTAAAAAAAATCTGCAAAAAAATCTGTGCGAGTAGATGGAAGAAAAAAATGGGCCAAAGGGAATAGACAACAAGCAGGAAATATATAAATATAGGATACACATTTTGACAAATCTGTAACAAGAAATATATAAACGGGAGATTGGAAATAAAGACATCGGAAGACAGATAGCAAGACAGATGAGTCATTCAGACAGACACAAGACAAAAAAAGAGAATGTGAGAGAGAGAGAGAGAGAGAGAGAGAGAGAGAGAGAGAGAGAGAGAGAGAGAGAGAGAGAGAGAGAGAGAGAGAGAGAGAGAAGGATGCTCCACAATTGACTGAAGTTGAGGGTCAGTGTGAAACGAGGCTGGAAAGATTGCCATACAAAGAGACACGAGTCTGGTCCTGTTCTGTTGTCAAGACAATAGGCTGGGGCAGCCTGACCTCCGGTATTCGAGATCCAGATCATCAGCAAATCGGGAATTTTCAGAGCTGGTGGTGGAAAAAGCTGAACTTCACTATTTTGAGGTTTAGATCTTCTGGTAATGAAGCCAAATAACGCTAAACATTATCATCAGATGTTGCATTTTCACAATATGAAAAAAAAGGAAAACAACCCCAATGCATGTTGGTTACGACGCACTGAAATTTAATGTGATCTCTTGGTCCATCAACAGTCGCACACACGTTGGCAGTTCGCGCCCTGAGTCAAGTCTGTTTTCCGTGCTTTTCCGCCCGCTGATTCAAGACGCGTCGAAACCAGTGAAATAGATTTGTTTAAGTCTCACCTTTCGGAGAGAGATCCGAAGTCTCACCTTTCGGAGAGAGATCCGAAGTCTCACCTTTCGGGGAGAGATCCGAAGTCTCACCTTTCGGGGAGAGATCCGAAGTCTCACCTTTCGGAGAGAGATCCGAAGTCTCACCTTTCGGAGAGAGATCCGAAGTCTCACCTTTCGGACAAAGATCCTGTTTTACACCATAGCTCACATCGGTGTTTTGCATCCGTTTTGACGCAGCGTGTCTTTCATGACTCAAGACAGTTTTGTCGCACCCAAGCCAGATGTGATTCAATCTCCGCCAGTGAGCCAGGTCCCGTTTAACCCCATAAGACCATAATTCACAGTTCACACTAAAACCAAGCCAAAACAGATTTGACTCAATGCAGCTGCTGTCTAGACAGGCAGAATTTTTATTTGAAACAACAACAACAACAACAATAACAACAACAACAACTACAACAACAGAGAAACACTCTACGCAAAAACGGCTTATTATATTGTATGAATTCTTTGATGTTCACCGAACGATGAAAAGTCAACTAGCAATTAACAAGCCATTTGTATAATAACAAGCGTCGGCCACAGTTATAATTCTATTGCAATTCCCACAAGACAATTTAAATGAAACCAGTCTCACAAATACATCGACGTCCACCTCAGCTCACTGTCGTGGCAACAATTTTATCATCTTAAAGGAGAACGTTTCCATTTGTGTGTGTGTATGTGCGAGAGAGAGAGAGTGTGTGAGACTTCTCTTGTACAGACAAGCACACAGAAATGTTTCTGCTCGAGGTCCTTCCGTTTCTCGAGGGCCTCAGCCTTACGCTGTTGGCCCCCAATATTTCGGCTTATAATTGCAAAACTATAAAAGACTAACAAAGGAAACTCAAAATAAAAACAACGCAAAAAAAACGTCCTCACCACAATATGGAGCCTCCACATGTCAAAGAGAACCTTCTGCAAGGCGAAAGAAAGGCATCTTCACAATTTCAAGTATAATCGAATCTGTATGAGCCAGTTTTTTTTTTTTACAAACACAAAAACAAATAATACACATCCGCTTTTATTTAAGTATATAGATATAGAGACATCGGTACGTCACTGTGTGGGAATATAGATCCCACCATGAGCAATGATGTAGTAGCCATAACTCAAACCTGTCAAAATAATCGATACACCAGTATGTGAGAGGGACGACAACATGTATATCACCATTATACAACAACAGCAACAACAACAAAACAAAAACAAAAAAACAAAAGAAAAGAAATCAAAAGTAATTAAAAAGGAAGAAACAAAAAATCAAAAAAATCACAGACATTATTATGATAAGGGAAAATAATTGAATCCTTGTAATATTATGCGCCGGGTAAAAGAAAATGAAACAGGAATAACAGATATCCCGCAGAACATTGTTCACTTGCCCACTAATGTCCAACAATAAACAAGAGACAAATCATGATATTATTTGCAATTATTCCTACAAAATTCCATCACGCCAGTTTTTTCCGAACATCCTGACAACCCAGCCAAAAGCACATTAACCCCTACAGGGTCTACGATTTCATTTTTATCCTCATCTTCAAAAACAGCGTGTAATGAAATCTGGTGTTTTCTCGTCAAATGGGGAAAACCTTTACACAAAACAGACTAAACAATACGCGATTTTAGTTCCTGTTTGTTCTATCTCCATTTTCTGAAAAACTGGAGATCTTTTAGTATGTAGAAGAGGTATAACAAACACACATTCTGATACTGGTAATTAAAATACGTTGTGGCACCAATCAAGCTGTTTCACAGTTCCTATTTATTATAACTCCTTGTCATAATACTAAAGCCGCAAACGTTTAACGGCGAATCAGTTGTATGCAACAAATGGAGTTGGAGCAAACAAAAACTAAGATCGCAAATATACAAATCAATGCATAAAATGAAACGAGGACAAGAGAGTTTAAATATCGCCGAACAAAGAAAGAAGAAAAAATTATTAAAGCCGGCGATAGAAATCTGAGCATGCGCCAAATGATATTCGTTTTTTTTTTCTTTCCCTTGTCGCACAAAAGCTTTACATGGTTCAGAAAACTGAACTACGAAGCTTGAGCTGCCTAGATAAAGAATGCCTTAAAAAAGAGAGGAAAAAGAAACAAAAATTATTAAAAATACAATCCAATTTAAAATAGTAAAATAAGTGCAATACTATTTCTCAAGAAAAGTTAATATATTATTTATTTGCTGATCAACTGGAAACAGATCGGGCCCAGGCATAGAACACTGACCCCAAATGACACGATTGCAATGATATGGAACACAGAACAGTATAGTTTAGGGCAGTAGAGGGGTAAACTTTCTCTTTCGATACATCAATAATTACACAACCTTGCAATGTCTCCTTGCTGCTGAATGGAATTGCCATAGAGTCGAAAACGAAAGACAAGACACACAAAATACCCCAACCCTCACCCCTGTTGGAACAACAAAAATAAAAAACGTAAACACACACACGGACACATACATAAAAAAGGAGGTCAACTCGTTTTGCTGGGAAAAACAACAACACGTAAATGTTTAATTATATGATTACATTTCAATATTTTCCCATAAATTCTCAATGAAATATTCATGTAAATAGTACAGGGACCCCTCTTTGTACTGCAGTGCCTCATACAGTACAATGCCAGCTGTCACTACTGGTGAAATAGGTCACATAATTCATGAAATCGTTTTCATTCAGGTCAAAAACCGCCGGAAACAGATTGTGCATAACAACGCGTTAGAGCCTATGAAAATTAATTAGTGAAGTCCGGGAGAAATAAACTATTCATAGGTATGAGATTGATACATACCACAGAACCAAAAACATCATCGATATGACATACAAGATTTAGTACATCCGTACTAGTCAGGATTTTGCCCGTTTGGCACTAAACAACCCCCAGATTTCCTTCTGTACAAGCCTTGCTTTTTTTTTTTAAATACCCCCCCCCCCCTCCAAAAAAAATTATGTCTTTTCACCTGGGTTGTAACGTTGGATAACTTATCACTTCTAATTATAACGAATGATATGTCTTTCACCTGGGTTATGATGTTGAATAACTCATCACTTCTAATTTTAACGTATGATCTGCCTTTCCACCCAAATTATAATGTTGAATAACCAATCACTTCTAATTTTAACGAATGATCTGTCTTTCCACCTGGGTTATAATGTTGAACAACTAATCACTTCGACTGGTTATCACAAAATGGAAATTGAACAAGCAATAAAGCGAACGGAACGTGAATTTTTTGTTCGTCTTCGGTAAACATTTAAATATGTTTAGCTCATACGTTGTTTTTCCATAGAGCGGCAGAGCTCTCCGGCCAAGGCCAGACACCATGCAGAGATGGGCTAATTACAGATGAAATCTGTGTTTATAACTAGAGCCCAGGCTAAGTTCTGGTGCAGTGGGCCAGTGACTGATGAATGCCACAGACTTTCGGGTGATGTTAAATGATTGTGACGAGACAATGATTGTGTTAGGTGATCGTTGTTGCCGCAGCACTGACCATTCATTATTGGTCAGACAGGACATCCGTTGGTCACCCGCTGAGCTGAGCAGATCACAATCTCTTGACCAAGGTCACCATTAATCCCGGGTTATTTCCGGGCCAAGGGAGCCAGACTCTGACCAGGTCAGACGCGCTCGTCAATCAAGCGGAGATGATGCAGAGACCTGATTTGGTTGAATTTGTGCCCGTTTTTTTTTTCAACGCTTACATTAACACACCACCACCACCACCACCACCAGTACCACCACCACCACCACCACCACCACCAACAACAACAACAACAAAACAAAGTTTCATTGTCATAAAACCAAAAATGAAAAGGGGGTGGGTGAGGGTGTGGGGTGTGGTACAAGCTGAAAAACCTTCGAGCGAGACGCGGCCCAGCGTTCACTGGTCAGTTTTGATCGGCCGACAAGTTGAATGGTGGCGTAAGGACATTCAGTTTCAATTAGATCTAACTAGTTGGCTGGCGAGCAAGGTCTCGAAGAAACTCAATGTCGTGATGTCACTATCCAATTAGTTGGCCGATCAAAATCGGCTACTGCGCTCCAGGCCAAAATTTAGACACTCCAGACCAACCTCTCGCTAGCCGTTAAGTCTGCGCGAAATCCCTCACCCTTTTCCCACTTTCTTTTAAATGGAAAGGTAGACAGAGAAATGTTTGCCTGTGTTTAGTGAACATAAAACAATAAAGTGTTTTTTATTGTTATTTTAAATTACAGTACCCCAAACAAAGATTAAATTATAAATTACAGAATAAATATAATGGAAATATATTCTTAATGTTTGATTAATTTATTACACCCAGGCTGATACTTTTGTTAATAGGAAATGAACTGTTAAAATCGGCAATAGTTCACTTTATTGACATTCTGTCACTTAAATGTCACGACACTGTGACCTCTGTTACACACGGGAGACTTTTCCGCACGAAACCATGACCCGATTGAACGTGTTTGTCAGAGCACACAAGGTGAAAGTCTTCAATGTCAGAGAAAACGTCAAGACCACAGAGGCTGTACAATGACAGAGATGATAAACAAGGATGAAGAACTTGGAAAAAAACCCATAAAAGTTGGAGGTCTGAATTCAGGGGGGGGGGGGGGGGGATAGAAAAATCAGTTCAAAACAACAACAATGACAACAACGTCAACAACAACAACAAAAACAACGACAACAAAACAAATAAACTTTGCACAATTAATGGTGAATAGTTCTGATGAATCTAAACCACCTGAAAGTTGGGATTTGGAGTAATTGAGGTTCCATTGCACACTGCCTTTAACCTAAGTTACCTTAAACATTTGGTTTCGAACTCCCGGCATATAGTCCATCTCATAGTCCTTCAGTCACATAAACTGTAGTCGGCTTATCTGTCACACAAACCTGCCACATCCGGAGTTGCCACATCCGGAGTTGCACAATCAAACCGAGACTTATGAAGAAGTAGAAACTTTGCTGCACTATAAAGGAGCAAGTTCAAAGCTTTTGCTTAACGCTTGTCTATTTCATGGCAGTGCCATTCACTTTCATGACATTTGACTTCACATGGTTTTTCTGTATGCCTGGAAAGCTTAAGTGTTCAGATTAAATCAGGCTTCCGACGCAAAACATCAATTTACAGCCACAGCATAACAAAGAAATCGATATTCATTTTGGCCGAAACAATAAATGTGCAACAAGTTTGCACTTGACAAGAGTTCGATTGGTGCGATTTTCCTACCAAGAAAAGATTGCATTCACGCGCTAACGCCCTCGGTAAATGTCATTTAGTGACGCACTAAGCTCATAGACAGCTTAATATAATTATTGTCACTGCAACACAACGAAACAAAACTGCCAAACTACCAACACCCCAATGAATAACAAAAGAATTGGATCATTGGTATATTTTGGTAGTATTACCAATAGGTCCATTTATGAGCAAGTGTTGGTGCAAAGAACTGGATCATTGGCGTAGTTTGGTAGAATTACCAATAGGTCCATTTATGAGCAATTGTTCGTGCAAAGAACTGGATCATTGTCATAGTTTGGTAGTATTACCAATAGATCCATTTATGTGCAAATGTTGGTGGTGATTTGACTGTGGACAAAGGCAGTGCCGGAATAAGACACAAGCAAAACAAGGTTATCGCTTAGGGTGTCGCAATTTGCACGGGCCCTCACAACATTTCAGAATTTTTTAATTTCTACTTTTTTTTTATTTTCACTTTAAAAATTGTGTCAATTCATCATGAAAATTGATTTAAATGATATTTTAAAGCCATCACCTTCAAAATAAGTTTTGTTTTTCACTTCCATTACCTCGGTTTTAAATAATTAAAAGGCATCTTTAAGAGTTTTCTTTTTTTCCTTCTTTTTTTTTTGCGGCGACCCAAGGCCCTGTTTTGGTAAGCACTTTTGTGAGGTCTGTTTACCTTTTTTTTTAACGAGAGGCTTCCAAGCTGTACATTGCTGGGGCCTCACTAGGACTAAATACGGCACTGTACAAAGATTCATTCGTACAGAATCGATGCACCAGTTGCAAGCACATCTAAGTGTAATCCAATACATTATTGCCGCCTTTCCTCTTACATACATGTCAAGCATTTTTCTGTCTTAGCGTAGCTTTTTCTTTCGGCTGTGCAGATAAAATTGATCGCCGCAAAATGACATCCCCTGGGGTGGGATAACAGGGATTTAACCATTTTTTAAACCCGCCAACATCATATCATGCCTTGTGAGGTTCCGACTGCGTCGTTTACAGGGAAACATCTGCTAGCGAAAAATGGAGAATGTAATTCGCTCGTCATGTAGATGAATATAACGCAAGGAGAAAGACGGAGGCTCTTGGATTGAGTTATGAATACATAAATGTGGATAGATGGCCAATGGGCAAATGAGGGGAACATTCAGATAGATTGAAGCTAGCTAGCTATATAGATAGACAGATAGATAGATAGATAGATAGATAGATAGATAGATAGATAGATAGATAGATAGATAGATAGATAGATAGATAGATAGATAGATAGATAGATAGATAGATAGATAGACAGGCAGATAGATAGATAGATAGATAGATAGATAGATAGACAGACAGACAGACAGACAGACAGACAGACAGACAGACAGACAGACAGACAGACAGACAGACAGACAGACAGACAGATAGATAGATAGATAGATAGATAGATAGATAGATAGATAGATAGATAGATAGATAGATAGATAGATAGATAGATAGATAAAAACATTATATGCAGATCAACATAAAACGCCAGGAAAGACAACCCTTGTCCACCATCCTGTCTCTGGGAAGTGCAAGAAAACGATTTTGTATTCTACTACATCGATTTAAGTGTCCGCAGTTTTGCATTCATGAACCACAAACGGCTCACCAATTACTTACCCGAAGCTTGGGTAATGCAAAACGCAAATATGTGCTGCTAATTGGTAATAGATAAAAATAATAATAATAATTGATCTAGCCTAGTCTTATTGCTGTTGTCGAAACCACATCAAAGATAGTTTATTATACAGGATGCGACTAGCACAAAATATCAATCTTTGGAACAGGTGATCCATTTATACATTGAAATATATAGCATTATTCCACCCTTTCAGAGCATTCATCCGTATTATTATCAACTCATCCACTCATTTTTTCCCCATCCATTTATTGACTCATCTTTTCATGTTTTTTTTTTTTTTTTACATCCATCGAACATCCTTCCATTCACTCTGGTAAGTATTTTTCTCAACCTGACATTGCACCATGCTATATGTGCACTTTTCTCTCTATATCTTTCATTCATGCGGTGATCATCTCTGCTTTTCTTTTTGCTTCCATCAAGCAATTCCAAATCAACTCACACTTTTTGTCCATCCATCCATCCATCCAAAAAGATAGATAGATAGATAGATAGATAGATAGATAGATAGATAGATAGATAGATAGATAGATAGATAGATAGATAGATAGATAGATAGATAGATAGATAGACAAATAGATAGATAGATAGATAGAGATACGAAGGTAGATAGATAGATAGATAGATAGATAGATATATAGATAGATAGATAGATAGATAGATAGATAGATAGATAGACAGATAGATAAATAGATAGATAGATAGATAGATAGATATATAGATAGATAGATAGATAGATAGATAGATAGATAGATAGATAGATAGATAGATAGATAGATAGATAGATAGATAGATAAATAGATAGATAGATAGATAGATAGAGATACGAAGGTAGATAGATAGATAGATAGATAGATAGATAGATAGATAGATAGATAGATAGATAGATAGATACATAGATAGATAGATAGATAGATACATAGATAGATAGATAGACATACAGATAGATAGACAGATATCATGTGGCCGAGGTAAACAAACTACATCTAAATGCAATTTTACAGTGATGCTATTATCCAGAAACCCAGAGTAGAAACTGCAACATAGGAAAATTTATAGTACGAGAATACAAAACCCATGAACATACCAATAACAAAGGAAGTTAATGACATTTCTGTAGGGATAAAGAACATGCCTATTACATGGAGAGAAAGCGGTATGCTGTAGATTAAGAAAAACGCGCCCGGTGAGCCGGATAATTGATGGCCCCAGATCGCTAGTAGCCCAAGTCGAGAATGCCCTTGAGCGCTAGCTCATGAATAATAATTCTGTTGATTTTTCCAGACATTATGCAACAAGCTTGAACACAAAGTGGGTGGTCCGGAGGGTGGATAGGAACGTGCTTTCACTCTGTTTGTTCCGGACAATTTCCCTAATATCCGACCAGTTTCATGCTCTCCTTGATCATAGAAAAAAGATTTTTTTTTCTTTCCGGGGCTGTGCGTTTAATGTGGGCGCTTTCAGCTAGACGCTGGAGCCACGCGTTAGCCCCCTTGAGCTGTGTAGTTTCGGATTGAGATTCATCCATTCCAGATACATGGGTGATTGGCAAACCGATGAAAGCTGCAGGGGTGATAACTGCCGCAGGAACGGCAAGTCCCCGTAAACAAATTAGACCAAATCATATCCACTAATGGGCCTTTCATTTTTTTTTTTCTTGTGACGAACCTTATTTAATGTTCATCATTATTTTGTAATATTGCTTTACTTTAATGCTTATAATAATAATAATCATAATAATAATAATAATAATGGATGGCATTTAAATACCGCATATCCATTTAAAATGCTCTATGCGCTTTACAAAAGCAAACATGTCAAGCACAGAGCAGAATGGAGCCTGTGTAGTCTCGGTTATTATGAGAAACATTTTTCAACAAGCCCAGGCGCACATCAGACCAAACTTGATCGACCAACCAGTTTTATGATGGTCACGGCACTAAGTTTCAAAGCAACTGAAGCACAATGTCGTGACGTCATCACCAACCAACAAACCAGTCTGCCCATCGAAACCAGCTAGTGCGCGCCTATGCCAAAGGAGGGAATAGTTTGAATCATGAGCAAAATTTGCCGAGACATTTACCATCAAATGACTTAAATCTTAAATGAATCATCTACTGAGAATAATACTGTATGGTTTTGTTTGTTTGTTTTCTTTTTTGACCAGCTGATAACAGCGCTGTTGTGTTTTTAGTTCATTAAATATATCGAGGGTTACCAACCAGCGTGTGCTACTGTTATGTCCAGTTTCATTCATACTAATCATAGCTCTTAAATGCCTGTAGATATCCAAGACAGAAAGTATGTCACTTTATTTCATAACCCAATAAAACTATTCATATGACTGTGTTGAAGTTATTGCAATTATTTTGAATTTTCATCAAGGTTACACATTTTAAAATTGTTTTTCTCAATTCGAAGATATTGGGCACAAATCATTCTGGCTGTCAGCCCTCGGTATATTTTTGGGGGGACTAGGAACACAATTACTGGAAAGACTGGGCTGCAATAAATAACTTACTGTCAATTCATTCATGTAATGTCTGTTTTCGAGTTATGAAATGTTCATGTAACGGTAGGTAAGATGCCGGTGTCGTATATGGAATAATAAAATGATTCGTATCTCATTATCCTATTATTGTCGCGGGGCTCCACTGATTGTTATTATTATCATTAATATTAATTAATAATAATTCATTAATGTTGTTGATTTTTTTGCGAACATAAATAATGACATTGCGAACAGTTCAGCATTTAATTATTTAAGAAAAAACTGGCTTGGAACGAAAAAAAAAAAACCGTCAGGGGAAGAGACAAGCGTGGAAGAAAACCGAAGCAACAACAACTTAACAACAACAACAACAACAACATCAACAGCAACAACAAATTTGAAAGACGCATGCAAAACTGTAAAAATAATTTTTACCTAGCACATGGCATCTTGTATATATATTTTATTCGCATCTGTTGTCCGTTGATCACCAAAATCTTTTTTTTTTTTTGTTTTAAAATTTCTGGCTTCAAGAATCAAAGCAGTTTCCGATCTTTTCCCAAAATACTTTTCAGAAATCATGGAAACAAGAACTATCTAGGCTTCTCGCTTGCAGCTTTTTATTTTGTTCCGGAACGCTAACGCTAGCAAATATCTTTTGACGTCCCACTGAATTACTAAGGCTACAAGAAAAGAAATTTATATTACATTTCATCTTAATCATTTGTTGTTTTAAATCTTTTTTTTTTCGGATTCTTTGATCATCAAACTCGTAAACAACAATAACGACAATAATATATTAATAACATCTGTTGCTTCATCAATATCATTATCATCCACGCGATTTATAGGTAGGGCTTGCCGACACTTGGGGCCAATTGCCAACGTAAACGCTGAAGGCATAAGCTTCAAAATGAAATGTGTATACAGATCACAACTGATACCCATAGCAGAATGGGACCATTGATAATCATTGATACTAAAGCATCTATTTTCTTTTTAAAAAACGCATTTTCCCCCGTCATGTCGTCCTCCCGGATGTTCTCTTTCGGCCATTATAGTTTTTATTTAATTGCAGTTCAAGAGAGTTCAATTTGGTGCACTTTAGCGTAGTACCAGAGAGTAGTACTAGTATGAAAGGGGTGCGCAGCTCGCTAATGCGCATGGACAACTCAGAAAGGGAGAGAGAGGAGAAAGCAGTTTTACCCAAGGCAAAGCTGGGAGCCTGAGCGAGTGCTCTTGTCTTTCAGTTTGTTCATCCACCCATTCACTCTGGTAAATATGCTAATGAATTGTGTATTTTCTCCTGCTATGTTGCAGCAAAATTATCGTTCTATCTCTTTCATCCAGGCCATTCATTTATTCTTCTCTTTCACATCCATCCAGCATTACACAAGATTAATAAGATAGTAAAAACAATGGAGTAGAGCTGCACACTGTAACACTTGACAAGTAATGGTGTAATCTGAGGTCAATGACCTTGTTATTTTATGTATAGCTCACATTTAGACAATCAGCAATGATGGCTCCATTTTGCTCCCTTTTTGATTCCCCCCATTTCATTCTATGTCGTCATGTATCTAGGTCATGCACACATAACTCTGCCGAACACTTTTTCGATCCTGTCAAGCGAGTCATCCCATTGCCACACCGTACACACTCCTTTTTACTACTGTGAGTTATTCGACGTCAGAAACATTTCAAATCAACCCCCCCCCCCACTTTCCCCACCACACACACACACGCATACACACACAGTTTCCTTCACGAGCCTACACTAAAAGTATCTAAATAATGCACATAACGATTCTAAACAATTCATTAAAATTCATGTCTACCGAACTATCCCTTTGTCATGCAATAGATACTTCTTTCATAATTATGACATTATTGATATTAGGAAAAAATCACCTATGCCCTTTTCCCATTAGCTTGATCAAGGTCACTTTGCGCCTTTCGTGTTTTGTTTTTTTTTCCTTCATTTTACTTTGTGTTAGTTTTCAGCTTTCGGCTTCTTGTACATAAGATCAAATAAAAGTGACTTAAAAAATATAAGGGGGAAAAGCCCGTACTGTAAATCACGTCTATATATTTATCTATAACATGCATTTTTTAAATATGATAAAAAAAAAAAAATCAACTTGTAGATTTCGGCCACCTTCAGAAACAACAAGATGCACTGCGATTCCACGTCAGAAAATATTTATTTTTTTCGTGGATCCGCATGCCTTCTTCGGGTATGCCCGAAATGCACAAATGCTGTCACAATATGGCTGACAGTTAGTTAGGCAGCCATACGTGACGCTTTCTGGGGGATCTTCCCCCCGTGTGGGGTGGATATGACCCAGACAGAGACCCCTGAGGACAATGTCATCTCTCCGATTTTTCTGAGAGGCACGAGTCCACTGTCCAATTTGGTCTCAGACAGAGTGTATCAATCAATTCATCTCATTGTTGCCACGGATGCTCCTTTCTGTGACCTGTTCGATATCAGCGGAAAATAAAAAAAGCTACATACTGTCACTCTAAAGTGTCCTCGGTCTCTTGGGGGTTGGGAAAAAAAAAAGTCGTGCTTCTGTGATGTTGGACAATTATTTTGTCCTCGAGACCCGTGTCATGTAATTCAGATGTGACAGAAAATGTTCAATTAAGAATACAGCTTTTTTTCTTCTTCCTTCTTGAATCTTTATGTTCAATCAATACTTGATGCAAGATAAATGAAAGGGGGAAGCCCAATGCAAGCAATGATTCGATCCCTGTAATTAAGCATTGGCCCGGTGATACTGGATGGTGTACCGAACACATGCCTGGTCTCTGCCGTGGGTGGTCGGGTTGATCCTTTGCATTGCTATTTAGGGACCATTTGGACATTCACTGGAAATGCCGTAGCTGATACAGGGCAAATAAAGCTTAACATTTGAGCATTACAACGTTATAAAAAAATGCTTCAAAGATATTAAACAGATGTACAATGATAGCGATCTTTCCATGGATGAGTGAGAATGTGTTTGATTCTTAATCTCTTACACATGTTGAGGATTTGAAATGAAGTGTAAATTTTGCCGTAGACAAACTATGTACTGAAATCGCAAAAGGCCAGAGAGCCCTCATGCAAACTGGATTTTTCGTATCAATTTACGATATCACATGTGGCATCGGTGATGATTATAAAAACCAGTTTTACAAGAAGATATGATTCACCTGGCCTATAATGGTTTCGCCTTGTGTGATTCTTCTGGGACGCGGCTTCACAACCTTCTTTCTGATCTTCAAGACACGAAAAATCTCAAGGCATATCAGTTGTTGTCATGAGCGATGGGGAAGTTTAGGGGTTATGCTCCCCATCTAACACCCCCTTCCCCCCCCCCCCCCGCACGTCATTCTTACCCTACACATCCTCCAGGAAAAAAACAACCAAGTTCCCACTAGGAACTGACCAAAAAAATCCCACAAAAAAACAACAACAACACAATCTTTCCCAGAAGATGTCCGTATGGCCTGCTGGTAGGCGTCAATTATCTCTTGTTGGCGCTCAAATGGCCCCGTAAACGCCACTTTTATTTCATAATGTAGACTAAATATGATTACACAAACTCCATATTCACAAGCTTCCAAGCAGACCACGGTAATTTCTAGAGCTTTACAGCAGCTTTATTAATTCGTAGACGGCGCAATATCTGTGTAAAGTTTTCAAATAAGGAAGATCAGGATAGATCTATCTCTTGTCGATCGCTTTACAGTTTTGTACCTAAATATGAATTTAATATGTATACGAATTCTCTATAGCCAAGCATCTCACAAGGTATTGTGTAGGGTATTTTACCATATTGTTTTATGTACATTTTTGCCTCTGCGAGAAAATGAGGATCGAAGTTTGATCTGTAAAAGGGCTATTTAAACGCGCATAACATTACGTCACAAACACGCATCTCGAAAAGTTTTCAACCAATTGGCATGACATTTGTACATAATGAAATTAGGAGAGAATCACTTTCATGACAAAACCTAAAAACCAGCAAAATGTCGCATTCAACAATATGGCAAAATACTCCTTGGTTGGTAATCCCTAGTGGGTGCACACCACCATCAAAACCCTCTCCAGTGAGCGTAACAGGGAAACGTGTATCATGTGAAGTCCTGGGGATTATCTCATAAGTCAGTACGTGATTATAAGCTCCCACTACAAGGACTGAGACGGCTGTTACTTGACAACACTCAGAATATCAAAACATATTTCTTATTTGAGACACTACCCTCGGTAGAGGAAGAGGGGTGGGGATCGAGGTAATATACCGTAGCCATTTTAAAATAAAGGATGTTAATCATAACACCCAGAAAGGTCTCGAATAACCAAAGGTTTAAAGTGGCCCCCAAAATAACCATTAAAAAAAAATTGAGTGGAATTTTAAGATACAAGTTTTTGTTTAACGACATGAAAGGTTGGAGATTTTTGAAGTGTTCTCAGTTTCGATTTAAAGATTATTTCGGGTTTGTCAGCCCTAAAATATGTTGCAATCCGAAATGTATCGAGACAAGATTGATTTCGGAAAGGAATACAGAGTATTTGATAGAATCACGTAAGGCCAAAATGCTAGCTGTGAATACGCGGAAGAGCTATGCATTTCATTGCAGGGCACGCACTGAAGATTTGCACATGCCTTTGTGTTGATCTGTTTGTAAGCATTCCATTCTACATGTCGTACTAAAGCAGAGTCATTTTAACGAAAAGCCACTGGATTTAACAGTAAATATCTGTATGCGTATACGTGGGTCTGCGCGTGTGTTAGCTAAGCTGTTCGTTAAGCGTTTGACCCGGTATGTTTACCGTTACACATTAGCCGTGATGTTTAAGTGGCGTTGTGCTAGTTTCGCAAATGCGTAATGGATCATCCGCAAATGTGTACACAAGCTTTGAAAGCCCCGCCATTATTTCAGTCAACAAACCGACCTTGCTAGCAAAGTTCAATACCGGATATGTTACATGGTTATTCTCCATCACACTCAGATATGGGGGCCAAAGCTCACAGCTTGAAAGGTCAAGGCCCGGTGGGCACTCGCCAATTTCGATGGACCAACTAGTCAGATCGTGAAGTCTGTCACGAGTGGAGTGAGTGCAATTAAGGGGATTGCTACAGAGCGGATGTAGAGTAAGAAGGGCTCACGGCAGACAGGTAGGGAAAGACGTGAAAGGAAGAGAGTAAAATTAACGCACGAAGACAAGTAAGGAAAGCGTGCATGTTATGAGTGGTGGGGGTCTGAATGAGGCGAAAGCGCTGTATTACTATCACTGCAAGTTAGAAGGTCCTACTGAACGGACGCTAGTAAGAGCCCAGCGGGCGGACATAAGGGGAGCAGTCGAGAGACCAGTGAGAGAGTTTTTCCAGTGATGACTGGTAGGTAGAACGTTGATTGATAATTATGATTGATGTATTATATTATATTCGTCTATTACCATGATGTAATTAAGTATATGTGAGGAATGTGGAAGTCCTTGATATTGGATATAGCAATGTGCGCCATGAGCGATAGATGAAAGTGAGTTCATGGATTTGTAGCGCGAGTGAGTAGTGTGTACTCCGATGGAGGTGTGTTACCGTAAGATGTGTGGTGAGTGAAAGGTGAACTAGTGTGTGTACGCTTCATGGGTTGTAAGGAGAGGTGGAGTGAATAGAAATGGTAGGGTATTATACCAATGTAATGTTATTCTTGTAGGTGCCGAGGTCGGGCCAAAGAGCGCCGCCTACGGTGATAGGCCAGCATAGGGCCGGGGGCCACACATAGGCCAAGAGTGAGGCTGTCGGTGCAGGACAGTGGAGGCACATAAAGTCGTGGCAGTCAGGCCACGGACAGGGACGTAGATATGAGCGTGAATGTAATAATGTACTATTGCCATGTTGAGGGGCTATTGAAATGATAATGTGTTATTGCCCTGCTGAGGTGCTAGGGGAGTGCTAAGGTGTATGACAATAGGAAGGTGATATTGAGAGACTGCGGTGCCAGTGAATTATTAATGTGCTATTAAGACCCTGAGGGGAGAGGCTGAGGCCGAAGTGCCTTTAGGAGTAACTACCGGGTTGGGGATCCGAGGGAGAGTGCGTGTGAGAATAAGGCCGTTGTATGGCAGTTAATTTCAATAATATAATGTATGTAATTGCGCTATTATCTGTATAATTATGTTTAATAAATGTGTGAGTCTGATGGATTGTTCTGTTAAGTGTTAAACTTGTTTGTTCGTGATTGTTGTCCTGTCATAACTTATTACATCTCCCAGTCTGGGATTTGTGACAAAGTCACAACATTGTTGCAATGAGATCCAACTATTTGGATGGTTCCGCGAAGTCGTATTGAAACTCAATGCCGTGACTCACCATTCAACTAGATGACCAATCAAAATCAGCTAGTGTGTCCCGGGCCTAAATTTAATCAAAATTAATAGGGAATTGAAAAAGAAAAATGGCAGAGGTTGGGGGAATATTGTGCAAGGCGACGTTGTTAGGAAGTTCAATACCGGATACGTTACTTGTTAGAAAGTTCAGTACCGGATACGTCACTTGTTAGAAAGTTCAGTACCGGATACGTCACTTGTTAGAAAGTTCAGTACCGGATACGTCACTTGTTAGAAAGTTCAGTACCGGATACGTCACTTGTTAGAAAGTTCAGTACCGGCTATGTTACATGGCTCTGCTACTTTCCCACAGCCACTACACTCAAGTATGGGGACTAACACCCAACTCCGGAAAGTTTAAATTTCGTTAAAATTAATGAGCAAAGGAAAAACACATAAAGGCAACGTTTTTTCGGGAGACATTTATGTGTTCCGCAAAATTCAAAACTAGTTCACTTCATGAGCAAAGGTTTTCAGACAATGATAATGTGTGCAACATGCTACAAAAGCACACAAAACTTGTATTCATATCTACATCTGATTGTTCCGCATCCAGCATTCGCTTTACTAACACATCGTTATCCTCTCATACATTCATTCGTTCTTTCTTATCTACCTGTTCTAATCTCTCGTTTCCATCACTTCATTCCTCCATCTGTCAATGCATGTTATACATTATCTACATACACAAAAGATCAGTTGTGTTGTTTTTGTCAATAATCAGCAGTTTAAAATACGTGAACAGGTGAAAGCGAATAACTCGCTTGGCAAAACAAATGGATGTTGAACGATTTATGACAGCCTGGACGTACATGAATTGTTTACCAGGTAGCATATGGCTCAGTTAGTAGATCCTTTCCCTGGCAAGCGGAGGTCTTGGGTTCAACTCCCAGTGGCGTAATATATTATTCAGTCCATCATGTAGTATTGTGCCTTTTTAAAAAACAGACTGTGATTTTAAGTCCCTATTACTTGTTATAACATTCGGTCTCCCACACGCCAGAACAACTCAAAGCTTTCAACCCTGAGAAAGACATTGTGGTTATGAGTAACGTTCCGGAGATCAGCTGAATGAGGTGCTGAATTACATAACGTTACCATCCAGGAGAGACAGTTTCGACTTCTGCACTACGTTTCTTTTCATCAGCAACGATGTCAAGAGATGTTTGATTTCCCTGAGTGTCTTCACCTCCAGCTCTCTCTGTCAATTCAAAGAGACACGGGAGACATCGCAGACACCTTGCAAAACGGAACCTTCGAGTACTTGATTACTTAACTTTGTTAAATGTCTCCGCATCCGTGCAATGAGACACTGAATGTAGGGAATTCCAAATATGGTAATGTTACCCTAAGCTTAAGGTTGAAATTGGAGAATCAGAATAAATGGAAGTATTTGCGTAGACTTAGAAAAACTGAAAACTAGGATTTATTTAAGACAGGATTTTTTGGCCAGTATATCATTAGTATCACGAAAACCTTGTCGTTTTGATCAATCGGAATTATAAATCTGTGTATTAAGTTTCAGATTATCATAAATCACTTTCAGCCTCCTATATTAAGTTTCAAAGGTCCAAGTCTTAAGATTGGATATTGTAGCCGATTTTTTTTTTTGCCTTTTGTAATTACGCCTAAAGCGATCTACGCCAGCAGTTTTTCTGTGCTAAAAGACAAACAGACTCTCCTACACTATCCAGTACAAGTGGTAAAAGTTTCATTAATGTGGTTAAGACCTTTCCTAGGAAAATGTGTCACTGACAAAAGCCAGGAACAGGAAGGATCTGTTTCACTAAAATAAAACATCCTGCCCTCCTTAAAAAGGAAAAGAGAGATAGAGATAGAGATAGAGAGAGAGAGAGAGAGAGAGAGAGAGAGAGAGAGAGAGAGAGAGAGAGAGAGAGAGAGAGAGAGAGAGAGAGAGAAGGTTTGCATCTAATCATTGTCAGCAAGGGAAACGTCCTTCCACGACATTAAGCAGCCCTACTGCGCCTGCCCAGTACTATGGCTTGCGTCAACAGCCAGGAACAGGAAGGGTCACTGGTCCAAATAACCCACTAACAGCTCGGATTTCACGTGTTCCACAAGCTCTCCATCTGACCCAGGTTAATACTGGCCAATTGACACAATTCCAGGGCCCGCAGAGCTATCGTTCTTGATGTTCATCTCGATCCAGGGAATTGGATATATCTCTTCAGCTGTAATTATTTCCCTTGCTGAAAGGAGGCAAATTTGTACCCCGATTCCAATTTCGTTATTGTGGATGGCACAGTTTAGTTGCCTTGTAGAGTTAACGTTCTGATGTTATTCTCCGTCTCCGGAAATGTAACATCTCTGTAGGAATGATTTCCTATGTTGAAATGTGCCCCACGATTTGAATTTCATATTTGTAGACGACACAGAATCTGAAATCTAAACTGAGTTTACTGACCGCTCAGGGGGGAGTACCTCCAGGACACTGTGCTGCTTCAAGACAGAATTTAATTATGTCACAGAAATCAGTGAAAAACAAAGGAAAGTCATTAATTAACCCCTGATAATGAAATGGTTGATTAACCCAAATTGTATCAGAATTTGTTTTTTTAAACTGTTTTTCAGATTTTAAAAAATCTTTTCTATCTAGTCAGGTAACATTTATCACATTTGTGTGATATTTTGGTGAAAAAATATACATTTATATTTTAAAAAAAACAAAAAAAAAAGGAAACAAAAAAAGAAAAGAAAAGAAAACCAGAATCTGTTTGATTGTGTTCTATTTGGTAACATTTACAGCTATAAATTCAACTGCACCCTGGTGGGGGGGGGGGGGCACAAATAGAAAATGGATTAAGTATTGGATCATTCTTCCACTTGTACCCGCAAGCTGTGCCCTTGGCAGTTCCAAAGGAGCTAGATGACCTCCAGAATGGTTAATTTTACATGTCCCCTGTCTGTCCCTGTATTGCTTTGGGCATTTCATCTGTCAATATTTCTATACCGTTTTCTTTGACAGTTTGATCTTTCTGCCCCATAGCCGGTTCACTGCGGCTGGTAACCTCTCCAAAATAGCATCCTAGGTAATTTTCTTACCAGATGACCAAATATTATGTTGTGCAGTAATATACTATTTAGTTCTGATATCTACAATAGTATATGTTTTTCTGATACACAAATACCATTTTATGTATGAGTATAAAATATCATGTTGTCTCCGGTTCGTTTACCCAGTTTTCATCTTCAAATATGCTGAATGGAAGATTTACCAGCATCAAATATCCAAGGGGTGAAAATGCGTGATATTGGTTAATGACAGCTTTCGCATGTCTGGGGAATTGTCTTAATCAATGCGAGAATGTGTCGACTGTCTGGGACACGCCCATTTGATAACAAGTGATGTGTATCGACACTGACCGACTTGACAATGGGGCTGACAGGTAGACTTCCGGGCAGCTTTACGTGATAGCGACTGGTTACTCGGTTTGAAATGAAAGAAGTCGCCCGAACACATGTTTGTTAAATAACAGTTCTGTGTTTGAGATTATTGTATAATGGATATATAGAAAACTGTTGATAATTCATTATAACATACCACTGAAAACCTGGCCATTGAGGGTGAATCAACTCGATCGGCGATACAAAAGAGACAAACAAACGTAAACGAGTAGGTCGATACACTATTATTATATAATTACTTGACAACGCCCACTAACAGAGGGTATTCAAGGCTTGTGCCAAAAGTCTGCCACCTTTACCAAAATAGATTTTCTCTAAGAAGAGGAAGCAAAGCAAGGTGAATTATCGGATACGACGCCAGTCACGAGAAAAATATCTGTATTTAATACTGATAAAATGAAATCAGATTGCCGTTGTTTTTTTTCTCTGGCCATTGTTTATTTTTCGACTTCCGTATTTCATAGTCAGCAATGCCGGGTTAAACGACTCTGTAAAAAGTGAAAAGTGGACCTTTTTGTCCATTTGATTACGTATCCGAAAGGTGGGGGAAATAATTCGTCATCGCACTTGGAAACTGTTTCTCACCCCGATCAAATATCCAGTAATCAACCTAAAAATCCTCTGTTCGGGGACAAAATGTCGAAACCAAGCTCACAGCTACAGATGAAACAAAATTCCTAACCATCGTTCTAGGCGTGAGACAAAGGCCAATGTACTGAGGTCATAGTTCACCATGAAAAGCTTACTGAAATTCCCTGGTAATCCTCGCTCTTTTTCTCCAAGTGCTCGGGGATAACACAGGACCCCTGACCACTGAGACACCTCCAGGTTGCTTGTCCGTTGAAATCCTTAGGGCGTTCACTCAGACAACCGGATACGTTTGGGGTCACGTGATACTTACTCTCTGAAGCCTTTTCAATCACTGGGTCTCACAGACCCCGAAACTAATTTGCTAAAATGTCCCTGGGCTATGACCACCACAGTCATGACACTTTACGACCTCTTTCTTTTCACCCACTCTTCACTGTTTAACACTGGATGGTGTCAGATGTAAGCGAATGAAGAAGAATCGAAACTTCTTGGTAACACAAAACGACTTGAGGTTTTCAAAGGAAGACAAGACCCAGTGAAAGCTAGTGTTTCGGCCCTTGACTTCTTTATTCTCTTTGGGGAGGGGACAACATCCAAACCAAACCTTCAATAGCTTCATTTAGAATGCCCATGTTGCCTTGTTTCCAACGTATTCAAGTAATGTATCTATGAAACAGTGCCAACAGCAATGCAGACATGATAATGTAAAACGCATGGAAATAACAGAATGTGGTAACTGAAGTAGCCTATTAATAATATTATGTATCTTTCGTCCCTGTAATTTTACTATATAAAGCAAATTTCTCCAGCCTTTATCATCGGCTTAAATTTTTTCGCCTTTAAAAAAATTTTTTTTCCTAATGTTCAAGCTTTCATTTTCGCACTTTCTCGAACATCTTCCTGTGCAGTTCATTCCTTCGAAAAGAGTTCCGCACGTCCCGACCACCCGGTCACGAGATGCTAAACCTATCCCTAACCCTAAAAACGTTGTTTTCTGATTGATAGTGTGAGAGGCAGGATTAGAGATAAGGCCTAAGGGATAGGTTTAAGGTAGCCTGACTGGATGGTCGGGACACACGGAACACTTTTCCTTTTTGCCATTAAGTCATCCTCATCCTTTCCCTTTCTTTGTCTTTTAGTTTCTATGCCACTTCTAAATAATTATCTTCTAACAGCTTCATCAGCTACTTCAAAACACTCATTCAGATGTTTTACAAATCAACTATCCAGGGTATCGTTCTACTTTGTATTACAGCCTGGGGAGGAAATGCAAAGGAGCACGACAAGAACAAAATTAACAACTCTGTTATCAAAAAAGCTTGCCATCTAACTAACAGTGAATACGTGAACTTTGATGAGCTATTTGTGCATTCGTGCAAACAGAAACTAAAATCAGTTGTAAATGATTGCTCCCACCCCTTGTTCCATCAGATAGTCCGATCCCAAAGAAGTGGACGAATACTCTATTTAAAAACAGAGAGTGCTATAGACGATCTTTTTTGCCATCCGCAATTCGAAGTAGCAGTGTTTCTTGATGTAGTATGCTGTTGTTAGTTTCTCCTAATGGATTGTTCTTACAGTGCGTGTGTGTGTGAGCATAGTTCTTACTTGTTGGTAATGTTGTGTGAGAAATGTGCGTGTGTGCGGTGTGCGTTAAAGACCTGTAGGTCTTAGATATTGTATTTGTACTGTTACTGATGCTGTGACAACAAATTTCCTGGAAACAGGAAAATAAAGTCATATCTTATCTTATCTTATTGTTCTGCTTCATTTCTTCTGCTGTAGCCCGTTTTCAACAAAAGAACGAAAAAAATGAGATACTTAGATCAATTCCTAATATATCAGTTCACAGATTGGGCAGTCCGCGCTACTGACTACTTATCTAGCGGTCCTGAATGATAAAGAAACGTCTAGGTGGCACGAAGAGAGAGACACAAAGAAAGTAAAAGAACTTCGGAACGTGCGGGACTCGACACGGTTAAAGCCATAAAAACGAGAGGAAATTTAACTGGTTCTCTTTAGACACGCATAGACAATCCACAGATAAGTTTAGCTGCTTTTTCATGAGAAACAAGTGACCAATTAAGGTGTTTGTGAAGTCGGAAATATCTAATGAGAAAGTGGGTCACAGTTGCAGGACTTCAGCCAGACAGACAATTCGTGCCCAAGGACTGGTCCACGTTGCCGCACGCTGGGATCAAATAATTGATTTAACACGTACAATTACACGAATGAATGTGGCAAAAAGTTCTTCACGTTTTTCGAAATTATTTATCTTGGGAGTTGCGTATTGGGCGTATCTAATGAAAGCTGTGGCTATGGGGAAAACTGTTATTATCAATCATGAAAATGATGAAAGAAGAAAGCCACAGCGGCGACTTTGTTTCGTTTTGTTTTGCTCTTAATATTGAAAGAACAACGTGCAATGTCTCTCCAGCTAGCACTTTGCTGGAAGAGTTAGATAAATAGGAAAAAAAACACAACAACACAAATTGTTGCAAATTAATGTAATCCATCCAAACAATTATCCGTAGTAATGATGCGGTTGTTTTTGTTGTTTTTTTTGCCTTTCCGTATGTTCTAATAGATATTGTAACTTGGAGACATTTCGACCTAAATGCAGCACACCTGGCAGAAATGTTCCCTGGCTCGGTCAATTGACGCTGACAGGGCGGGGATCTTTTTTCAGGGTCGAGGTCAGGCACCCAGGTGATTTCAGTTTTCTATGCAAAGCGGCACAACAAACTGTGCTTATCTGAGGTTGAAGAACTTAAATCTGACATTGCTCTAGATACAGGGAACCGAGATCTAAACATGAGGTCTGATTGTGGGTACAACGCACTACATGGTGCGCAGAGCTCTTGACAGATGAGCGTCTGACTTGGCAGACCCAAGCAAAAATTCCAATTCACTGGGAATTTTAATATGTAAATGTTCACAAATTTTTATGAAAGGCTTAGCACAGGCGTCTTGTTTATGGACATACTGGGAGTGGAAATCGCGTTGGCACTAATGGGACGATGAATAACGAATACAGCAACAACAACATCAGCAACAACAACATCAGCAACAACAACATCAGCAACAACAACATCAGCAACAACAACATCAGCAACAACAACATCAGCGACTACAACATCAGCGACTACAACATCAGCGACTACAACATCAGCAACAACAACATCAGCAACAACAACATCAGCAACAACAACATCAGCGACTACAACATCAGCGACTACAACATCAGCGACTACAACATCAGCGACTACAACAAGGACAAACTGGCGAATCAGTTATGTACACATGCCAGGACACTCTACAGATAGCCCGACCCAGGCAATCATTTAGCACCTGGTCAGAAGACACATGAAGGCAGATGTCCAGGCCTGGACCGTGTCTATGTTACGAGCCTACATTCTGACATTTACTATAGGCAGAAAGGCAGGTGGGCGAGGACAGGACAGGAATTCAATAATGAGTAATGAAAAGGTCGGGTCAGTCCGGAGCCGTCTTGACGCATGTGCATACCGGGCAGTTGCCCGGGCGCCCTAGGGGGTTAAGGGGCCCCACACATACAAATTTACATTGGTTTCTGAAGAGCTTGGAGAGTTTTTTATGGGGTACAAGAGGAGATGAAAAGATGGCTACACTCATGAGTAGTGGAGGGGGTTTCTGAGTACTTGCGTAGGGGCCGGTCCACAACCTATAGCTTTTCCCAGGGGCGCCGGCCCTTAACCATGATAAAACGACCCTGGATCAGTCTAAATACAGAATTTATCCACGGGATTTTGGAAGTATGCTAATGATAGTTACTACTACAAACTACACAGAAAACAAACAGAGTGATACGTCAACGCTGGGAGGAAAAACTAATATTGTAGAGCTCGCCGTGCACCTTTGAACATGTTATGCGCTCCGTTTCTGGGAATCGCGCCGGGGTTTTGTCTTCAATATCTGGCGATTGAAATAATCATGTTAAGATAGTCTTATACTATCGACACATAAATTGCTGCAGTGAAAGACGATAACGCAGACAATGAAGGAATGGAGGAGAAGAGGAAAGGGCTGGGGACACAAAGAAAATTATAGGGAGACAAAATATGGCCATAATGAAGAAGTAATATAAGGAGGAAAAAGGAATGAATGAGTGAATGAATGAATGAATGAATGAATGAATGAATGAATGAATGAACGAATGAATGAACGAATGAATGAATGAACGAATGAATGAATGAGTGAATGAATGAATAGGTGAACAAACAAGTATTGTAAAATAAATTAATACTGAATGAAAAATAAATAATAAATAGATAAATCTCACTATAATAATATAGAAAAAAATAGATAAAAGTAAGGAGGCGGACGGAAATGAAAATGAATATCAAATGGTAATAAAACCAATGGGCAAAGACAGATCAATGCTAACAAGGGGGAAAAAAAGAAACCTCCCTCATAATTATTATATTTATCACCTCCCATGTGAAAGCAAATCTCATTTTGTATTCCCACGGTCCCACGTTGCTGACAACAATGTCAAAAAGGCGTTAGTACCTTGCTACGTTTGTTATTCGTTTGCAAGTATGTGGATAGCGGGACAGATTTTACAGGTGTTGCAGTATCAGTGATAAGACAACAAAATGGTGGTGGTGGTGGGACCGGGGTGGGGGGGGGGTAGGGGTGGGAGGGAGCGAATATAAACGTGAGAAAAAGCAGAGATGGGATAACTTTGTAATAGCCAGGTCTGGATGACAGAAACTGGTGTGTTGTAAAGGGCGATGACGCACAGACAGACAAATTGACTTTCCGGACCTACAAATAACCTGGCAAGCAGAGCCATAGACAGACACATATGTAGATAGGAAAGACAGACATAAGGACGGGCCCAGACGTGGGCAGACACATAGAATGACGAATGAGGAGACGGGTACGGGGCTAGATCAATAGACGTAATTATATAGACCCTAACAATGCTCACGCAGACAGCGGTAAAAGTAATTAATATAAACGCTGGTAATCAGAATCAAGCTAATTCGGTCAAGGAACATGTAGAGACCCCCACTGGTAAACAGTATCCGCCGCTGGTGGTCAGTCTTCTAGTGCACCTGCATCCGTGACATAATGTAGTACAACGTGACCAGATGATGATGGACGCTGAGCGGACAACGAAAGCGAACCGTAGAAGAGGAGCCATTGCTTACGTAGCAAGGAATTAATACACACGTTCTGACTCTACATCAGAAATATAAAAGAACCCAGCAAAAAGGTAGGTGCCGCCCATTGCTTTCATATAATCACACACAGAACTACTATTTTGTTCACTCTTACTTTTATGCACAACCTAATTAACTAAAAAGAGAGGTGATGTTGTACCAATCACAGTTATACGCGCCATCACAAACACATGCACACAAAAAGACGACACAGACGAAAGTTAGAGAAAAGAGAGTCAATGTGGAGGGAGGGAAAGTGAGAGAGAGAGAGAGAGAGAGAGGAGAGAGAGAGAGAGAGAGAGAGAGAGAGAGAGAGAGAGAGAGAGAGAGAGAGAGAGAGAGAGAGAGAGAGAGAGAACAGTATCATCAGAATAGATAATTTCCAACACGATGACTTACCTGAAATTTCCAACTGCTCACAGAAATCACGTAAAAATATCCCAGTTTCGGGAAAATTTCCTATTTATTTCCCCGTGGTATAATTTCTCTCTGCACGTATATCAATCACGTACTATCAGCTGCAACTTCTTCACTGCTATGGGCAGAAATCCCAGAAACCGGTGCGCTTGGAATTTCGTGGCCTCGGTAAAATATCCATGTAGAAGTTATATTAATATGTACTATTCGGTCTCGCTGAAGATGAAAGTATCCGTCTGTGCAAATTTACACGTCAAACCGGGGTAGAAATTATGATACCCGTGATGTTTAGACGTGGTCTGTGGGTATCTGGTTAGAAAGATACTTTCCCGACTTTAATGCCAGTCAGATGGACAAGCTCCCCTGCCTCTCACACCTGTTCGTCTCGTCTTGGTCAATAAAATACAGTCGTTATTTCTTGAGCTGCCAAAATAAATCCTGAAGGATAATGCCCGTGTTTTCGTTTCTGTACCTACGTTCCGTCACTTGGCTAAGAAAACAAACAATCCGTACTTATCTAGTCTTGTATTTTATTTCAGTAATAATCTGTTAACAAGAATTAGACAAATCGCAACAGTTCACAATATAACCACCAGTAAACAGATAATTAAAGATAAAGTCAAAATCAAACGAACCGTATTATCCTCTATGCTGGGGGCAATAATAAACGGAGCTATAGCAATAATGATACAACAGATGACAACTGTGAACAATAAAGTTCCCATGCTGTGCCAGTTATCATGAGATTCGGTGGTGTTACCGTCACATAAACATGACGAGATAACCATGATACAAGATGAATATTAGCTATCTTTAAAGATAAACCATTGACTTACATAGCAGCGTGTTTTCTGCAGAACTAGGAACGACATTCGCTAGTTATATGAACAGACAATCATATTATCACCCTATAAGAGTAACAGAAGCACCCCCATCTTGCAAGCGCACGCTCTGTTTGTACTCAAAAGAACAAAAAAAGACAATTAGAAAGAAAGAAATGGCAGAATGTTACAGAACGTTCAGGCATTGGCAATACGTAGCTTATACAGTTAGATAAACAGTTTCGGATATTGCAGAGTTAATCTCTATCTTACGATCATTTAATGCCATTCACAAACATGGAAGGGCAATTTTTAAATATAACTTTTATAATTTTTATGAACATCCGAGGTTTGCTCTTTTCCTCACACTGGGAATTTAAGAAATACATAGTGATGCACACTTAATTATTATTTTCAAATGATTAAAAAAAAAAATCCTACCGGCGCTGCACTATGGCGACCACGTGTCTTCTGTTTCAGTTGTAACTGGGCTACCATGACACTAAGGCAAAGTTCCCAATTGGGATTAAAGAAACATACTAAATACAAAAATACAAACAAACAAAAATTAATTATATATCACTTCTTGCAAATCATTATAAGATTTTCCACTGTTAACACTATTATATTAATATGTTGATATTGTAGCCATATATAGTTCGTCTTAGACATTTCTCCAGTGGCACAGAAAATCCACAGGCGTTTCAAGTAACTTGCGTTCTCTAAGCTAGTACCCCATAACTTCATGGTATACAGCCTGTTGGGTTGAGTTTTGTTTTTTTGCGGCGTGTCAGCACGGGAAACAATCGGAGAAGGTTTGCCCTCAAGGTACTTTTCAAGAAAAGCACGCACGTATGATAAAGAGAGATTACTGAAAGAAGAATATTACCAGCACGAATGCCATCGTTCACGTGTACATATGAATAGCAATAAAACTGAGTGGCCTAACTGGTTTTCATTCGTTACTATGACAACTGCCCAAACAGCCAGCTGTAAAGTTTTTTTCATTAACTCGTTGAGAAAACTTCATCTGCGGAATCGTTTCCTTCCGTTAATTTTCATTAATAGAAGCTTACTCATAACTCTAATATCACAGAAAGCAAAGACATACCTTTTTTCCTAAGTCACATAGAATTAAATATTAGCGAAAACACCACCAAATTCCTGTATTCAGTCACAATATTTCCAGTAACATCTCTAACTGGTCCACATTTCGCAGACTATTACACTTCATAGTTTAACACTAAATCACGCAGGTTAGAAAGTTAACCACAAGTCACACACAGACTACTACACAGAAAATTCCGTCCAGGTAACAAACAAAAGTTATAAATAACATCTTACTGTAAGCCGGCACAATTATTGTAGAGGCTGCTCTGTCTTCAGTCTTACACACAATGGCCTTATTTCCAGATTTGCTTCAACAAAATATATAATCATATACTTTCTTTTTTTTTTTGCTTTTCTTGGTTAATAAATTGCACGTAACACTAAAATCTTGGAAGTCGCGCATCAAGACACGCGCGTCCCCCATTGACAGTGAAACAGCCAATGGCTGATCGAGATTCTCCGCTTTGGCCTGTTCTATGGCCTGCGCGTGCCTCCGATTCTGAGCGCGGTCGTCGCTTTTCACTGCACATTCGATCGTTAATCCTAGCCCAGTACTCGTCACTTTTTGTACCGTTCCCATTCATAGTGAGCTCCCTGTCTTATAGGTGAAATCACCTGGTAGGCAAGAAGCACTGTGTACCCCTCTTTCTCTTTCTTCTCTCTCTCTCTCTGCCTTCTCTCTCCTTTGCCCTTATGTTCCGACCCCTCCCCCCCCCCCCCATCATCACTCTGTCCTTTTCCTTTTGTTCCTCCTTTGCCCGACAACTTTATTTTCCTTCCAGTTTTAATTCGTTTCCTCTACAAAGAAGAAAACATTCTTCTCTTGTTTTGCAGGCCGAGTTTTTCTTCCTCATGTTTAATTTATCACTGCCGCTCAATCAGCACCCTACCCCAAATCTCTCTCTGGATACACTCCATGGAAAACTCCACTATTTTTAGTTCTTGTTTTGTTTTTTTTTTTACTTCCCCCTTCTCTTTTCCTTCTTCTGTGCCTGTCTGTCTCTCTCTCTCTCTTCCCCCCCCCCCTCTCTCTCTCTCTTTCTTTCCCAACAAACAAACAAATATCCCCCCCTCCCTCCATTAAAAAATAAAAATAGCAATGCAGTTATAGACATCGGACACGCCAATTCCCCCCCCCCCCCTTTAAAATAAAAATAGCAATGCAGTTATAGACATCGGACACGCCAATTGCCCCCCCCCCCTTTAAAATAAAAATAGCAATGCAGTTATAGACATCGGACACGCCAATTCCCCCCCCCCCCCCTTTAAAATAAAAATAGCAATGCAGTTATAGACATCGGACACGCCAATTCCCCCCCCCCCCCCTTTAAAATAAAAATAGCAATGCAGTTATAGACATCGCACACGCCAATTCCCCCCCCCCCCTTTAAAATAAAAATAGCAATGCAGTTATAGACATCGCACACGCCAATTCCCCCCCCCCTTTAAAATAAAAATAGCAATGCAGTTATAGACATCGGACACGCCAATTCCCCCCCCCCCCTTTAAAATAAAAATAGCAATGCAGTTATAGACATCGCACACGCCAATTCCCCCCCCCCCCCTTTAAAATAAAAATAGCAATGCAGTTATAGACATCGCACACGCCAATTCCCCCCCCCCTTTAAAATAAAAATAGCAATGCAGTTATAGACATCGGACACGCCAATTCCCCCCCCCCCCCTTTAAAATAAAAATAGCAATGCAGTTATAGACATCGGACACGCCAATTCCCCCCCCCCCCCTTTAAAATAAAAATAGCAATGCAGTTATAGACATCGGACACGCCAATTCCCCCCCCCCCTCCCCCCCCCCCCATAAAAAAAAATTGCAATGCAGTTATAAACATCGGACACGCCAATCGCCCCCCCCCCCCAAACCCATCCCACCCCCACTTTTTCAACTTCTTGCGCCCATCCTCAATGAAATAACAGTGATACTAACAATCACTATGTACGTGCCACGAGCTCACGCAAAACAAGTGGTTAATGGAAAGATACGACAACCCATCTCCCATGTGCCACGTGACCTTCTATATCCCCAAATACACTGAGGTATAATAATTATGTTTTCTGTAGGAATGGTGTTATAAGTACGTACGTCCGCCCAGTTGTTGTGTTGTTTTTTTTTTTGCGCTAGAGGTACTTATTTAAAAAGTCTCTTGTGGTCTCCAGAGTTAGAGAGCTCCTCCCGAAATTCTACCTATAACAGCCTTAATTAATATTATTATTCTTTCAGATTTCCTTTTTGTTTGCCTCCTGTTTTTTTTTTGATTGAAAGGGTAGAGGGCATGGTCATGGATTCCATAAGATTTAAGGCTGAGGTTAGGGATGTATGCAACCCTAGCGCAAAACGCTTGGGACGCGTACGTACAAGTAATAACAGCCAACAATAAATCAGTGAAAATCATGATAATAATGGGATCCCTGATCCAAATGCGAAGTTAACACAACGATAAACATCATCAATACAGGGTCGAGGATAAGGACGGGGTTAGAGAAGCACAGGACGCTTGGGGTGCGTGCGTACAAGTAACAACAGCCTTTCTGTAGTAATCTAGGTTGTGATCAGGCTTTCAGGACATTTCTATCTACGGGAGGTCCGGGAAACAGATCTAGGTATCTGTAACTTCACGGCTTTGAGCTCCCAAATCCTAATCAATCAACCATTTTCACTGTTTGCTTTGTGTATTGCGGTTTACAACCCTTTTTCAGCACAATTAGGTCAAATCAGAGCCGTGGCCTGAGCCCTTGTTATTTCGCCGACATGGAAGTTCCTTGAATGAAATTACGAGAAATTAGCAAAAGATTACGCCCCACCTCGAAATCTATTTATCTATCTGTCTGTCTGTCTGTCTGTCTGTCTGTCTGTCTGTCTGTCTGTCTGTCTGTCTGTCTGTCTGTCTGTCTGTCTGTCTGTCTGTCTGTCTGTCTGTCTGTCTGTCTGTCTGTCTATCTATCTATCTATCTATCTGATCTTTGACTCTGATCTTTTGTCCTCGGTCTGCTCTTTTATAGCCACGAACATCCGAAAACATTCCCTTTTTCATGCCAAATTTCAGACAGATCCGTGATGTAATATTGGAGATTATTCGTTACAAAAAAGTTTTCCGGTACTTTTATGACATAGATTCGTCCTCTTGCTATTCTCATTCTCATTATCATTTTGACTAGTTGGCCCGCTGGCTCGGGGGATACACAATTTAATGTGATTTTTGAAATTGGGTTTCGATCACCAACTGAGATAAGGAACGAAATTTCCTGTCACATATTGAATTCTACTGGCAGCAAAAACTGCGTCTCTATTTTTCCCCGCTAAAAATGTCGGAACACTTTCTTCTGTTCAACTCAGTTGTGGCTCAAAATCAACGAAAGTATTAAAAATACTGCGGACTTCAAGACCCTTTATATAATAATATTATTATGCTCATGTACACTTCTACGTCCTTCTATGCGTAATATTATATTTTGTAGAATTTAAGGCTCAGCGGTTAACAAGCCTTTCATGATTTCCTCAGAGATTTCCTTTATAATAATTATGATTATCTAGAGTCCAGTGTAAAATGAGGTCGTATTTCATCCAGGAGGAATCGTGTAGAACAGCAACAACAACAAGAAATACACGCTCAAAGAAACAAAACTAGGCTGAATTTCGTTGTGACTGGACGCTGAGATTGACCAGCGCCCACGGATGCAAATAAGTTGGTTGGGGGAGAGGATGGGAGTGGATGCGTATGACGAAACAGTATGGAAACTTTAGCGTTTTTTTTTTTTCAAGAGTGATCTCACATTTTGTCTACTTGTGGACAACTAGAGGACAGATATTTTAGAACAAGGACAAACAGAGATTTCTAAAAGAAGGACAACCAAAGATGAAAATACCGCTACAAAGTGAAAAGCAAAGGCAAACCAAAATTAAGCAGCAACAACAGCCAGAAAGCACGTACAACCGGAGATTCAAAAAACAAAACAACAAACAACAACGTGAAATTTAAAAGTAAGATCAGTGAGAGATTCAACAGAAAGAACATGGTACTAAGAGGCAACAAAGAAAATGATGGAAAAGAAATGAAATCTGTAGTAAAACTGTAGAATATTATGGGATGCTTTCTGGACCAAAAAAAGAGAGAGCGACAGACAGAATGGTGGGCTCACAGTTCTATCCCGGATAATACCGGGTACGTCATCTAGTTTAGAAATAAGAAAACAGTACGACTGGACCTGACTTACGCATCGGAAATTAACAGTAAAGTGCCATTAAATAATAATTACTGAGTGTTCTTAACATTGAATGCTGAGGGGAGTGTGCTGAGAGGTCACGGAGCACCTCTGAAAGCTCATGCCACGCACAACAGCACACATGAGAATCCAGACCCATTTAAAAGGCCCACGGTGTATCACCCATTCTATTCTATACAGAGCCGGAACAGCAAAGCATTTGGATGATTGTCCGGTTTAAGATTTGCGTCCTTGAATAACAAATTCCCCACGGGTATTTCAAAACGTCCCCAAAACTGTGTTCTGCACGAATGTTTCCGTGAATGCAAATGAACACTTGCTGCAATTTCTCCCGTGTGAGCAAAAAATGCCCACCGTTTTATAGCTCTGCTCTCAGACTTCTCTTTTAGAATTCACGCCTCCTGTTTCAAAACTAGGCAGCTCTGCAAACCTGGAGAAACAGAAAGTTGAATAAAAAGAAAAGGCAATGAAAGGATGCGTGCTTCTATCTTTTCATTCACTCCCCATCCTTTTCTTTCGTTTTGATGCATTTGTATGCATCGCTTATCAAAGTCTCACAGGCAACCACACACCCATTTCAAAGATCAAGCGATATCTGAAAGTAAAATAGGCATGTCGGCATTCTGATAGACGCATTTGCATAAAATCGAATAGATAAGTCTGAGAGACAGACTGACCTAGTAATGGAAAGGAGATAAACACATGGATGTTAAATATTCGTTTAGAGCGAAATGAGGAAGGAGACAGCTTGTCTGAAGAACGGACGGACAGATAGACAGATGGTAGGTAACTGATAAACAGATACGTAGGCAGACAAACAGCCAGATTAAAAAGATAGATAGATAAATAAACAGATAGATATATAGGTAGACAGACAGACAGACAGACAGACAGTCAGACAGACAGACAAACAGGCAGACAGACATACAGACAGATAGATAGATAGATAGAAAGATAGATAGATAGATAAATAGATAGATAGATAGATAGATAGATAGATAGATAGATAGAAAGATAGATAGATAGATAGATAGATAGATAGATAGATAGATAGATAGACAGATAGGTAGATAGATAGATAGATAGATAGATAGATAGATAGATAGATAGATAGATAGATAGATAGATAGATAGATAGATAGATAGATCCAGAAATAGCCACTAACAGACAGAAAGAGGCCGGATAGATAATTATCCCTTACAAAATCATCTACACATGTCACTTGACATCCCTACACGCGAGAAATATGCCCCTGGAAAAAGAAATTAGTTACATCTTTTCTTCTCTCGTAAACATTGTCGGCGAGAGCCCCTTGTCATTGTACCTTTCTCTCAACAACAACGGGCACTGCTCACGAACACACCCGTAAATAAGCTATCGGTCAGCGTACCTTTAGCCTACTAATTCTTCCCCCTCGACGTTTCTGTAGAGATAAATAATGGGGCATCAGAAGAAGCCGCTCTTTGCCCGTGGCAGAGTGTTTAGATCTAAGTCAGTGTCAGGACAGAGAAAGTAAATAATTGAACACATGACACCTGTCTGTAGTTACCTGTGTGGAAATATGCTTTGTTGGACTTCAGTACTTGGAATGTAAACAACTGATCTACCTGTAACTTCTGTGGATTAACGTACTATAACCTACGCATCTGGCAAAGGTTAGACTTCAGATCTTTATAGCTATATAAAGATACTTTATACTTTAGTGTATAAGCACTTACGAATCAAATTCTGATTAAGCACTGTACGTATCCCGTGGACCTTTGTCTTCACGCCACTTTGATTTGGTTTTGAGATATTGTTGTGTTATGAAATAATGTGAATAATCTTTCCAAGTGACTTTTAGCCAAACTTTTTTTTTTTCAACAGAGAATATTTGGGAAAATGCAATTGGTTCAAGTTCACGTTAACGATTACATTTGGCTTGACGCCCACGATCATTTTATCACGAGCCAGATGACTGCAGTAAAGTTTTTGGAAGCTGGTCAGAAACTGATAACACAAAACCCTACGGTGAGTATTTTGGCTACATGGCCCAAATAGTCGCTGCCATATTCTTCACGAAAATAGCAACAGAAACAACAAAAAAATGCATTGTTTTTTTCAAAGGTGGGGCAGTCATTGGTCAATCTGATTCACGTGAGTATTCTGTCGGTTTTTCATAAGAACACTGCCCTGTGGGAAGCCTCCTTGTCCGATAACATAAAGTGGCCACGGCAGTGATTATCAAATATCTTGATGGGAAATCTTCATAATTTATCATTTGGGTCAGTAACAGGGGGACAGACAGACAAAATCTTAGTCCCCAGGGATATCTCATTCTACAACGACATGTAGACTGACGGGTGGACGGACGGACAGATGGATGGAAGGATGGTTAAATGTACGAACAGGCAGATGGACAGGCAGGTAGACCGATAGATAGTAGATAGATAGATATACAAATAGACAGAGAGACAGAATGTGAGCCCTGGGTATACATCATGCTAGAAAGACCGACAGACGGAAAGACGGATGGGCGGATGGACAGATGGACAAAAGGATAGGTGGGTGGACGGACAGACAGACGGACGGACAAACGAACAGACAGAAAGATATACAGGCAGACAGAGAGACTGACAGATAGACAGTAGATAGATAGATATACAGGTAGACAGTGAGACAGACAGACAGATAAACAGATAGACGGAGATTTTGCTATAGCAATTCAGCTAACTCAGCCCTGCAAAAACACTTACTTAAGCGGCAAATCCTCATTTAATCCCAAGCTGTGAAAGTAAAGATCCGTGTAATCAAGATTTAACGGCATTTTACACACCGGGAATCCTGTTAAAAACCTTTAAATCCTCTCAAGGTTTTGAAAACACCACAGAGAATGAGGTCACTGTGACCAAACATTTCCGCCGAGAGGTCTTTATCCAGTTCGCCTTTCCGCCAGAAACAAGTTTTTACAGGTTCCAAGTGACCGATTTTTGTCTTTCAAGTCCTTCTTTATTGTCTTTATCTTCCATTTTCTAGTATTGACTTTTCTCTTCACGTTGTTTCCCTGCTGGAGTCCCTTTTGTGTATTTTTTTCTCCTGTTTGCTGTCTTTCCGCTTCTTTCGTCGCCTTCTCCTTTGTCTTATCCGTCAATTCACATCTATCTTCATCTTTTTTTTTGCTTAAATTGTTTTAGGATCTTATTCCCCAGCCTTAAGCATCTTCAAACCAATCCTTCCAGCATCGTATCGCTTAAAATTCGTGAAGATAGTGAATCAAATGCTTGATCAAAATCATCAATTAACTTATCCTTTCGACGACCAGGATTTCATTTCCTCTGCCTTTGCTCTCGTTCTCATTATCATCCGCCAGCGTTTACTATGTAAATAATTGCGTGCAGTTATCTAACTAGGTCGCTGCTGTTATTTTGTCTTCGATAATAATGCTACTATTCAGTATACGTGTTCTTACAGTGTATTTTTTGTGCACCATTTTTCAGAGATAAAATGCGCCACGTTTCTTATCTTTCTTTTAACGCGTTAACGGTCCATCGATTATATTTCTTATTCGATTTTTACTCAATGATTCCGAATGAGCTTTTCATAAATAAATAAACCGTATTTCTGTGATTGTTAGTACAGGCACTGTCATTGTAAATTACTTAATATTAATAATACAATGTACTATAGATTGATTTTATGTAATATTTAAAATTTTAATGACTGATGTTGTTATTATTGCTGAAGAAGTTTGAATGTGGCTGTCTCCAGATTTGGATTCTGTATCTATGCTGCTGTTCTATCTCTTATTATCTACCTCATACTGACCTGGCCCAAGAACTTGGGCGGCATTATAGTCGGGTATTTTGCTACATTGTTGCAGGTGCATTTTTGGCCTTTTCAAAAAAAAAAAAATGAGGATGAAGTTTGACCGGTGCAAGGGCTAAAACGCATACAGATCTCCGAAACGTTTGAACCGATTCAAATGACACTTATACATAATGAAATTAGGAGTGAGAGAACCACTTTCATGACAAAAACCTCAAAATCGGCGAAATGTCGCATACAACAATGATAAATAACCCTCGTTATATAAATCTGTCGACCAGGATCGCTCACTGCAAAGAGCCAGCCAGACAACCGATCATGATGTGGTAAATATTTTAGGACCAATTAACCTTACGGAAATTGGACTGTCTACCTTCGACTGTTGGCGAATGTACATCGTGTATAACTGCCATAGATGGTGAGAGAAATATTATGACATGTTTTCAGAATCGGAAAGAAATCTGACCACATAAGAAAAAAAAAAAAAAAGAAATCGGAGAGAGAGCTAGAGAGAGAGAGAGAGAGAGAGAGAGAGAGGGAGACAGGGAGAGAGAAGAAGAAGAAATGAAAAAGAAGATAGAGTAAGATTTCTCCCCTGAATACACAGACCAACAACCAACCCTTGTCAGTACACCTAAGTAGCAGGCAGAACAGCCTAGGCCTATCGATCTCTTGGATAACAACATTTCCTTCACTCAGTATCAAGGACCTTACAATAATATTGTGTAATGAGGAGCGTGAGAATCGCCAAGCTTACCCCCAAAAAAACAACAACAAAACCAACAGAATCAGTGCCCACTGCAGCAACAATGGTATCAGCTACCACAGAACCAGTATACCAACACCACAGAACCAGTATACCAACACCACAGAACCAGTATACCAACACCACAGAACCAGTATAACAACACCACAGAACGAGTATACCAACACCACAGAACCAGTATACCAACACCACAGAACCAGTATACCAACACCACAGAACCAGTATACCAACACCACAGAACCAGTATACCAACACCACAGAACCAGTATAACAACACCACAGAACGAGTATACCAACACCACAGAACCAGTATACCAACACCACAGAACCAGTATACCAACACCACAGAACCAGTATACCAACACCACAGAACCAGTATACCAACACCACAGAACCAGTATACCAACACCACAGAACCAGTATACCAACACCACAGAACCAGTATACCAACACCACCAGTAAACTTCAGAACCTCTAAACTGATGGAGCCCAAATCTGAAGACAACTAAAGGACGACTAAACCTCTTCAGTAGCAGCAGCAGCAACAACGACAACAACGACAATAACAACAACAATAATAATTTCAAGTACCATAAAATGAAATTACATCAACATTATTACCAAAAACACATGCTTGGATCCCTCAGGAGAAATTTTTTATGCCTCTTTAAAAAATTGAAATAAAATATTTCTAAGATGATTTCAAGCGAAATATTGTAACTAAATGCAGACAAAAATGTCTAATCTTTCATGTAGAAAACAAATCTCAGTTTCCATAGAAATACCCGTCACCTCTCCCTTTTTGAGAGGTTTTCTCAGGAGTTTGGTCTTTCACCTTAAGCCCGATTTCGCCAGATCCGCTCACACATTTATGGTAACAAGAGTAATTTGACTAGAACATAACTCACAAACTCTGAAAACAGCAGTAGAACCATCAACAAAACCAACCACAAGAACAGCACTCTACAGACACTGAACATGTGCAGAAATTTCCACGCCACATCCGCCTTTTTCTTTTTTTTTCGGTTCTTAATACCATTTGACCGTGTCTTCGCTCATGCATGGCAAAATAATGATGTGGCACAGGACATACAGACATTGACATGCCATGCCAAACACGTCACGGGTTTTAACTCCGATTAATATTTCATTGGCATAGACCTGTCACACTCAATTATTTGGTATACACTCCGGTGGCGCCAGCGTTTTTCTCTCATGCATGGATCAATCATTATGCCCGGCGTGCACTAGCCTATTGTGATCGGGCCGAACTAGTTGGGTGGTGACGTCACGATATTAGGTTTGAGTGAAAACTAACTGGTCGGCCGGTGCCCGAGGTCTCATTGAAACTCCATGCCGTGACGTCAAAATCCAACTACCGGCCGATCGAAATCCGCTGGTACGCGCCCTAGCTTAGATACACATTCAAGTGACGTGGGAATTTCTCCAATCATCCGTGTCCAATCGTTAGGCTTAACGCATTCGATACGACAAGCCGAATATTCGGCTCGGGGATTTTTGCCTTCCTATGGAAAGCCAAATATTCAGCTCGAGTGGACACCGATTTTCAACATTAATATCTAAGCCAACTTCTCAGAATATTTAATCTTATCCTGGTTCATTGATTTTCCTATACTTTAATGTCTTATGTAGTATATCTTGTGTTTATACTGAGTGAAATAAAAAACCTCTTTGAACTGTGTCTAAATTTCAAACTGGACAGTGTTAAGAGTTCCTGTCCACACCCACAAACGTTACCATAGGGAAAGAGTTAATCAAGCAATGGCTGATCACCACAATGAATTGATGAAGTCAGAACGGACCAAAGATGGCACTGTGAACAGTGATTCATTATAGAATTAATTTACAAAACAGTGTTCAACTTCTTCTCTGAAAGCATTGGCAGAATTGTCAAGACACTTGAACCAAAACTAGCGGAACTGGTTTAAACCTTTAGCCTGGTGACCAACAACAAAAAACATAAAGGTTGACAAACACCGAGTGTGATGACATCGGTGTGACGGAGGTTCTAGAAAGTAATATCAGGAAGTTAAAGGCCGAAACCTCTAACGAAAGAACCCACCTTTCCTCTGAAGGCCCGTCACCTGTCTCGCACCATCACCCCCAGAAGGAACCCCTATGCTCACTGTGCTCTCATCCCTACGAAACTGTATCGCACCTCCTTTTTGACTGCCCATCACTTCGTGATTTACGAACTACACTGCTACCAACCAACCCAGGCTTTGAAAACACTCTATACTGTGGAACAAACCAACTCAACCAAACCTACAAATTTTATGCCATGGCAACAAGTCGAAGGGCACAAGCCCAGAAGACTGCTGGATCGGAAAAGTAAAGTAAGTCTCGCACCATCTGAGGAATGTCTTACCACTGTAAATCACACGTCCATTTTAGTTAAACACGATCTAAGACCGACGGTTGTTGATATAATTATATGTCAAAAATCTGTTTATTGGTCTTTGAATGAGTTAACCCGCTACACACGTGCTATTTCTGGGGACAGTGTGTTAGGAGAGCAACGCCAACTGCAACCTTAAAGAGTAATGGTGTTTTTTTTTTTTGTTATTCTTTTATTTCTATATTCATCCGGAAGTCGTGAGACTGTCAAGGACAATGCAATTAACACCAACAACACGGGAAAAGAAGTTCAGAATCAATTTGATTTAGAGCTCTAGGGATCCAAGCTTCAGGCATATGACAGAAAGATAATATGGCTTCTCTCTTTCTCGTCTCTCTCTCTCTTTCTCTGTGTGTGTGTGTGTCTCTCTCTCTATTTCTCTCTCTGTGTCTCTCTCTCTCGAGATCTCTCTCCCTCAGACCCAGAACCTATTTAAATAAACTTTAATTACACTTCATATGCTTCAGGTTACTGGGCTAACATAATTACAGTGCCATGTTACATAATTTGTAGGAAGATGTATTAAAACGGAACTTGATTGCGAAACCACCTCAAAGCTGATTAAGTTGATTAAGCTGACCCTTTCCATTGTTCTGGTTGCGTGGAAAACACCGATTGTGATTTGGCTTTTACACTGGCCAAATGGCCATAGCGACCTTGGGAGCCATCCAGAAAGTTATGTAAGTTCCATTTTGGCTGCTTTTTACATCCTCATCCCGCTTTCTAATGTACGCTTTTCATACGCTTGGCCTTAATTCCCACTGCTCCCCCCCCCCCCTCCTTGCCTATCAACACACCCCCCCCCAAAAAAAAAAATTAAAAAAAATTTCTCCATTAGTACAAAATGAATATCCTTCAGAATGTTGAATGTTGATGATAAAACTTTGATATACGAAAACTTGAAAATGGCATTTCGCACGAGCTATTTCACCCATTCATTAGAAACATGATTTGTATACAAGCTAACAACTTCATTGCTAACAACACAAAAGTAACTGAAACTGAGCGTTTTAATCCATCACCGATACCAAAATCTACAAGCCTACATATGCTCTGCAATACCCATACTCCTCTTAAATACGCTTTCCTTATGTTGGGGGGCACCGCCCCCACGATCCAAGCTTAAAGACTTTATAAATGGCCCCCTTTCCGAAACTGGCGATAAATTGATCACCAAAAAAGTGCAAACTATTGTTGAGTAGTTTGGGCATGTATGGTGGGGGCACGCCCCCCCCCTTTCTCTACCCCCACTCCAAGCGTACAGACTTGTTAGATAGCCCCTTTTCGGAAACTGGTCATGATCTGACCACACACACACACACACACACACACACACACACACACACACACACACACACACACACACACACACACACACACACACACACAAGCAACTAGTGCTGAGTAAATTTGGCATGTATGCTAGGGGGCTTCCCCCTCTTCCCCCCCCCCCCCCCCACACACACCCCACTCCAAGCTTACAGGTTTTATGGATAGCCGATTTTCAGAAACTAGCCATAAACTGACCACACACACACACATACACACACAAAAAAAACAACAACCAAAAAACAATTATTGTTGAGCATTTTTGGCTATATGGCCAAAAAAGTCACTAACACCGCCTAAATATACACACATGAATCACGGACTGATGGAGAAACAAGCTGGTACGGTCTAGAAGTGATGAGAACATTGACTATGAACTCGTGCCGTGCCCGAACAGCTTCCAGTGATAGCTGCCTAACCAACGTGTCAATCTGTTGTGACGGCGAAAATCCAATAAAACCTATCACTGATCAGCTGGCACCATGTGAGAATGAAGTAAAACCAATTCTGATCTGCCCAGGCATCTGGGAGGTAGGTGGAGGGTGGGGTGGGAATGGAGGGGGGGGGGGGGAGTACTGAAGAAGGAAATGGTTTACAGGATGAGAAGAAGGGCAAAGGGTTAAGGGGGGGGGGCAGTGAGAGGGAAGAAAGAATGTAAAAATAGATTTAGAAATGAGGAATGTCAGGATACACCGTATTTGAAAGAATCAGATCTTATTTTCTAATGGGGAGAATAATAACTGATTAATAGATAGACAGATTAGATAGACAGACAGACAGACAGGCAGACAGACAGGCAGGCAGATAGATAGATAGATAGATAGATAGATAGATAGATAGATAGATAGATAGATAGATAGATAGATAGATAGATAGATAGATAGATAGATAGATAGATAGATAGATAGATAGATAGATAGATAGATAGATAGATAGATGGATGGATGGATGGATGGATGGATGGATGGATGGATGGATGGATGGATGGATGGATGGATGGATGGATAGATAGATAGATAGATAGATAGATAGATAGATAGATAGATAGATGGGTGGGCGGATCAGTGGGCTGTTGGCTCGCTGGCTGGCTGGATGGATGGATGGATGGATGGAGAGAGGAAGATGTGTGTGTGTGTGTGAGAGAGAGAGTAAGGTGAGATAGAGATGAGATAGAGAGAGAGAGGTGAGAGAGAGAGAGAGAGAGAGAGAGAGAGAGAGAGAGAGAGAGAGAGAGAGGTGAGATAGAGAGAAAAAGAGAGAGAGAGAAAAGAAGACAAAAACTGAGAAGAGTAAGATCTCATAATTTATGCTACTCCTTCCCCATGACGTAATCTCGTATACTGCCAGTACCTAAAGATGAGTTTCAGTTTGAGTTTGGGTTTAACGGCACGATAACGGCCACTTTGCGCCATTCAGGGTTTTTTTCGTTATACCTAAAGATGAATGACTGACATTCTGTAGCAATAAGCTATGTATACAAGAAGATTCCCTGATTATTACAATGTCTGAGAAAAAACTACTTGGGCAAACACAAAGAAATGAAACAGATAGAGAGACAGATGGAATGAAAAGGATGTCTAGGAATGTAGAAGACCAGAGACAAGAACATTGTCAAAGATCATTCACTTCGTTGTGGCGAAAATAAATGCCATTGACAAAACAACAGTAATGACAACAAAAAACCGTTCAAAACAAAGAGTCAACACCCTTGATTGGGCAAGAAAGACAACAAACAGTCACCGACTGAAGCCACTGAAAATAATCAAGGACGTTTTTCAATTATCTCCCACAACCAAAAGACCAAACTGATATAGGCCAACTCTGGTGTTTCCAAAAAGGTTCCATGGAACAATGGAGTACAACGACTTCTCCGAGACAAACACAAGACACCCGCACACAGAACAGGATGCCGAGCCAATCACCCCCAGTTTCTTTAAATATTCTTTTCCTTCCCTCTGTTGTCTACTACTTTTCGCCTGAAATAGTCAGGCTCCAACGTACTGAAAAACAAAATCAAATGAGATTGCCAGACTATTTCCTCTCTCCTCTTGTAATGACAAAATCACTCCCTTCCCAACTCCTAAACAAGTTATCCCCCTCCTTCTTCAAGTCCGGAACTAACATCCCCCGTATTTCTAACTGTGAATTGACTCCCTCTCGGCCTCACCAGTTTCTATTATATTTCTGTTGACGTTATGTTCTCTCTCTCTGTCTGTATATCCACAGATGCACACAATGAGGGCGCCAGAAGTGATCTGCAGACTGGACAAGTGAAATAAATGCCATGTTGTGGGGAGGATGAAAATTCTCGGGGCGCTGGATGGAAATTGAAAAGAATAATGCAAGGACCCACGGGCGTTGGAGTACGCTGAAAGGGGAAGCTTTTGGATTCCACAGGTGTCAGGACCTGATGTCTGGTCTTTGGGGGGCGCGGACATCAGAAACCACGTCTCTTCACGTTTTTATGATACATACACGTACGAGGTAATGGGGAGAGCGAGAATTTGGCGAATATTCCCTGACCCACCCACCACTTTTTTTTTTCTTTTCTCTCCCGCCCTCCAAACTAATATTCATTTGCGGAAATAAGAGTAGAAGAAATACCAGTCAACATTACTGCTCTCTCGGTCTCCCGCAAACTTCAGGATATCCCTTCTCTTCCCTAGTAACAACAACAGCTAGATAGATAGATAGATAGATAGATAGATAGAGAGAGAGAGAGAGAGAGAGAGAGAGAGAGAGAGAGAGAGAAATGAATAGATAGATAGATAGATAGATAGATAGATAGATAGATAGATAGATAGATAGATAGATAGATAGATAGATAGATAGACAGATAGATAGATGGATAAAGAGAGAGAGAGAGAGAAGTGGATAGATAGATAGATAGATAGATAGATAGATAGATAGATAGATATATAGATAGATAGATAGACAGAAATGGATAGATATATAGATAGATAGACAGACAGACAGATAGAACGATAGATAGATAGATAGATAGATAGACAGACAGACAGACAGACCGATAGAAAGATAGATAGATAGATAGATAGATAGATAGATAGATAGATAGATAGATAGATAGATAGATAGATAGATAGATAGACAGAAATGGATAGATATATAGACAGATAGACAGACAGACAGACAGAACGATAGATAGATAGACAGACAGACAGACCGATAGATAGATAGATAGATAGATAGATAGATAGATAGATAGATAGATAGACAGATAGATAGATAGATAGATAGATAGATAGATAGATAGATAGATAGATAGATAGATAGATAGAGAGAAATGGATAGATATATAGATAGATAGACAGACAGACAGATAGAACGATAGATAGATAGATAGATAGATAGATAGACAGACAGACAGACAGACAGACAGACAGACAGACAGACAGACAGACAGACAGACAGACAGACAGACAGATAGATAGATAGATAGATAGATAGATAGATAGATAGATAGATAGATAGATAGATAGAAAGATAGATAGATAGATAGATAGATAGATAGATAGATAGATAGATAGATAGATAGATAGATAGAAATGGATAGATATATAGATAGATAGACAGACAGACAGATAGATAGATAGATAGATAGATAGATAGATAGATAGATAGATAGATAGATAGATAGACAGATAGAAAGAGAGATAGATAGATAGATAGATAGATAGATAGATAGATAGATAGATAGATAGATAGATAGATAGATAGAGAAGAATTAAACAAAATAAATAAATACAGAGCAAGCCACAAGGAGCCGAGAATTCACATCGGAAGCAACTAATTAATACGACAACAACAACAAACAACAAGAATATTACGCCATCACAACCTTCGCACATGTCCAGTCTCCAACTTCAATCTACAACAGCCATCTACAACATCAAGCATTCGCTTGGATCAACAAATTGAATCTTCTTCGCACGTTTTTCACAGAGAAAAACATTCGTGGATTTCGAAAGAAAAAAAAATTAATTTCCGTATTTCCTGTGTCACAACTTTCAGATCCCGCCTATTCTCGTGTGTGAATGTGTTTTGTCTCCATGACGCCCACAAAAATGTCATATCCAAAAAATCTACAACAACAACAAAAAAAAAACAACCTAAAATCTTTACGACATTGCATCACACCTTACCATAGCTTCCTGTTTATGGTATATGTATATTCTTCAAATTTTGTACACTTCCTCGTCCAGAGCAAACTGAGTCAAATCTGTTTTACCAGTTTTTGTGGACTATGGAGTAAAGTAGGATGTAGTGCAGCACTGTGACTGAGATAAATCTGTTCGCCAGGTCATTGGAACGTTTCTTCAAATTTTGTACATTTCCTCGGTCCAAAGCACGCAGTGTCAAATTCTGTTCTACCTCGGTTGTGTGAGCTCTCGCGTAGTTGTGAAACTGAAAGAAAACTGTCTCGCTGGTAGATTAAAAGGAAGTCCAACCCTTTCAATGTCACAGACCTCCAAAGCAGTCGCCGGCATTTTCCTAATTATGTGTACCTGGACCATAGTAGTCGATCGGTGTTAGGTTGGATCTACGATAAGTTACGTGAATACGAACGAGGGCGGTATAATTTCGTTTCCATGAGTTTCAGGAGTGATTTCCGGGTAACATAATTTGCCACCATGTCCCGGGGTTGTGATATCGAAAGGGTTAAGTATCAGTCAAAACTGACTCAAAGAGGATTTCACTCAGCGAGTTACTAAATAAACTTACCGACACACGTCTAAATGACCCTGTTCGATAAAATGTGTGTCCAAACATCAGAAACCGTGAAGAGTTCATTTTGATGTTATTACATGTTAGTGTTATCGTGTCCATTTACGGTTGCCACAGACTGCACAAATGATGTTACATTGTGTGTTCAACGAGCTCTTGTGTACATTCAGACACACCATTCCCCCCGCCCCCCCCCCCCTGTGCACACTGCTGCTGCAACTTCCAATCTCTGCACAAAGCGAGACCTTAGTTCTTGTTTGTTCTCTCTATATATTTTCTGAAAACAACAACAACAACAACAACAACAACAACAACTGGACATCTTTTAGTATGTACAAGAGGTATAACAAATGCACACTTTGACACTTATATAAAAAGCGTTGTGGCACTTTTCAAGCTATTTCATAGTTCTTATTTATTCCAACTCCTTTTCGTAATACTACAGCCGCAAATGTTTAACGCTGAAGTTCTCAGTTGTGCAAAAAATCCGCCTTTGGAACAAACAAGAACTTAAGTCGTGGAAGGCTCCGCCCTGGCTCTTGTCTCGTCATTTTTTCCTGTTTAAATGGCTGAGGTGATACGGATAACCTAGAGTGGATTTCCCTAGTAAAGAGAATTGCAGTATTCGATGTTCTTGGCTATTGTTAAAAGATGGTGATGAGAAAATATTTGATAGTGATGGCACCAATCTGGTGCGGGCTTGTGGGTTGCTCCAGGGACATAGCATAGAATACTAATATTAACCATCAACCAGTCTTGTGTATGCGTGGATTTAACATCAATCTTTCCCTCCTCACCCTCCTGCTACCAGTCTCTGTCTACCCAGTTTCAGATGAGCCCTCAAGGTTATGAAAAAACAAATCCATTTACCATAACCTAAGATAACCTTGATACGGAAAGGTAAGGTCATTTATTTTAACAATATTAAATTACTATAGATTGTCAGATAACAGCAAAGTACTAATCAAACCTCGTGGCGCCATCGAAAAGGAGCGGGAATAAAAAAACAACAACTAAAAACTAGAGTGGGCGAGTTACAGTGAAACAAATGAACATACACTTTACGTCATTCGTGATCCACCATTTTCTTTTCAGTTTTATTATTCTGGCCGTCTCAGTTCCTGTATTAATTGTCTTGGCATCAAATTCTCTCTGCGGTCGAAGAAATCATACAAGAGGGAGGACAATCAATTCGCCCCTAGATTAGAAGTGCAAAGTTCTCCTGTTTTCAGCGTCTAATGGGCTGGACAAAATCTAGTCAGACATCCTGATCAACTGATACAACAATTATTCTGATTTTTACACGGATACATCGACACATTGTTATATTGGATCTGGACAAAGATATCTTGCAGAGATTATGCGTTTTAATCTCACGCATGGCAATGGAAACAAAAACAGTGAGGTACAGCATACAATACTGCCATTAATAATCTAATATTATTACTTATCATTGCTGTGTAATAACTTTTATAATAATATACTATAATATAATAATAATAACATTATATTAATAATAAAAATGATGATGACAATAATAATAATAATGGTGGTAATGATGATGATGCTGACGGCGGTAATAATACTGATTTTATGGTGGTAATGTGGTGCTGCTGCTGACGACGATAATCAAGATAATAATAGGGAAATTATTATTGTAATAAGAATGACAGCAATAAAAAAAACAAGAGCTGTAATACCAGCGACACAAGATGAACAAGAACATGTATAGGGATCGCATGGACTTCTGTGCATAACATTCACCTTAAATTCGCCCCTGCCTCCCTCCCCTCTCCTCTAGGATGTACAATCATGCAACATTCACATACAATCATACACGACGCACACACAAACATTTGCATGGGCAAAAAAAACAACAACAAAAAGGCATGAATGAATATCCGCATGCGATTTCTGTAAATACAAACAATCGCTCACACACACTTTTTAAAACTCTTTTTGAACCGGAGAACGACTGGTCTACACTTAACAAACTGAGAGGAGGGGGGGGGAGGGTGAGAGAATGAGAGGAGAGTGAGAGAGAAGACAGAGAGAGAAAGAGAAGAGAGAGAGGCGGAGAATGAGAAAGAGAGGGAGAGAATGAGCGTGAGGGAGATAAGGATACAGAAGGGATGGGAAGACAGAGGCACAGAGAGAGAGAGAGAGAGAGAGAGAGAGAGAGAGAGAGAGAGAGAGAGAGAGAGAGAGAGAGAGAGAGAGAGAGAGAGAGAGAGAGAGAGTTTTACGTAACAGTTGATTAGATCCAGTGGTGCGCAAGGCTGTCCACCTACGGATTCATCCGTCTCCCTCATTTCTTCCCTTTTCACACACACATACACACACACTCACACACACAATAATGTCCTCAGATTTTTTTCTATTTCTTGTTTACCACACAAGCACATTGTAGTATGTCTCAGTCTGAACGCTTTTCTTTGACAATCTGACTGTCTGCAAATTTGTCTGTCTGTCTGTCCCTTCAAACTTCAAACAACGCCAAGATTAGCTTTTATTTTCGTATAACGGAACAGAGCAGAACAAAAAAAAAAAACAGACAAAGAAACAAATCTCAAGCCATAGACAGCCAGAAATGAAGCACAACAAAGGATGCTTTTTGTAAATAAAACTCTGTGTGGTGTAGCAAGTCGAAGTTGGAATTATCTTATTAGGCAAAAGTCTTTGCGAGAGAAAACTAGAACAAAATGAAAAGTGCAATAGTCAATTCTATCTGATCTCCAACCCCGCACCCCTTTCCCTTCACCAGTCCCCTTCCCCACCCATCTCGCCTTGTCTACTGAGACAATAATGGGAAACGGAGAGTTCCATGAAAACTTGAGATAGCCAATTATTTCTGAAACAAATAGTCAGTTTAGGAGACAACGCCGTGAATGCGAGACAGTCCTTGAAACTATGTTCAGATAAAAGACACATTTTAATCTCAAATTATATCTGAAGGCACAAAAAGTAACTGCAACAGTTATCTATGCCACCCGTGGCTGGGTTTTAAAATGGGGACAATTATGATAATATTAATAATGATGGAGATCCGCTGATATCATGATGTTATCATTGAAATTTCGGTTTTATTATTAATATCATCATTATTGTTATCACTAGTTGGCCCATTGACCTGGACAATACTTGTAATATTCAAAGTTGAATTTCGACCAGTGTAAAGAAAGACGGAGAAAGAAACACCCGCTTAAAATACTTTTCCCTTCTACTCAAACGAAAATGCATCTTTCCTTTCGCGGCTGAAAGAAATCGTAAACCAGTCGTACAAAAGACTCATTTTGTCCAAAATGGACGTGTCCACGTAATTTATGGTCAAAAACTGAGCCAGTACACAATGTTCCATAATTTTTGGTCGTTTAATCATGATGTTTTAGATGCTTACGTCATGTTCTTAAACGCCATTTAAGTCGCAGAATGATTGTTATTGTTGTTGGCCTTTACGACGTGTCAAGGAAAAGAAAACATGTAAATTATGTACACTGTTTTTGTTTGTCTGGATGTGTGTTTCTATATGTACGTGTGTTATTTCTAGATAGTAGTTTTTGTTGTTGTTGTTATTTTTTCAGTCCAAATATATAGTGACAAAGTAGGATATTGTTTTGAAGCCATTAATTCATTGACTTTGAAAGACAACAGATGGACATGGAGCTGCACTGAATGGAGGCCTAGAAAAGGAAAGAGAACAAGAAGACGCCCAGAGAGATGATGGGGAGATGATATTGTTCAGACAGGTGGACAGGCATGGATACGACGTACGGAAAACAGAGAAAACGACCTGAGATTAGTGGAGGGATACAAAGTGCAGTGGACAGACGAGGTCTAAAAAGAACAAACACAAGGCCAATTCTTTGATTTACCTCCAGGTCAAATTCCTTGCAGATGCTGAGCAATTTTATATCTGAGAAATAATGCAACGCAGCCAGTTTCATTTAATCCAAAATCAAAGTCCCAATTTCTAATTCCTCTCCCCTACTCTTCCCCAAAGCAAGTGATCTTATTTAATTTTTTAGTGAAAAATATAGGTAGATGAAAGGAACATTTTAATGGATATAACACGGACTCAAAGGTGAGACATTCATTTCATTAGGAACACGATATGTACAGGTTTTAATCTGAAAGAAATATTTCACTCGGTGACATGAAATTTGATCTCGCCGTGTCCTCGTTGCCGAGTAATCAAAGCGTATTGTGAGTTCTCGGGTACCAAACAAAAAGCAGATCGGATCAAAAGATCAATTAGAATGCTTAATTATCTTTCCTAAAGGACGTAATCTACACTGTTTACCCTGTTTGTGTCTGGCCAATTAAATCTAAGTACATAACAGTGTGTTATCCCAAGGGAAGAACTAACATTCTGGATTAAACGTAATATTATCTGACATGATAGTATTGCAGTTTTATTTCACACTAGTTGGCGTGGCCGGCGATAAATCTGTTGTTTTTTTTGTTTCATTTCTGGGTGTCGAAGATGGATCTGCGTCACTTTGCCCGTTCCTTTAGGTTTGTTTTGTGTTGTCGTTGCTTTTATTTGTTTGTTTGTGAATAGATAGTGCTGTACTTCCCTTGTGCGCCTAAGCTTTATGCTCAAGGTCGTCATGAAATCGCACTAATCTGCGCACCCCTGGGCAGCGTGCTTATTAGTACAATGATTGTAATGAACACATATTGGCAGGAAGTGATAATGTCATGGGCTCATGTGTTCGCGGAAAAGAAAGGATCTGTGGGCTAAATTAACGACATAAAGTAAAATCAAAAAATTACTTCCACTCTATTTGGAGCCTCCAAATGTAAATAAAAAAAGAAAAAGAAAGAACTTTCTGCAGGTCAAAAGGAAGGCAGCTGTAAAATGTCACACAAATCTGAGCTGTATGAGCGGCAGTAGGTCTCCCCGCATTAATTTTTATTGTAAAGATCTAGATGTGGAAAATCAAAGTTCTTTTTTATTGCCAACAAGGATTAGAAAAAAGTGGAGAATCTTGAAATCCCACGTCTTTCGGCACTGCAGTTAATGATGATGATGATGATGGTGATAGTGATGGTGATGTTGACGCTGGTGATGGTCTTCTTGTATCTGATTACATTGCGTTGTGATTGTACACATTTTGACAGTGCGACACAAATCCGTTTTGGAATTAAATTCATCGGAACACCAGTAGACAAGTTTTCAACACGCCTCGTGAGCTTTGCTATAAGTTGATCAAGATAATTAATATTGTTCTGGAAATTCCAGTTTTATTTACTTCTTGCCGTTGCCGTACTGAATTCCGCACCGTTTAAGAAAATGATCTGCCACTGAATGGTATAAGGTATAAAACAGATCAAGGCCGGCCTAGGCCCCAGATTGGTGGCTTGCCGCACATACATTTTGATTCACACTAGCACAACAGGCACTGCCCAGCGGGATGTAGCGGCGTCCACTGGCTTTCATGCCACTGTGAAGCAAAGTTTCCGGGGGGCGACCCACGGGTCTGGCGCCCAACCCCAGCCTTGTCTGTTTCATCCCTTAGTTTAGTTATCTTATACAATGAGTAAATTGTATTTCATTAAAGTTAATCGAAGGAAATATATTAAATAGTTCTGCAGGCTTTGGTTGCATTTTAGAAACAAATGACTATTAATTTTATATAGAGACCATTATCTGATAATACATTAAAAGTCACCTGGGCATTTCATTACAGTAAAGTTGAGACTGTTACATACCCGTGCACTGTGGGTGGTTTCCAGCATATCTCACTTGCAGACACATGGAAATATTTGTTTTGATGGTAGGTGTTTGTGTTAGGAGGATCTGGTTGGTATTTATATACTTCCTTTTCTTATCTTCTCATCCTTTTTTGTTGTTGTTGAAAGTGCTTTACGTGGGAACTGGGGGTGCCAGAAGGTGAAAAACGGAGAAAGGTGAGGTGAGGTGTTCATGTAAGGGGTTAATGTTGTTAGGAGTGATTCCTGCGGAAGGGAAGTAGAGGCAAAATCTGAATAGTCAGATCACTGCAAGTTAAGAGGTCCAAGGGGATAGACGGGAGAGAGCAGTCGGGAGATTGTGTGTTTTCCAGTGATGACTGGTAGGTTGAACTATGATTTATAATTATGATGATTGATGTACTATATTCTCCTATGACCATGATGTAAATAAGTTATATGTGAGGAATGTGGAAGTCATTGATTACTGTGTATAGAGATGTGCGCAATGAGCGATAGATGTAAGTTCGGATCATGGATTCGTGGCGAGTCTGAGTGCTGTGTGGTACGGTAGAGGTGTGTTACCGTAAGAGGTGTGGTGAGTGAAAGGTGGACTATTGTGTGTACGCTTGATAGTTCGTAATGAGTGGTGAAGTGGATAGTAATTGTATGGTGTTATAGAAATGTAATGTTATTCTTATAGGTGCCGGGGTCGGGCAGAGAAGCCACCCGCGGTGAGCGGACTTGTGCCGGGGTTGGGCAGAAGGCTACCCACAGGTCTGCCTGAGTGAAGCTGTCGCGCAGGACAGCGGGAGCACATGAGTCGTGGCAGTCTGGCCACAGACAGGGACGTTGTTATTGTCCTTGTTGCTATTAATATGTTACTGTGCTATTGAAATACTAATGTGCTATTGATATAGTAATGTGCTATTAAGACATCGAGGGGAGATTGAGATACGGAGATTAGGTTGAGCAGGAGCCAATAAGAGAGGCCAGCAAGTAATATATATATGGATGTGAGGCTGAGGCCAGAGCATAGTTAGGAAGTAACTATCGGGTTGTGGACCCGGAGAAGAATGAATGTTGGGAATACTGACCATTGAATGGTATTTGAATTGAGTTAATGTAATGTATGTAATTGCACAGATATCTTATTTTTATATATAATAAATGTGTGAGTCTGTTTCGTTGTTCTGTTAAGTGTTATACTTGTTCGTTCGTGATTGTTGTCCTGTCATAATAAGTACATCTCCTAGTCTGGGATTTGTTACAGTGGGGGCTCGTCGGTTTAGTTACCTGTGGTCATTGTGACATTGCGTATTCGTCATATCTAGTTGTATTTCTGTTGTGGTAGGAATTTGTGCTGTTGTCTTTTGTTCGTTGGATGTATGGGAATTTGATGATATGATTTATGTATATTTATGAATATGTATTGATGCATGTATTGTTATGAATATGTACTAATGGTTGCTTGATTTTTACAGAGAGTGTGTGTGCCAGCCTGAGGAGTCAAGCGGGCCAGAGCTCCGGCAGTCGTAAAAGTCGAGTAAAGTCAGAACTGAAAGTTAAGTGGAACTAAAAAAATTTTATGCCCTGGATTGAGGGCTGTCTTTTCATCTGTCTTTTCCTCTATTTTTGCTGTTTTTGTTGTAGTTATAGATCTTACGGGCGGTGGAGTGGGTTTGCTGTGGTGAACGTAGTTTATCCTCTTCGGGAGGTGGGCTAAACTTTGGAACTTCGTTCATCACAGTGAACAGTTCTTTAGGGCTTTGTGATTGTTTAGTTGTAGCGTCGATATCTTCTCTGTTTCTGCAGGAAGACGTATTCTCTTGTCCCCTCTCTTACCTATCTGTAGGTACGTTCTTTTTTTCAGGCTCTGTTCTTGTTCGTACCTTCTAGTGTAATCGGCGTAGTTAGATTGCATTTTTTTTTCCATTTTTTTTTAAATTCTTTGTCCTAGTCTGGTTCGTTGTCCTTGATGTCCTTGTGGTCCTTCTTCTGAATTTCCTCATTCTTGTCTTTTCTATTCTCTTTTATTACTTAATAGTGCTATACATATAATTGCGGGGGTCAGTGAGTGCGGGGAAGGGAATTGAAGCGTGCATGTTGTGAGTGGAGTTGAGGCGTAGTAGAGGCAAAATCTGAATAGTCAGATCACTGCAAGTTAAGAGGTCCAAGGGGATAGACGGGAGAGAGCAGTCGGGAGATTGTGTGTTTTCCAGTGATGACTGGTAGGTTGAACTATGATTTATGATTATGATGATTGATGTACTATATTCTCCTATGACCATGATGTAAATAAGTTATATGTGAGGAATGTGGAAGTCATTGATTACTGTGTATAGAGATGTGCGCAATGAGCGATAGATGTAAGTTCGGATCATGGATTCGTGGCGAGTCTGAGTGCTGTGTGGTACGGTAGAGGTGTGTTACCGTAAGAGGTGTGGTGAGTGAAAGGTGGACTATTGTGTGTACGCTTGATAGTTCGTAATGAGTGGTGAAGTGGATAGTAATTGTATGGTGTTATAGAAATGTAATGTTATTCTTATAGGTGCCGGGGTCGGGCAGAGAAGCCACCCGCGGTGAGCGGACTTGTGCCGGGGTTGGGCAGAAGGCTACCCACAGGTCTGCCTGAGTGAAGCTGTCGCGCAGGACAGCGGGAGCACATGAGTCGTGGCAGTCTGGCCACAGACAGGGACGTTGTTATTGTCCTTGTTGCTATTAATATGTTACTGTGCTATTGAAATACTAATGTGCTATTGATATAGTAATGTGCTATTAAGACATCGAGGGGAGATTGAGATACGGAGATTAGGTTGAGCAGGCGCCAATAAGAGAGGCCAGCAGGTAATATATATATGGATGTGAGGCTGAGGCCAGAGCATAGTTAGGAAGTAACTATCGGGTTGTGGACCCGGAGAAGAATGAATGTTGGGAATACTGACCATTGAATGGTATTTGAATTGAGTTAATGTAATGTATGTAATTGCACAGATATCTTATTTTTATATATAATAAATGTGTGAGTCCGTTTGGTTGTTCTGTTAAGTGTTATACTTGTTCGTTCGTGATTGTTGTCCTGTCATAATAAGTACATCTCCCAGTCTGGGATTTGTTACAAGATAGATAAGGATAATGCACTTTTTGCGACCCTTGCATCAGTGAAAACACTGGCGCTGAAACATTTGTTATGTAAAGGAGATGCAGTAATATAAAAAGTAAGTCAGAGAACAACCGGATAGTCCAACTGTTGTCCAGAGGTCACATGATACTGTAGTCTGTGGCATGCATTGACCACAAACTGTAAATTATCTACATGTAGTTATGATGAAGAGTCTGGAGATGTGACGTGGGACAATGCGAGATTCAGAGACCGCATAAAACGACAAATGTTAAGGGAGAGAAACACTTTTCAACCGTACCCTCCCACGCTGGAGTCTTAGTACGTGTCCAGACGTTGGACGCGTCTGTTAAAAGAGTCCTCTTACTCGATTAGTGTTGCTGGTACCAAGCATCATGTTCGTGACTTTCAAACAAGACCTACAACGCAACTTTTCTGTGAAGTTCTTGTTGTTGATGATGTTTTATGTGGAAGTTTTTTTTTCTTCTTTTTTCCCCCTGCTGTTATTATTTGATTTTATGTCCTATATTTCGTCGGCTTTAAAATAGTCTGAGCTGAGAAACCAAAAATCATTTCTTGGCCTTGTGAATTCAGTACAGACTATTTAAAGCAGGATTATTCTGTAACATTTCTTCTGATAAAATTTCAGAAAAGTTATTCTGACCAGGGTGGGCATCCTAATTTGGCAACACTTTGACGCTATATCACACTCCACGAACCGAAGACTGAGAACACATGTGTTGGCTGTAATTGGACAGTGCAGGGAAAATTCTGGCCTGACTTGCCCAAACCCAAAATCGTAACCTAAATATGAGAAGTATTAAAGAATTTTTTAAAAACATAAAGCGAAGAGTAGAAAAACAAAAACAACAAAAAACAAAGTAAAGAAATAAACACACCTTAGCACTAGAATCAGTAAGAGTGGCAGTTTGGAAAAAGAAATGATGACGATGTACCAATTGCATGAAATCTGACTAATCAAAAACTCTGCAGCCGATATGCTATTGGTTAGGTAGCACGGCCGAAATAATCATATTGTTGAATATATTTTTATCACGCTAGAATTGCACAAGACGAAACTGGGACGATGATAATGAAATATACAATAGTTGTGCAGTTTCTCCAACATGCACATTTGAAATTAAATAAATAATACTTCTTTATTATCAATAATATACTTCTTCAGATGGACACTGCAGGAGTATGAACCTTCTGATGGGGAATTGAGAATCTTCAAACGTGTGGATGTTTTCCATGCACAAATCGGGAAACTTCCACGTAACGACAGGAAACAAAAGATTGGATTGGATGGCATTAAACTTCAGTGTAAAGCGGGGTGAGGTCGGCACAGACATGTCCGTACTTTGCCAAAACGTAAAGTGATTGGGGTTCCGTGCGGTTCTGGACTATAACAATGTTTACATTGAACTTGAGAGGTACCAAAAGTAGGAAGCTATGGTTTGATGTAGCACCGGGGTACTATTAGAGTGAGTACTAAGCTGGTGTACGTGAGTGAGCGGGTGTTTTTTCTACATGCGTTTCCATCAGCTAACAATATCTTGTCACTTCCTTTGATTGCTTCATTCATTCAATCGGAATTCGTTTTTTTTTTCTTTTGACAGTTTCTCACGTTTTATCGTCAAATGTTCGAAATTGGACTTTGGCCACCAGGGCTGGGATATAACTCTGTGTGTCCTTACTGTCTGGCTATCTGTCGGCCTGCCTATTTGCTTTGATGTTACTGCCGCTATTACTACTACTACTTCTACTACAAGTACTACTACTACTACCACCACTATTAGTATCACTACCACTATTACTACTACTTCTACTTCTTCTACTACTATCACTCCGTTTGGCCGTCTGCCTGTTAGTTTGTAGGTTCCATTTGCCCTGTCTATCTTTCAGATCCGTCTTCATGTCTTGCAATCTGTCAACGTGCATTCAGGCACACTGCCACTATTTCCGATCTGCTAATGTGGTATTCTGTGTGTCCTTTTATATGTTCGCCCGCCTGTCTGCCTTGCAGTCTATCCTCATGTCCCGCCATCTGCCTATGTTTATCTAAGCAAGCCGGCAATTATCATTGTAGATCGAATCTCACACGACACCTTCTCTGTATCCGTTCAAGTACCAAGGGACGTAAGTCCAGGTGACAATTGTAATGTTGGTCGTCTCCCTTGTCTCCTGAATTTGTCCTGTCTGAACTTTCCAGCCCTGGCACTGGCAGTCACCGTGAACTACAGAGCCTGATTCATCTCACCGACCAGGAGAATCCCCACCGGCAGTGGCGGCCGGTATTGAAACTGTCCTTGGCAAACCGATTCCCCGTATCGGATTATTCAACTAGGAAAATCAATACCACTCGATTACGCTGGTCAAGTGCTCGGGGAGAAGTAGCGCACTCGAAATTCGAAATTTAAGTAGGTACCGGAGACATCTCCGACTGCCTTGCGTCCGAATTACTTGACCACTGGTCAGAACAGTGTTCTTGTTAGCTTCCTGTTGTTTCTGATACCTTTTATCTTATCACAGATTATTTTGTTGATCAACAACCAACCTCCAGGTAATGTTTTGACTGTGAACAAACGGAAGCGGAGAATAATATATTAATAATTATTACTCCATAATACACAAAGGAATTACTTAATGCTGTTTTCAGCTTTGTTGAACTGCGTTGTCACCAATGTCTGACCCAGAACGGACATCAGTTTGAACTCATGCGATAGATCGACCAACTGTACAATTATTTGCTTTTCAATTTGAATGACAGATCTTGGATGCATCTTACTGCCATTGTATCGATAAAGTTAATGCATGTATATAATTATGTTTTGAGACACACTACTACCTCTATTAGTGTTACTACTACTACTACTACTACTACTACTACTACTACTACTACTACTACTACTACTACTGCTACCGCTACTACTGCTACTACTACTACTACTACTACTGCTACCGCTACTACTGCTACTACCCCTATTACTATTACTACTACTACTACAATTACCACTGCTACTACAACTACTACTGCTACTACTACTACTATTACTATTGCTACTTCAACTACTACTACTACAACTACTACTGCAACTACTACTACTATTATTATTGCTACTTCAACTACTACTACTACTATTGCAACTACTACTACTATTACTACTGCTACTTCAACTACTACTACTATTACTACTGTTACAGATACGTCAACTACTGCTACTAATACTACTATTACTGCTGCTGCTTCAATTACTACTACTACTGCTGCTGCTGCTACGGCATGTAGCACCCTCGTTATCATTACAACAACAACTACTACTACCGTACCCAACTTATACAGAATACATGAGTTTCAACAGAAATCCCCCTCACAAATCCCCCCGACATAACGGATGACTGAAATGAAACTTCACCAATGTCAAAACAAATAACCGCAGAGCCTGTAATGATCTTATTGTGTGGCCAGCAAATCCCTATTGCAGGCACTCTCATGACTTCCACGTACCGGGTTCTAGCATTGTTCTCCTCTGTCGAGTGAGTAACTCCTATTTCACGCTGGGCTGGTGCTTAGTGACCGTGCATCCTCTCCCCCCGTGCGTGAGCGGTACAGGATTACATGTTCACTCACCATTGATACCTTATCGACGTGTTGACAGAAATGCAAAATCGGGCTAAACGGGTCAACAAAAAAAAAATCAGGAAAACTCAAGTTAACTTCGCATGTTCCAGTTTCTCCCGACCTCATCCTGCCCATTTTCCCGAGCTTGGCTCTGCCTCAAAGGCAATAAAGGTTGTGGATGAATCTTTGCTATAACTAGTAAAACTAGTCAGCCCGCTGACTCGGGAAATAGATTTTTAAAGATGAGTTTCGATCATCAATGTGAAAAGCCAGGCACGGAACGAAATTTCCTGTCATACTTTTTAATTCTACACGAAGAATATGCGCCATTTTTTTTTCCTGACCGAAAATGTCGAACCACTTTCTTCGGTTCAACCCAGTTGTGGCTAAAATCAAGGAAAGTATTAAAAAATGTAGCGAACATCGAGACCTGTTGGATTGTGCCTATATAAACCTTTACGTCTTCTATGCATAATACATTTTTTTAGAATATAAGGCTCAGCGGTTAAAAAGCCTTTCGTGATGACTTTTGAGGTCTTACTTCTTTTATAATATGCTTTCTTTCGTACTCGATGGTTAACCGTGTAACCCACGGAATGAGCAATCCTTCTTGGCGTTGTTCCCTTTAGACTTTTATTTACTGCGTGAGAATTTATTCCTCCGGTAAACTCGGTTTACGATTCAAATGTATTTGTCCTCGTCCACCCCCGTCAAGAAAAGAAACAAAACAAAACCAAAAAAAAAAAGAAAAAAAAATGCGATTTGTCCAAAATCCTTGTCGACAGAAACACGCAACGTTACACTGAACACACGGCTTACAACAATAATGACGTGATCATACGGTACTATAATCGAGCCGGAGGGGTGAACCTGTAAGCAGCCAAAGCGCGGTGACCACGTGATCAAAACTTCAGCTACTACCCATTACGACGATAACTTACACGGACACGTCCATTTGGGACAAAATTCAATCTATTATTTCTCTCTCTGGCACGACAGTCACCAACGAGTGGCTGTGGGAACGGACAGCGCAAGAGCCAGTGGAAATCCATATTAAAACGGAGAAAGTGGGAGTGGCTTGGACATACACTCCGGAAACCCCAAGCCAGCATCGTTTGCCAGGCCCTCAAATGGAACCCCCCAAGGCAAACAAAACCGCAGGCGTCCCAAGACAACATGGCAAAGATCAACTGCTAGCGAAACAAAAGTGCTGGGACTCTCGTGGGGGCAGATGGAGGCCGCAGCCCAGGACAGAGCAAGGTGGAGGACCTTAGTGGACGACCTATGCCCCACTCGGGGTTCAAGGGTTTAAATCAAGTCATTATTTCTCGTATATTTACGAGTTTTTGTTAGCCGCCGAAAGGAGAGGTATTTTCGTCGAGTAAAATCCAAAAGTATAATCGGAAATTTCGTCTTTCGTCTCTCTTTACACATTGCTGGTCGGAAATCAATTTTATCACATCTGTGTACATATATTCGGCAAGGAATTATATTGTAACAAAAAGTTCTTGCATTGTACCCAAGTTCCGTTTTTAATGAGACCTGGGTCAAGGCTTTTTGGCTTGATACGAAGAGTTTGCATGGTTCATCTTGCTCAGGTATCACAAATGCATTATTTCATTGATTGGTTCGCTCCTTCATTCTTTTTATCATCCATTTTCTAAAAATGGCAATGCCTCAGTGTGAACACATTCCAAGTGAAGCCGAACAGAGAAAATCTACTTAAACATTCGGCCTCACTTTGAAAATTGTCCACACAGAAACACTTCCATGCTAAAAAGTTCAATTCTGTTTTTCTCAGCTGGTTACACAAGTGAGATCAGACTCCGGACTTCTGGCAACTAATGGTATGACACCGCATCTCAGGTTTAGAGGGAGACACAGTTCGCTCTGGACAGACAGTGTCGTGCTAGTTTGTTCAATCTTCCTATCCTTTAGCTTTCCCCCCCCCCCCCCCTACTTTCACTGTGTGCACGCCAAATTTGTTTCTGATTGTTTTTCTCATCGCATTCCTCTTGTCGCTGTTCCCATTCCCCCCTCCACTCTCTGTTACTCTTTCTCTCTCTTTGCCTATCTGTCTGACTTTACTCTGTCTGTCTGTCTCTCTGTACCTCTCTTTCTCGTTTAGATTCGATGGTTCATCACTTCAGTACCCGCCCATGCACCCTGCAATGTTTATTGATGAATTTGTCTGGTTGCTAAATTATAGAAGTGTGTTGTTTGCATGGCGGGTGGGGGGTGGGAGGGTGGAGGGGGGGGGGGGAGGGGGTGGGGTCGGGGGGGGGGGTGTCTCATTATCATTAACTGACCGATTAATGCCCACTTAATTAGAATGTTTGTGTGAGTAGAGATGAAACGCACAAGTTGTCACGTTGACAGGAGCGACAGAAAAGAAAGAAAGCCCAGCATTAACCATCGTGTTTCCCCATCTTCCTCTCCCACTCTCTCTCTCTCGGGCGCGCTCTCTGTTTCTGTGTGTGGTAGGATAGGACAAACAGAATTTTAAAAACATTGTCATTAAATCTGTACCTTGACTGTTTCTCTCCCCCCCCCCCCCCCCCCCCATTTTTCTTTCTCTTTTTCTCTCGTACTCTCTCTTTTTGGTACTCCCGGCAAAAATATTGTTATGAAGTCTACTTTGAATATTTAATATCCCCTCTCCCACTCTCTCTCTCTCTCTCTCTCTGTCTCTCTCTGTCTCTCTGTCTCTCTCTCTCTCTCTCTCTCTCTGTCTCTCTGTCTCTCTCTCTCTCTCTCTCTCTCTCTGTCTCTCTGTCTCTGATTACACATGGCAAAAAAGCATATTATTAAGGAAGTAGACATTAAAGGCTTTCTAATCACTGAGCTCTAAATTCTACAAAATATCATATTATGCATAGAAAGACACGAAAGGGTACATGGGCATGATTTTCGTCTTGAAATTCGCTATATCTTTTTATTACCCTCGTTGATTTTGAGCCACAACTGAGTTGAGTAGAAGAGAGTGTTCCGACATTTTGAGCCGGTATTCACCAACCCCCCCAACCCCCCCCCCCCCCCAAAAAAAACGCATTAAAATCTATGACAGGAACTTTCGTTCTGCGTCTCATTTTATGGTGATTGAAACTCCAACTTCAAAATTCACATCTGTGCATTCCCCGAGTCAGGGGATCAACTACTGTTGTCAAAAAGCCATGATCTTCGGCTTGATAATTCCTCTTGCTCTCTCTCTCCCCTCTCTCTCTCTCTCTCTCTCTCTCTCTATCTCTCTCTCTCTCTCTCTCTCACTGTGCTAGTCTGTCTGTCGGTCAATCTATCCAGCTTCCCCTGGCGACGTGGCACTGCCCAATGTCCAGTCCGCTGCTAAACCCAGATGTGCGTCACTGTCACAGAGAATCTGTCTGTTCGCTTGAGCACGGCTGAAATGGAATGGGATTTTTGTGGGCTATTGGGAATGGCTTGGTCTAGACGCCATTACTTCGCTCTAATGTGCTCCCTTATTCGTTTGTTATGATTAGTTTCAAGATCCCCACGTGTTTAAGTCCTTAGGAAACACACACAGCACCTTGTAAGAGTCAAGTCTAGTGACGTGATCAGTAAAATGTATTGACTCCTGGCTTCTTTTACAGTGGATTACACTGTCAGGGCTTAGTGTCGTCCATGCTGCTGTTCTATAGACAAAGTCAGTATTCGCAAAAACACATAAGCCATGTTAAAGATCCCTCCGCTGTTAAATGTCGAGAAGAGCAGGCCGAATAAGCCAGCTGCCCGGGCAAAATTCTAAAAATCTAATCCCTACCACAAAAAAAACAACAACACACACACACACACAGAAACGAGAACAAGAAAAATAAAAACAAGACAGGTGAGGCGTAAGCGCCGAGAGCAGCGAAACCTCCTAAAATAAAGACCTAAATACGCAAACAATCAAAGTTCCATAGTAGAGGCTTACAACACTATCGGGCTGCACTCTGATTTAATCTTTGTTGGATTTCCATTTTGTGATGGCAAGAAAAAAGAAATTATAAAATCAGTCTACCAATTTATAAGCCAAGTGGAAGAGCAGAGCTCACTTTATTCTCTGCAGTGATGATCAACAGTGAATTTGACATAGATCAGCCCATATCCTCATTTTCAGTAGCACAAAGATGCTGGATAGAATAAAATGAGACAGTTCGCGCTTTTAGCGTGCACAGATTTCGCACCGGCACCTAGCGGCGAATGCGCGGAAGTCATGAACAGTGCCGTATTTCACAATGCCAAAGAGGCTGTAGGCCTCGATGACGTCACTTATTGTGGATTTACAATTTTAATGGCTGTAGGAAAACTATGGCTATTTTTTTCTTTTTGTTCTTTAGTCGCAGTAGCACTGTAACAAATCCGTATCATTAATTTATCGTTATACCAAGCATAATTTTTTTCATGCAATGCGCAATGGGCCCCGCCCCCGATCAGGGCACAAAATTGTGTGCACGATTTTTTTAGAGGTGTGAAGAAGAGAGAGTGTCTCATCTTATCATTCCTAGAGTTTTTGGCAGCACGCCCGCAGGATACTGCAGAGACAACGATGTAAGGCAACCAGTGATATCTCAATGAGTCCAGGCCACATTCCTCCCCTTGAGGTCCAAGCTTTCCCCGATTCCTCCCCTTGTCAGGAAAAAAAAAAACAATACCACAGGACAGAAGGGGAGCCTATCAGAAATGGCCATCAACGGTGTTGCCGGTCCTAAGGATTATTCCAAGATCTTGGGATTTTGGCGGTTAACTTCGGATCTTGGCATTGTTTTTAAAGGTCTTGGGATTTTTCGGGCTTTTGTGTATTTGCTATTCTTTCTTTGTAAAACACACGCACTCACACACAAAACAACACTTCCACTCAAAATACCATTGCAGAGGCTACAACAATATCGGGTGAATAAAACCAGATGGGGTAAATGGCAATTGGAGATTGCCTGTATGAGAGGATCTCTGAGTCATCTGCGAGCTAATCACAGACTAGGCTTGGTTTAAATTCAATGTATGACGAAATTGTCATTCTAAATGTATTTTCATGGTTGGGAAAAATCTTGGGGTTTTTGAAAATCCCCGCCGGCAACGATGCCCACCAACTCACCCGCCTTTCAACGCAGTACTTTAGAAGAAAAACGATGTTTTCTGGCCCTGGTTACTTCCATTAAAATAAATATCAGCCAGCAATACCTTTTTGTTCTTGCAGACGAGAATTTTCAACGAAACACGAGCAGTGTCGTCTCGTGACAGTATCGTAATCAAAGGATTTGGAGATCTTTAAAGTGCAGTCGCTGTCTTCTTCTGCGTGGCCAATGATGGTGACGAAAATATCTCCTACACTTCTCCCCAGCAGATGAAGATATTTACACGTCACACGTTGTAATTGACTGTTTCGAGTTGAATTTCTCGATAATAAAAACAATTTTCAAAAAATGACAGAAAAGGCGCTCCTTCCCTCTATCTGTAAAAATATTTTATGATGCAACTTCTCCTCCAGCTTATTCCTCTTTCCATGCAGCATGCATTGCCTGCTTGAGATCACCCGCTTAGTTTTTTTGGCTTTCCTAAACCAATTTAAGAACGTCCCGTTCTTGTTACTTAGTTAAGGCGTAATGATTTTTTCTTGCATAAATGCTTCCCTTTTCATACACATACAAACACACACACACACACACACACAGAGAAAGACAGACAGACAGGAGGAGGGAGAGAGAGAGAGAGAGAGAGACAGGACAAAAAGAGAGAGACAGAGACAGACAGACAGAGACAGACAGACAGATCTAGAGTGTGGCTAAGAAAGGCTGACTGAGAGAGTGAGAGAAGGAGAGAGATGGTGAGAAAGGCAGAAAAGACGCGAGAGAGATAGGGGGCAGAAAGAGAGAGGGAGAATGACAATAAGAAAGAGAAAAGGAGAGAAAGAGAGAGAAGAAGAGCAGGGAAGAGGAAAGGGGGGAGGAGGAGGGGGGTGGGGCAGGGGACAAGAGTCTGGTCGCGCGACTTGAATTCAACGTTACAAAAAATAAAACAACGAAGTGTCCGCGATTCTATCAATTTGACCACACTTTAATGTTCACACATCCAAACCTGCGACAGACTGCCACACTAAGCGAGTGTCACTGACTGGCGAGTAACCCCCAGACATTCCCGGCCACAGTCTAACTATCAGTACATCCCAGCGCCCCCCGCCAAATTGGAGACATAAGCCTCTAGACCAGTCTCCCAGGTCCCAGGCACTCTGGAGACGAAGCCACTCAGTCGGAAACAATGACCAAATGTATCACGTGACGGAATCCACTTCCTTCCATATCTGACACAGCCAAAAGCCACTCGTCACGTCCAGACGTGTTGAAGAGGTTGCTAAAAGCAAAAATGCCAAAATGTTCAGACGAATGCACAAGGAAATCTACATAGGCCAGCTCACTTTTTCCATACTTGCCATCTCAACTAGAAGAACTGTCCTCCAGGTAATATAAATCTTTGATAAATCTAGCACCACATTAATTTTTCAAAGTTGTGAATCATTTCACATTTGGTCACTGGACCTATCAACTGGGTGCTTTTTCCGGGGAAGATGGGTACCCAACCGCGGAGGATTGACGCCAAGTCTGCTCATAGGCACGACATCGTGCTTACGTAGATCTGCTGATTGCGACCTCACCCCGACGTCAGTTCAATGTAGGGAATCCGCCCCATATGTTAATCCTACCAACTTCACAAAAATTATATACAAATCTACGTCAAATTGACGTAGGGGTGCTAGCTGGATAGTGCTGCCGTGTTATAAAAAAACAACAACCCAAAAAACATGATATACGCCGATCTGGGTCAAATTTACTTTATATTAAGTCACAGACTGGCATAAAGATGGCCAGATTTTAAATCTGCTTTAAACCTGGCTGAGACGGCACAGTTTTCCTGTGGTTTTTATAATATTTCGTCACTTGGTATTATCCTTCCATAGAACGAAATGTGCTGAATCTTTCTGTCTGGGTTATACGTTTGTATGACTGTTAGTTTTGTTTTTTGGTAATCACAAAATGGAAACTGAACAGAGAATAAACTGGGGTTCAAAGCGAAACGTTTTTCACCTGTAAATGTTTATTCTGGCGCTAACTGACTTTTTCTGAGGGACGAGATGGTCTAGAGGCAAGATAATCGCCTCTCACGCCGAAGGTACCGGAATCTATCCCCGGTCGGTGCAGGCATGCTGGAATTTTCTTTGGGGAAAAATTCCTGCCCCTGATCCTATGGCAGGTAGGAACAGGCACCTATTCTTCTCGGATAAAGCTAGGTTTCCATGTGTACGTAATGCGTAAGGCCCAGTGCGTAATGCGTAAACAACGTTTACATGGAAATTTAACTAAAATGTGTCCATGTGTGCGAGATACGTGATGCGTGATACGTTGTGCGTATTCGAAAGATCGAGCCATCGTTCGAATACGCATCACGCAGCTATACGGACACCGGAAGCTAGAAATTTCCGCCCCAGATTTCCCAAAAAAACGTGTTTCTGCACGAGTGTTTTCGACAAGCTGTCGCAAAATGCCACGAAATTTCGTCCCAGATAATGGTCTTGATCAATTAATTGATCTTGTGAGGCAAAATCCTGCTATTTTTTATCCGTCGCGGAAGGACTACAAGGATGCTCCCAAGATTACAAACATATGGAACAGCATTGGTGTCATTCTGCAATGGGAGGTAAAGAAAGGTACACATTTCTAGACAAGCAAGGAGCCATAGCTCTTTGAATACCAATCTGTGGTGTGTTCAGAACCAAAAAGGACAAACTGACGGATCACGAACATAATTATATATACACGCACACATGGAAAAGGGCAATACGCATTACGCATTGCGCATTACGTGTTGCGCATTAGGCATAACGTACACATGGAAACCTAGCCTAAGGATGAAAAACTCGGAGGTGCCAAGTGGCACGTTGCGTACGTTAAAGATACCCCGGCACTTGAAAGTCGAGAAGAGCAGGCCGAACGAGACTGCTGCCCGGACTAAATTCTTAAAAACTTTTCCCTACCACAAAAACACACAGAAAGAAGAACAAGCAAAACAAAAACAAGAAAAGCGAGGTGTAAGTGTCAAGGGCAAGCGAAATCTCCTACACCAGAGACCTAAACACGACGGTCTTTTTCCTGCCATGCGTCACAGTGCTTACCATGGTTACCCCTGAGACCATCTTTTCCTGTCTGTCTCCCTGTAGCCAGATCTAAAAATCTGGACGAAATTTGGGTATTTCCGTAACTTGAGAAGTGCGCCATTTCTCGCTTACAACATCGTCAAGAACTAAAATAAGACATAGACATGTTGATCTCATTATCTAACACCCCCCCCCCCTCCTCGCCCCCCCCCCCCAATCATCACCATCCCCTTGATATCATTCTGTAATTATAAGTTACGGCGTAATTTCAGATGTTTACAGCTTTTAAATCTGTCCAGTGAGAAGTTTCAGCGACCCCTTAGGCAATGAATAATTGCAAGTTTTGTTTTGGCGCCAAATGTCAGCCTCCAGACACGAGGAAATTCCTCGATCCAATTTCCCTCCCTTGCCATTTTCAGTGTGCTGCCTTTGGATTCACAATAAATTAAGCTCAGGGGAAACAGTGCACAGCAACTCTGGATCGTCGCATTTGGCATGTCACCTGTCTGGACTGGGTTGTTAAACAATCAGGAGACAGAAGGAATCTTACAGAAATTAATGATTAGACACGCTATCGGGCTTGAGAAAGTCGCTGCAACAACAGCATAAACGTCAATAAGAAACACGGTAACAACAGAAATATGCACGGACCCACGTAAAAAAAAATGTATAACCATCGACATGCCCAACAATGCACTTCAGAAAGTTGCTACAACAACAGGAAAAACGAAAAAACGACGCCAACAGCAAGAGTACACACGGATAAACGATGACAAAGGACACAACAAACATGCCCATTTTGGCCATGATAAATCATCAAATTGTTGGTTGGAACTTAAAGAGATGACACACCGGGAAACAAAACAGATCAAGCCGGGACTTTGACAGATGAATGCATGACAAAAAAAAAATCCCAGCTTCCTCTTCGGTTTCCTGAACCTGTAATCAGCAACCAATCATTATGGCATTATTGAAATCTTGTCCTCTGCTCTTAAATCATGACTGAAGAACATGTTTCTTTCCAATGCGTCTCTTCTCAAATGCATGACTTTTTAACCCACATTCCAGGGCAAAGATCCCAGACAAGGAAATGCGATATAACACAAGGCACGGACGATATTGTAAGTAATTAACGATGCCACTTGCCTTGGGCCGGCTAGACATCATAAATAAATATTTAGCTCATCCTTTCATAGAGTCTATCAAACCATCCAAACATATCTACGCGATAATGAAAACTACTGCACAATTTATTAAGTTGGGTTTAGAGAGAGTGTCTCAAGGAAGGACATTACATTCATTCATTCCTCTCCTCCTACTGTTCATATATGAAGGAAATCCTGATGCCACTGAGACATTCCCTTCCCATGCTGATTTAGAGCATTCATTAAATGATTTCTCGGTAAAACCATTTTACACAACAGAGACTTCGCGTTCAGTTTCATGGGGTGCAGATGAACCTCTGTGTAGGACACATGGGACATTCCAGAGGACATGAAATGGCATATCAGCTAATGCAGCATTAACCGCTGGTACAAGAAATAGGACACAACATGGGCTACGAGATGGAACATCAGATGGGGTGCCAGCTGACGTACTAGGTGGCACACCAAGTGGAACTCTAGATGGGCCAAAAGATAAAACATCAGTTGTGGCGTCAAATGACAAACCAGACAGCGCAGCAAGTGGGACACTAGATGAGCTACGACAGGAGACATCAGGTGGGATTCCTGATGACATACTAGATGGCACGCCAAGTAGGACACAACATGGGCTACAAGATAGAACCTTGGCTGGGGCGCCAGATGACATACCGGATGGTACATCAGGTAGGACACTGGATGAGTTGCGAGATAAAACATCAGATGGGGCGCCAGGTGACATACCAGATGGTGCATAAAGTAGGACATTAACGGGTGGCGAGATAAAACATCTGACGGGGTACCAGATGACATACCAGATGGTACATAAAGTAGGACACTAGATGAGTTGCGAGATAAAACATCAGCTGGGGCGCCAGGTGACATACCAGATGGTACATAAAGTAGGACATTAGACGGGTGGCGAGATAAAACATCTGGCGGGGTACCAGATGACACACCAGATGGTACACCAATTAGGACACTACATGGGCTACAAGACAGAACATCAGATTTTCGCGCCAGATAGCATACTTATGGCACATCAGGTGTTACTTTAGATAGGACACTGAGTGAGATTCTCAGATTCTGGATGAACCACAAAATGACATATGAAGTGAAAGAATCTTAGTATCACGAGTGGAGTGAGCGAGATTCAAGGATTACGGGGGTATGGAAGTGTAGGATTGACTCACGGGATAGTGAGGCTGCTCACCTGTATTGACTTCTGTTAGTTAGCGTGGAAGCGTGCAAGACGTGAGTAAAGTGAAGGCGATGAGGTAAATCTTGTGTCGTGAAAAGACACTGCAAGTTAAGAAGTCCAAGGGGACAGACGTGAGATCAGAGCAGTCGGGAGATTGTGGTGTGTTTTCCAGTGATGACTGGTAGGTTGAACTGTGATTGATAATTATGATGATTGATGTACTATGTTCTCCTATGACCATGAGGTAAATAAGTTATATGTGAGGAATGTGAAAGTCATTGATTACTGTGTATAGAGATGTGCGCAATGAGCGATAGATGTTAGTTAGGATCATGGATTCGTAGCGAGTCTGAGTACGGTGTAACACGGTGGAGGTGTGTTACCGTAAGATGTGTGGTGAGTGAAATGTGGACTATTGTGAGTACGCTTGATGGTTCGTAATGAGTGGTGAAGTGGATAGTAATTGTGTGGTGTATTACAGATGTAATGTTATTCTTATAGGTGCCGGGGTCGGGCAGAGAAGCCACCCGCGGTGAGCGGACTTGTGCCGGGGTTGGGCTACCAACAGGCCTGCCTGAGTGAAGCTGTCGCGCAGGACAGCGGGAGCACATGAGTCGTGGCAGTCTGGCCACAGACAGGGATGTTGTTATTGTCCTTATTGCTATTCAAATGTTAATGTGCTATTACGATGTTAATGTGCTGTTAAGATGTTAATGTGCCATTGAGAATATGATGTGCTATTGAAATAGTAATGTGCTGTAAGACCTTAAGGGGAGATTGAGATACGGAGATTAGGTTGAGCAGGCGCCAATAAGAGAGGCCAGCAAGTAATATATATAGATGCGAGGCTGAGGCCAGAGCATATTTTAGAAAGTATTATCGGGTTGTGGACCCGTAGAAGCATGAATGTCGGGGATACTGATTGTTATGTGGTGATAACAAACAAAGAGAAGTCAGTTGTGGCCGGGAAGATAAGCAACTTTAGTGTGGTAATATTTACAGGTCATTAGTTATATACAGTATCGCAGTAGATGTACATAATAATGCATAGAGTAATGAGTGTCACCAAATATCAATAAAGATAAAGTCATTCACACACTTTCATACTTTAGAATAGGTGACCTAATGTATTACCAACTCACTGAGAGTAATGCAACATGAAAAGTAATGTAAGTAAAGTGGTGGTGTTAATTAATCACACAACGCATAAGAGGTAAATTATTTCCCTTACTACGTAATTAAGTGTAGGTCTAACCAAGGGCAGTAACTAAGTAAATTACATGTATGCATAATTTCCCTTGATTATATATGGATATATAACACTGACCATTGTATGGTATTGGAATTGAATACTATAATGCACGTATATCTTTATTTTTATGTATAATAAATGTGTGAGTCTGTTTGGTTGTTCTGTTAAGTGTTATACTTGTTCGTTCGTGATTGTTGTCCTGTCATAATTATTACATTTCCCAGTCTGGGATTTCTGACACTTAGGCATATCTGACGCATGCACATACGCACAAATTTAGTCTCACGCACATAGGTAAACTTAGATATGCAATTGCAGATCCACACCATTAAGCCTAAATTATTCGGACATACAGACTTACCATAAGTCAAAATGTGGCACGAAGAATACATTGTATGTAGCAAGGCGTCGTCTGAGAAATGATATAGAAACGATACAGTAAAACGCAGTGGAAAAGGAAAGACAAATTGCAAATCAAGCTTTCGGTGTCTTGAACTTCTTCAGGAAAAAAATGTAATAAGATAGAAAATTGAACCAGAAAGTCAACAGACCGAAAGCTTCATTTGTCTTTTCTTTTCCGTTGCATTTTATTGGTTCGTTTCTGCATTATTTCTTACGGAAAAACTTTGTTACATAGAGCCTTTTCTTTTTGCCACATTATGGATTAAGCGTCATGCATTGCTGCGACCCCACAGATTTTCTGTGTTTCTTTTCAATTTTCTATTTGTCAACATTTATCTCGATATTACTACGCAGAAGCACCTCATAGTAAGACATTCTAAGGGTCATCAAGGAGCCCCTCTCTGCCCTGTCTACCGCGTGAATCCGACTGCTCGCTCGCACACATCCTCGAGTCCTCGTCGTTTTCTCTGTTTTACCCTGGGGCTGCCCCGCCCTCTTCCTGCCTTGAGTCTCACTGACCCGTTAACAAATGAGGGATTGGTTTGTCTGGCACACACCCCCCCCCCCTCCCCTGTCCCCTTCTTTTTCCGTTTCCTCCACACCCCTGGGGCATCCGGCAGTCACCGGGTCTTTATGTCTGGGTCCTCAGGGGCAACCGTTGTCACTGACCTCGGGGTGGGAAGAAGGCGAAGGGGGGGGGGGGGAATAGGGAGTGCATGCACAGCTGCATGGATGAGATTTCTATGAATGTGTAAAACAGAGGAGAGAATAGAGGGAATGCACTAAACCAATGATTCTCAAGCGGATGGCACCAGGGGAGGAATTGAAGGGGTTATAATTGGAAGGAATCAAAATGGTATTGGCACTAAAATCCTTTTTAATTCTAACCTCCATTTTCGCCGAGGTAGGAACTGATGTAGAATAGATCTATCAGTCAGAGGAGGAACTCTAAACTGGGGAAGAATGTGCTCTGTAATCTTCAAGAATTGACGGAAGAATTTGAAACAATATAATTGATGTGCAGTGTTAATGATACAATAATAATAAATTGTTTAAAGATGACGCAATTTCAACACATACGAGAAAACGCGTTAGAGTACAGCAGTGATATAGATTTTATCTGTTTATCAATCTGTACATCTGTCTGGTCAAAAATGATAAATTGATTTTTGCATTTGGTCTCTTTCAATTGAGATCTGTGTAAATGGAGAAGTTGTCCTCTTCTCTTTGTTTGTATTCTCTCTCCTTCTCCCTCTCTCTCTCTCCCCTCATTCTCCTCTTTGTCTCTCTCTAGCTGTCTCTCTCTCTTCTCTCTTTCTCCCCTTTGTCTCTCTCTAGCTGTCTCTCTCTCTCTCCTCTCTTTCTCCCCTTTGTCTCTCTCTAGCTGTCTCTCTCTCTCCCTCTCTCCTCTCCCCTCTTGCTCCCCACTTTATCTTCTCTCCTTCTTTCCTCTCTTTCCCTGGTCTCTCTCTCTCTCTCCCCCTCTCTCTCTTTTTGCTATCTCTCATCTCTCTCTCCGACTTTTTCTAATCTCTCCTTTCTCTCTCTCTCCATCTCTCTCTCTCTCTTCGTGTCCACCCCTCCCTCTCTCTCTCCATTTCTCCCTCCTCTCTTTTCCTTCTCTCTCTCCCTCCTTTCTCTCTCTCTCTCTCCCCATTTCTCCATCAGTCCTTTCCTTTACCAAGCCCCGTGTTTGTACAAGTATTTCCATGACTCATTTAACCATACAAGTTCTTCCATAATGTCCGAAACTACTGTCGACAGGTGCAAAAGGACGAAACATGGCTCGCACAATAGCCAGGTGACTAGGGAAATTCACTAGTGTGCAAGAGGTGCCTGGTTCGAATCCCTCTGTGGGCGAGATCCAAATTAAACTAGCTGTCGTGGTATCTTTAAGGCCTTCACTCTTTGACCTGACGAGGACCCAAGCCTTGTGTCTGATAAGCTTCTCGTGCTGGAAACTGACGCAATGTCTCAATAAAACAAAACAAAGCGACGCACAAGGCCAGACCCACACAGGCGGAATTTGATGGATGGTGACGTCACGACAATTACTTTTAAAGAGCTCACCGGCTAACTAGCTGGATCTCAGTGAAACTCAGTGCTATTGTTATAATTACGTAATTTTGCACCACAAGCGTTTTGCGCTAAGGACGCGTACGTACACTTACTATCCTTAACATCGTCCTCATCCTCAGTTCTAAATTTTATCGAAGCCCTACCCCTGCCCCCTACACCTTCAACAAAAACCAAAAAAAAAAAGGAGGAAAACAAAAAGAAAACCTGAAAGAATAATTAATCATAATTAATTGAGGTTGTTGTTAGGGGCATTTCGAGAGGCGCTCTCTAGTTGTGGAGTCACAAAAAAACTTTAAAATACGTACCCCTAGCGCAAAATATAACTTGTGGGACGTAAGTACTTTTAACAGCATTCGAAATTCAGTGCCGTGACGTCACCAACAAACTGCAATAGTTGGCCGATCGAAACCGGCGGGTGAGCACCTAAGCTAAGGATGTTTTGTTGCTTCGTGGGAAGAAAAAGTAAAGGTGGGTTGAAAGGGGGGGGGGGGGGGGAGTGGACTATAATGGCCGATCTGGCTGTGCGTCGGTGGTTATGGGAATATTGCACATCCCAAATCACGAACAAAATAGAAGTGCAAACATTGCAAAGCGCAGCAGCATGACTTCCCACTCAAACGGCAGGTTTGCTATTTGCTGACATTAGGAGCAACCACCATTGATCCTAGCCATTCTGAGTACAGGGAATTGGGGGAAGGAGAGAGGTATGCCATAAACATCATCGCACTTAGGAAATGTTCCAACTATTAGAAAGACTAGAATTAAAGTCATTTTGGTTGAAGGTCGTCACTCTATTCCTCCTCTTCTTGCTACTTACTGTTTAGCTCGTTTGATTTTTTTTTTTCAAGATATAAAAAAGAGCCAAACTAACAACTGCAAATTAATTTCTGATGATATGAAGAGTTTTTGAATCATTTACCCAGTCGGTGCTCAGAAAAGCGGCAGTGAAAGAAAGAAGACAAGACAGACAAGACAAGATAGGGGGAGAATAATTTTATTATCCCCTGGTGGAATTGCATGTATGATACACATATCAAACACGTCATTACATTATCATGTGATAATTCAATATAACGTGCATAGCGTGCGGCCTAACATGGCATGGGACCTTTAAAAAATATGGCACGATCTGCTTTGTTGAGACGTATGGTAAGATGGATGGTAAAAACAATAATATTCTGTATCTTGCTCTAGTCAGGAAAAAGGACCTCTGTTGAGGAGAGAATGACAGGCTGAACAGTCAGGCGATTTGGTTTTCTTGGCATGGCGGTCGGTGCCGTACCAAATGCCGTGGGTTCGAGCCCCGACCAGGTCACTTCGCTTGTATATCTTCTTTCTTCCAATCTTCTGAGCACTGACCGGACACACATTTTCGAAGAAAGGCCTAAAAAAGGCCTGTTTACACTGGTAGGTTTTAGGAATAGCAAAAAGGAATGGGGGACTGTGTGGGAAGAACTCTCCTGGCTTTCCGTCTTTTGTTTTCCGATTTCCCGCTTCGAAACGCCGTTTGTTTACACTGGTCCGTTTTCTGAATGAGAAACGATGCGAATCGTCATGTTTCGAAGGGGGGGGGGGGATCGGAAAACAAAAGACAGAAAGCCAGGAGAGTTCTTCCCACGCAGTCCCCCATTCCTTTTTTCTTTTGCTAAAACCTGCCAGTGTAAACAGGTCATTACAGTAATGAATTAATTTTCCTAGTGCTCCGTCTTCCCCAAGCTTCTGCTTACCAAATGAATGTTGTTACGTCACACTGACGTACGTTCCCCAAAGTGCTTTTGGCTCTAAGGGTACGTATTTTAAAGCCTGTTGTGACCCCAGAGCTAGAGAGCTCCTCCCGAAATTCCCCCTAACAACAGCCTTAATTAATTATGATAAATTATTCTTTCAGGTTTTCTTTCTGTTTTCCCCCTGCTTTTTTGGTTGAAAGGGTAAGGGACAGGGTTAGCAATTCAATACGATTTAGGGTTGAGGATAAGGACGGGGTTAGGAATATTACGTACACGTACGCGCCCCGTAGCGCAAAACACTTGGGATGCGTACGTACAACAGCCTTACCAAATACATGAGGGAAGCTGCATGTAACAGCAAGAAGAGGAACAAATACCAAGAGAAACAACCCTCGGTAGATAAGGACCGGACTTCCGTTTCCAACTGACGAAGAAAATCCATAGATTGAAGTTCTGGGGAATTTTACTAATTTCATCCGATCTTGTTTGTTCATTCAAGTTGATGCAGAGAGAATTACTGTCATCTAATACGTCAAAATTTGGCAGAAAGAAAAAGTTGTATGTAGCAAAGCCTCGCGTAAGAAATAGTACCGAGACGGCACAATAAAACGCAAACCAAAAGAGAAGACAGAAAATGGCTTTGAAAAAGGCTGTTGCCGAAATATCGGCCATTTTCTGTCTTCTCCTTTACAACTTTTTCTTTTTGCCAAATTTTGACTTTGCACATATAGCCTTGCTGTGACCCCACAGTTTTTCTGTGGTATCTACAATATTTTGTGTAGAGGTCTTTATTTTCGGAGGATCTCTGCATTGTGCATTTGCACCTCCTGTTTCTTCTTAATCTTTCTTGTTGGGTTGTTGACTCCTCGTCCTTTGGCTTTCTCAGGACTCAAAAGGGCTCCCTTATGGGCATCTTCTTCCTTTTTTCTTTGATTTCATCTACTTTCCGTCCGGGCTGCTTTCTTTTTCTTACTGGCTGGCGCCATAAAAAAAAAAACAAAAAACAGTATTTCGTCATTTAATATGCTGCTTCTGTTAATACCGTTGCCGAAAAAAGATTTCGCAAAACGTTCTCTGGAAGCTGTTAATGCTTTTTGCTGGTTACTTTACAGCAGATGAAACTAGACAAATAAATCTGAGACAAGAGTTGGTTGTGAACTATTATGTTACAAATAGACGACCTAATGTTGCTATTGAAATCGAGCTCTGCTGATTCAGTATTGCACAGTAAATGGCATCAATTTTTGCTGGCGTCCCAACCACCAGGCAGTCTGTTTATTCGGTGACCAGAAACAAGCACGAAAATAAATTTTTTTAAAAAGTAACTTTCGTTTTCCACACTTAGTGGTTTTAGGGCGGCCGTTATGATAAGCTAATTTAATTTGTGAAGAAAATGTAACGGAAATGGACACTTCCCATTAAGGTGAGTGCACTCATGTGTGATGCTCATGTAACTGACAGTTCCAACATTCTGTGCATCTCCCATTATTAAGTCTTAATCAAATCTGCAGAGATTGCAGGGATGAACACCCAACCCCCCCCCCCTTTTTTTTCCATGAGTGTTTGTTCTAGGGGCCATGCAGAAAGTTCGTACACCTGATTTTAGAATTTTTAAGACCCTCACTGCCCCACCACCAATCCACTCTCCCCAACCCCACCCTTTTCATACACTTGGCTTCACCCCCCCCCCTCCCTCCTCGCTCTCTTGTGTGACCGCACGGCCATTAGAACAGCAAACGTTCATGACAAGTCCTGGATATTGTAAGTGTCATTTAAAAAAAAATATTTTTACATGGATTTTAAAATTATTTCATGAGATAAATAGCCTTTTTTGTTTTTTTTATAATTACTAGCTGACCGGGCAGAAGGGCAGAAACGGTAACAACAGATCAGTTCCGCCTACCGCTCGACAACGTAAAATGAGGCACAGAATGGCTTTCTTCTGTTCAACTCAAGTGTGGCTCGAATTCAACGGAAGTATTAAAAATACAGCAAAGCTCCAAGACCTTCTAAATTAAGCGTAATAATTTGATATTTTGTAGAATTTAAGGCCCAGAGCTTAAAAAGCCTTCCATGATTACACTGAAGGGCCGACTTCCTTTTTAATAATAATAATTTAATATGATAGTCAGACGGTTCGTTTTGTCGCAAAACAAAAGAAAAAGAATACATGTACTACCAAAAGTTTTTGATTTATGACCATAACAGCCTACGTCCTCTCCCTGGGAATTCCCCTCCATCCTAATCATGCTTTTCCTGGGCCGGGGGAAGCCCCTTCTCTCTCCCGTCCATCCCCCACCACACCGAGCCTTCGCACTATATGGATGACCCCTCAGTACGCACTCAACTCATCAGCATTAGGCTGAGGTCACAGGAAGAGTTCGAGGAGCTCCTCACGTGCAGACAGCTGTTTACGTAACGCTCGCGTCTGAAAGGTTTTGTTGGCGGCAACGGATTATCTGCATCATCCGCCTACTCGCATAGCCAGACCGCCACAATGGCACGGCTTCATTATGATAATCATACTGGGCACGGCAGTTATAGACAGAAAATGTAGGGGTTCAGGAAGTCAATTTTGACACCGGAGTACGTAGGACAGTGGTACTCAAACCGAGAGAGGAGTGGGGGGGGGGGGGGACTGGGCTCACAGGGTAGCAATTTCAAATCTAATGGGAGGAATTTTTAGCCAGGGAAAGAATTGGGAAGGTTTTTAAGTCAGAAGAAGAAATCCCAAATTGGGAAAAATATACCCCACTGTGAATATACACCAAACGAAATACCAATACACCCACAAAAAGGGAATCACAAATTGACAGTTCACATTCTATTTCATAAACTGTTTCACTAATTACCGCTGTGGAAGCCGAGACACAGAATACCGAGACGAACCATTCCTTCTCCCACGATATGTCCACAAAATGCGCCCGTATAAATATGGTGACTACTACTCTTTTTACCTTCAATTAATATGAAGACGTGGGGTACGAATTGTTGCATTGTTGTCATCGATGATACGCGCGCAAGTCGACGGACGGAATATCACGAATTCGTCCGCCTCGGGATCCTGTGTCTCGGGTATAAGCATAAATTATAGCCTAAAATTATACCCTATAACCAGTGTCAGCATTGGCAGAATGGATAAGACACTGGCACACACAAAAAAAAGAAGAAAAAAGCGGTACTGGTTCATACCCTGATCCTGGAGATGAAAGAGATGGGTGTAGAACAGGAGACACATGACTTCGGTATGGCCGGGGTTCTAGAAGATATTAGGAAGTTAAAGGCCGAAACATCTAATGAAAGGATCCACTCTTCCTCTGAAGATTGTCATCTCTTTCCCTCCACTGAACAGAATTGACTCCGTGAGGGAGGTCTCTGTTTCCTTCAGCTGACCCAAGACAGTTTTGACGCAAACCAACCATTAAGACAGCCCTGTTTCGGAATTGCTAGCGCACTTTACCTCTGTAGCCGCACATCTCACATTGAAACCGTAGCTAAAGAGATTGGTCTCAATGCGCTACAAAGCCGTACAGTGCAGTGACTAGGAATGAATACTTACTCTCTGACAGAAGACACACATTCTTATGGATATCATTATTTTCTGTCTCTGAGTGACGCAATAGAACCATCGGGTAAACCTACGGACAGACGACTCTGTAATGACTTCCCCAGGGCAAAGACGAGTTATCGGACATTATGCAAGAGTAACGAGGCGCCTCAAGGGAGAAAACTATGGCGGCTAATCTCAATAAAACAATGTAATGGATCATTACTTTATGGCGGTGGTGTCATTTGATTGCTGGCTTTGTTGTTGTTGTTTGTGGTTGTCATGTTAGTCTGTGTGTATGTGTGAACTGCAATTCCTTGGAAATAGCATAGCGCTCCACTAGATCATAAACAATGATTAATATAATATGAAAATACTCAGAAATAAACCACTGACTATCCATGTACCAAAGTCCATTTTACACGACCCCGAGACAGTGACCTAATGATTAGAGCACTGAACCCGGTTGTGACTGGTTCTAGGTTCAAATCCTGCTTAAGATAGGATCGAACCTACCGATTTATCTGGCGATGCTAAGTAACATACAGTTGGCCACAGCTTGGCTGGAGCCTAAATTTCGACTCCGACATGAACAAGAACGTCCAGTCTCAATAAAACGTTTATTTCAATTGATTTGCTTTCCTAAAACAGAATGCATAACTACAAATTAATTAAACATTAGTCCCATCAATTGTCAGTCGGATCAAAACAAACACACTCTCCAAATGCTTTCATTTTCCGTGGGCAAATTGCCACACTAAAATATTCCTTGTTAGTCATTCTATTGGACAGCTAATGACAACAAAAAAAAAGAAAAGGAAATGACATTTAAAAACAAAAGAAAAAACACGCGGGTTCATTTTCATGTGTGTGTGGGTTTTGTTTCTGACGGACGTGCTTTGGTGCTGCTGACCAAGCAAGAACTCACAGCTAAGTAAATTGTTTCGCTTCGTTTCTGTGCGTTTCCTGTTCAAGTCTTTTATTGTTCGATTTTTTTTTTCACTTGACGAAGGCGAAAGCCGAAAAATTTGTGTGTTTTCGGTCTTCTCTTTAGTTTGCTTTGTATTGTTTGGGTTTTATTTCTCACGCGGGGCTTTGCAACATACAACTTTTTCTTTTTGCCCAATTTTGACTTTGCTTATAGCCCTGCTGCGACCCCACAGTTTTTCTGTGGTTTTTATGATATTTCGTTTTTTTTTCTGTATACTATTTTTTTTTTTCACATTTTTTTTTCAATAACCTGGGTCTTTGCAAATAACCAACTTCAGAAAACAAAATTGGCAACAATTCAACTGTTTCACTGGGCGCGGATCCAGCCGAATTTGATCGGGCCGACTTGGATAATGACGTCACGACATTGGGTTTCACGATTAGTTGGAGGTCCTTGAAACTTCATGTCGTGACCTCATCATTATCTTGTCGGCCATTCAAAATCGGCTATTGCACGCCTGGCCCCAAGTGTTCTTATCTACAGCATCCGCCCCCCCCACCCTTTATATTAGGGAAAATGACATGTGTCAAAGTAAAAGACTATTTGCCTCTATAGCAGTGAGGAGCTGAGCTGAATGGATGCTGAGGACAAGTATACAGGCCAAAGAATGTTTTACTTTGTCATACGTCATTTTCCGCCCAAAAGCAGAGAGGAGCGTATCCTGGGGACAAGACCTCTCATGCGGTCATAAATCTATGATATTCAGATTTACACATTGCCATGTACATCCTTTCTGTCTTTCAATTCCGGGCTCCAGCCAAATCTGCCCATTGAAGCGCTCTACCGGAAGAAATCATTAAATCTACCCAACTATTCACAGCACTGAAGGCGACACTATTATCACGTGGGGAAATCCCAACAGACCAATTTAATCAGTCTTCACTGGCTGTCAGACTAGTCGCAAATAAAATTTGCAACAGATTTGGACTAAAAATCGGAATGTGTTCCGTTTTCGGATGGCAATTTTTGACAACAATGTGGCGTCCATTTTGTCTGGGAGGACGCTTTGAACAGCGTTGGGTTGTAACTATGTTAGTGAGAGTCAGAGGGAAAGAGGCAGATTGGAGGACGGGAGTGAGAGAAAGGGAGGGTACGAGAGAAAGACAGACAGAGGGAGAGATGGGAGAGGAAAGACAGGGGGGAAGGGGGAAGAGGGAGAAATATGGAGCGAGGGAGAGAAATAAACTGAGAGCGAAATAGACAGAGGGAGGGACAAGAGAGGGAAAAACGGGAAAGGAGGGAGAGAAAGAGATAGAAATAGGGAAGGAGGGAAAGAAACAGAAAGAGGGATGGCGGGAGAGAGTGAATTACATGGTGGGGAGAGTAAAGTACCCTGAGGGTAACTTTGACATTATCTATTTTCATGACATGAAAATTTCTCTTTTTGTGGTGAAACATGCAAACACACCTCAAGTCCGGCGTGAGCATAAAAATGTGCATTCTTCCTAGTCGGTGAATGAAACAGCCAAAGGAGGCGACTGTTTCGGTGATATATTGTTATAGAGCAGCGCGTCTGAATGAGTGAGTGAGTGAATGAGTGAGTAAGTGGTAGAGTGAGTGTGTGAGTGAGTAAGTGAGTGTCTGAGTGGGTGAATGAGAGCCTGAGCGAGTGAGTGATTGAGTAAGTGAATGAGCGAGTGAGTGAGAGTGAGTGAGTGAGCGAGTGAGTGAGTGAGTGAGTGAGTGAGTCAGTGAATGAATGGGTAAGTGAATAAGTGAGTGAGTGAGTCAGTGAATGAATGGGTGAGTGAATAAGTGAGTGAGTGAGTGAGTGAGTGAGTGAATGAGTAAGTGAATGAGAAAGTGATTGAGTAAGTGAGTGAGCGAATGAGTGAGTGAGCCAGTAACCTGCAGCTCAGTAGAGACGATTAGTCCAGCTTACGCCATATTGATTTGATCTATCATTGTTTCTGTTCAATTTAACCGTAACATCCGGTCTCGCTTGTAAGGAATATTCGTTTTCCTGACCGATTGGCACCTGAAGTGGGAAGGCCGGATGACGAACTGACTGCATGGGTCGATAAGTCATGAGTCACGATTTGCTGATGACTTCACATGCTTCAACCACTTCCTATGGTTGTTTACACATCGCACCGGCTCTGACCTGAAAGCCTAGCCCAAAATAACAACTATACTACCATTAAGTATACGCCATGCATGGGTAACGCAGTACTCCACAGAGTTATTACGCTTCATGTAACCACTGTCTGGCGCCATAGGCACTGTTGACTTTGTTACTGGAGCCGCAGTCTGTAGTCAGTCAGTTATTTGGGAACTGCATTTAGTTCTTTGTATTGTCCAAAGTGCATCCGCCTACAACGCTTAGCACGGACTGCTGATGACATAATTGCGTTTTAACGCTGTCGCACCCCGACTTTCAAAATATTTCAAACCGTCATCTGATGCCCAATGTTTTTGTTTAATTTGGAACACATTAAATGTTTATTCATCATTAAAATTGTTGATCCTGATATTTACTTTACTTATTCACTTATTAACTAGTATGAAAACCAACCACATTCTCTCAGCCGGAAGAGCTTGCTGTACGTCAAATGGGACAAGAGTACAGCTTTCATAGCACGTCGCCTATTAATGGACCCTCCCGAGTGCGTTAACACTTCAGCTGTTCCCGCAGTTTGTTGGTTATTCCTCAGCCGCACTCTTATTGTATTCTCCTTCATAGTTACAAACATTTCAAACCATATTTCACTTTCTTCATGTCAAATTCCAGAAAGATCGGTCTGTTCAGTAGTTGAGTATTTGTTTTTTTATATCAATAAACAAGTTTTCCTGTATTTTTTATTTATTTATTTACCATGCTTTTATTCTTTTGGCTATCTTCATGTGAATGTTGCAATGTTTCAGCACTATGGCCAAACTTATTTATGCGTAAGCACCAGAGGCTTAAATGCACTTTAGTGAAACAATAACCCAAATTGCTGAAGATGAGATTGCTGGTAATGGACGCTGTTTTGCACCAGAATGACAAAACAACAACAACAACAAAAAGATACTCAGAGATGTTTTCAGACTATTCATTGCTAGATTCTCTTTATGTTATTTTTGTTATTTCTGGTGCGGTTTCATTTTCCTTCACAAAAGCTCGTTTTCCTTTCCATCAGCTCTTAAGTGGAGGGTGGCCGCACACATTACTGTTTATTCTAGAATTTACATCGTGCTTGGGCGTGTTGAGCAATTCTTCATGAAACTGAAACGGGCAAATGATGCAGCGTAAATACGAACAACAACCGAAGATGACGGTGTTATTTTTCGGTTTACGCCTCTGAATACAACGTTAAAAAATTGATACTAGACACACAACGCTTCAGATATACACTTGAGCACAGTTGATGCAATCCTGATCTGATCAACGACGCTGGCTAAATAAACGGTATAAAGTGTATGAAAACTTTGCTGATAGGAATCACTATCAGATTTGTTCATCTGAAAATGTGAGTGCAGTTTCGGTGTCAGGGCCGTTTCCACACTATTCAACCTAGCGCAATCCACCCATCTGTAATATGAAGTAAGTTTTTATTATTATTATATATATTTTTTTGTAGCTAGCAAAGATTCACAGGAATCATGAAACACAATGTGGTGATCAAATTTCCCTTCAGTGCAAAGTACAGCAGGTACTTTACCGGTGTTTGCAGTTTAGTCGTGCCTTTGCTTTGACGTATTTGCATGAGCACAATTATTCCGTTGTTTTATTATTCGCACATTAAAGGCCACAGCACACTCGGTCAAATCTGATTTGTCTCGCTTTTGTGGACTATGGAGTCAAACGGACCTCACTAGTCAGACTGAAACAATTCTGCCAGTCTAGTTGGTTCAAAGGCAGTTGAAATATGAGTCAGAACAGACGCTCAAAAGAGATGTGACTTGAAAAGTGCACCAAAGTTCATTGGTTAGTGTCTGTCCTTGTTTGAGAGAACATCATAACATTCTATGTTCAGACGTAGAAAAAACAAATTGAAATACATTTTGTAGGGTATTGTATAAGCTACATTTTAACTGCAGCTTCGGTATCGCGTCTTTCCTTCACATTCTTAGAAGCTGGTAGAAAAATCCCTACATTATTAGTAAGCTATGTTTGTGGACCTGCCAGACTTTACTCTCTGTTAAAATGCCGCAGTTCTAAGAGCGTGATATTATGGTTCATTTATAGCCCTTTGGGCTCCAGAAGGTTAACGGGAATAATCAGTAAATAATTTATTAGGCCCCTCGCAAAATGCGTCCACTCCCTAAACGTGGCCAGTGTAAATCTAACGTTGGACGCTTTTGAGAGTGACCGACGTCTGCTGGGATTGTTTCCTCATAATATCTAATGGTGACAAGTAAACGCAGCGCTTTGGTGTTCGGCTACGGCTATCGAAAACGAATCACTCTGGATTTAAATAACAGCTGGAGCAACAATAACGGAAAACAACAACAGCAAAAAAACGGTCATAATGGAATATCACACTGCACGTTGGCGCACGTGAGCATTGCCACGCGGATGATCCAACCCGGGGAAGTGATGCACGTTCGATGCAACTAACTCTGCGCCCGACCAAACAATCATCACAAAGGCCATTAGTTACCCCTAAATCCGACAGCTACAGTCGAGCTAATGCATGTATATAATAGTATTTTCTGCATCCTTGTAATCGAACGGAAACATCGTAGTTTGTACGTGTGTGTATAGGAGTGTGTTTGAGGGGAGCAGGGAGTGTGTCCCTGTATATAATCAATGGAAAAACTTTTTGGTTTGTATGTATGAATGTGTGTGAGTGTTTGTGTGAGAGAATAACAAGAGTTCTATTGGTGGAGACACTTTGAAAACGCTGCATAACTCAGTAGTATTTCCAGCAAATGTGCATCCTCCCGCCAGTAAATAGATGAGTAAAAATCCTCATTTGCTTTGCTAAATCAGATTGTAATCCGAAACAATGCGATCAAAATGTATCTGGAAGACGGTTACTTTAATAAGTAGGTAAAGAAAGAGAGGCAGAAGGACTTTCTGATAAGACAGACAGATAGACAAGCAGGCGGACAGAGAGCAGATAGTCAGTCAATCAGAATAGACAGACATGCAGAAGATGGATAGATAGATAGATAGATAGATAAAAATTCTTGATTTCCATGTGAATACAATACAGATTGTACAGATGTAATATCGAAACATTACATCTAAGTGGAAATTGTGCCATGGTGGGTGGCTTTACTTTATCTCTTCTATGGAAGGGATGGACAAAACTGGAACATGTTTTTAAATAGAGTTAATAATTCCTATTATACGACCTGCATCTTTTATTCCAGATTTTGAATGATCCAATAACTGAACTGATACTACAGTACTTAGATATGAACTTACTTTCTGAATTGTTAATGTTTAGTTTCTTCAGCCCAGTAATAAATCTTCTGTGAACATTTCCCAAACGTCCAATTATTAAAACTATTATATCACATTGGTATCCCATAGCACTGATTTCAATGGCTAATGGGAAATATTTGTCAAATTTGCCTTGATAACATCTATCAATGTAACAGTCGTATGGTACTGCTACTTCAACGATCTGGACTTTCTTATTAGTATTGTCTATAACTGTGATATCAGGACGTGTTGCTCTGGTGGTAAAGGATGTTGCATCTGATCCAAACATTGATGGGTTGATGAGTGTGTCCTTTAGTACTTCTTTGTTACGATTGTAATAAGTGATCTTCCTTTCAATAATGTCCATTATTCTGTTGTGTCTTGCTTGGTACATGACGCTGAATTTCGTGCACCCGTTCAATGCATGGCATACTGTTTCCGAGTGGTGGTGGCATAACTTGCATGATAGATAGATAGATAGATAGATAGATAGATAGATAGATAGATAGATACATAGATTGATAGATAGATAGATAGATAGATAGATAGATAGATAGACAGACAGACAGACAGACAGACAGACAGACAGACAGACAGACAGACAGACAGACAGACAGACAGACAGACAGACAGACAGACAGACAGACAGACAGACAGACAGACAGATAGATAGATAGATAGATAGATAGATAGATAGATAGATAGATAGATAGATAGATAGATAGATAGATAGATAGATAGGTAGGTAGATAGATAGATAGATAGATAGACAAAATATTCAGCGAAGAACGAGAACAACAACAAACACTGAGAAAAACAAGGAACTGTAGTTTGTTTAGTTAAACGAAAAAAAGTCTTCCGTCACTTAGAAACGAAATGATTTCACGGGCAGCCATTATTTCTGACCTAATGGAAACATTCTTTTCTCTGTCCATGCTTAGCATCATCAGTCCTTCGTGCTAGTGGACTAGCTTCTACCCCTCCCCCCCCCCCCCCCCCAACTTCCCCCGTCGCCTTCTCCCTTGCTCACCCCGCGCACACATTTTTTCTCACATTGTCTTTGAAAGTCTATAGAGTAGCTTTTGAAAGCGCGCAGCACCATTTCAGTCACAGCCTAACACTTCAGTGGTCGGTACCAGCAAACGCACTTAACCAGGACCAATCACTTAACGCAATGGTTCTCAGAATCCCAGGCCACATTAGTTTTCTAACGTGGACCCGTAACGCGTTCTGTCCTTTCTGAGAGAGGTTAATTTTGATAAAATCTACAAATTGATTTAAAGACTTTATACTCATTTACAAAACTGTTTTCAGATCTATACAAAACCAATGTAATAAAACTATGTGATAGTATTTAATTCTATAGGCCCATTGCGGATAACGGCCATTCTAGTTGTAAGGACCGACGCATAACCATGGCGATGGTACTATTGATTTTGATATGTTAGCTGATTTGCACCGTGAGCATTTCAGGCGTCGCGAAACAATCGGCGGCGAGCTAAAAAAAAGTCCGCTACAGTAAACAATGACGCGTGTGTTCACGCACATGGGAGACACTCGATCAATTCTTTCACTTCCTTTCCCATGTTTACACGGATGGTAAGGAATCTGACCAGCTTGGATCCATCCTTTCCACCCCTGTCATAACAGTCAACTGCAATGCAACCAGCAGGCATTTTAACCGCTTAGACATATCTCGAAGTTACACTCGTCAGCTCAGCCACCCGCCATTTTAGGTGTCCGATGTACAAAACAAAAACACTCTGTGACGTCATTCGCAATGGGCCTATTGTTAAACTTAAAAGCTCTGAATAAGAAACATAACGTGCGCTCAAACAGACCGTCGAGGGCACAAAGGGGCCGTTACAATGCCGAGGTGTCATAAAACCCGAACTCAAACTCACACCCCCTGTGACATCAAGTATCCTCTCAATGTCACCGTTGTCTCCAAACTCAAACTCAGTTGGTGTTTCATAATGACATTTACAGCTACAATGTACAGAGCACAAACATTCCCACTTTGATGATCCTCGACTGACCGAAATTTCTCCAGTATCCTTCCCTTGGTCTAGAATTTCCTCCACTGTCTAGAATTACCCTTAGATTTGAAACCCCACCCCCCCCCCCCCGTCTGAGACCCACTAACGTAAAGTGGCTTTGAATTTCAATCCCAGCGGTTACCAGAGTTTTCCATCAGGACCCAGAGATTGCTTAGAGCACAGACACAGTGGTTTCGGTATCATTTCGCTCGTTATTCCAAATGACGTCAGGCTTCTCTTGCCCAA